>CM040915.1:42013240-42585740 GCA_023029165.1 Gobiocypris rarus | reverse complement strand
TTTACCATTACAAGTGTGATAAACCACTGTGAGCTGAACTTACAGAATTATGTGTAACTATCAGTAAATTACTGCACGACGTGATGTTGCATTAACTGAAAAGTGGTGCTAGAAAGAGACATGGCAGCTTTTTAATAGTACAAACAAGCTGATCGAAGCAGAGGAGCATAGACTGTAAAAAATTATGACTGTGTGTTTGTAGCCAACCATTATTTTGGCTTTCACATCCTGTCCGTCTTTGTTAAAATCGCTCCCTTGTGTATGCTAATTGCAGGCCGAGTTTAAATCAATACCTTTGAGGGAAGGAGGTGATGAAATTCATCCAAACTGCCGTGTGCTCACAAAGGCCTCATTAAAGAGTGGAGCTACCATGATGCCTCCCACTCAACACCCCCGCCAGCCTCCCATCCCATCTCACTCACTGATATTTGTGTTCTGGTCCCATGCCGTGCGTGCTTTTAGAGCGCTGTAGTTCCTGTCATCCATACATTTGGACTTGAGCTGGGATCCCGTATGTTCCAAAGGCAGAAAACATTTATCTTGCCTGCCGATAATAAAAGCAACCTGGAAACAAAGTGCATGAGAGAGCAGATGAGAGAAGAGATGGATGAAAAGGAAGGAGTGGGTGTTGGATCTGGTGAGGGGTCAGAAAATAATGGGAGAGTTTGTAAGGGTGAACTGCAGAACTGCCACACTCCAATTTTTGAAATACTCTCTCTTTCCTTTCTTTGCTCATCCGTACGCCACACACACACACACACACACACACACACACACACACACACACACACACACACACACACACACACACACACACACACACACACACACACGGATGGTTCCTTGCATTAACTGTAAAAGAAAGAGGGTGTGCTAATTAACTTTTTTTAGGACAGACAGGGGAAAAGGTGGAACAAAACACAAAGTGAAAATCAATGTTTTAAACTTTATGGGCAAATTTACTAAAATCACACCACTTTTGCATTCTGTATTTCAGTCCGCCTTATTCACTTCCCACCCCCAGACTGTTTAACCAGGCGCTAAATGGCCAATGTTAGAGTGATGCCAGAAGTAAGTTATTTCCTCTGAATGTGTGAGACGTCCGCTTAATTTGCTGCTATAGGTAAGTTACTAAAAGAATAAGAATATGCTATTTACACAACAAATCAGTATATTTATGATTATAATAATAAATTAAAATAATATGATAACAAATAACAGTTCGCGACATCATGCACCATAATGGACTGTTTTATATTTAAAATAAATGGAAGTAGCTGAAGCTTCGCACATTCAAGTGAAAAAGTGCCGTGCCTGCTACCACCTACGTTAAAAATAAACAGACTAGCCAGATTTGGATTTGCACCATGCAAATATTTTCAGCACTACATGTTTGTGCTCTGGCCTGATTTGTAAATGTGAAATTTAATGTCTTTTTAAATTAAATGTCATATTAAATATCTCAAATTTTAAACAGATATTTCCGATTCTGTTCATTCAGTTTGCTCGCAAGCTAACCAGTTAGCATATGTTAACTGATTAGCCTGCTATTTTACCATATACAGAAGCTACACTAGGCTATACTGCTTATTTCCCTTGTGTTCCAAGCACATGAATGACTGAGCCAAGTCTACAAGACTACAAGCAGGAAACCTGGAATTCTAGAATTCAACTCAAAACTAGCCCAAAACAAGCCCAATCGGGTTTTTAGGGGTTCCCTGGTCAAAAAAATGCATTCCGGGGTAAAATATATGTTTTTGGCAGGGTTCCCTGCTAAATCGAGCATTTCCAGCACTAAATATAACATAATTGGTGTCACTTCAACCCGCGGACATGAAAAACAGCCCGCGGCAATGGTGTTAGAGTAGCCCAATTCTTGGCAACACTGAATATAAGCTACACGAGTTGCTGAGTTGTGATGATGGAAGGGGCGTGTTGATTTGAAACACTGCAGAAATTATTATTATATAGATAGCATATAATATAGGCCTATCTACAATCTATGTAGAGATTGGTGAGAGCACTAAAAAATCTTTGTTTATTTTTTCTACAAAAATTCTGGGTTGAGCCTTTTGGTGTACGGGCGATATGTATTAAAAACTATAAAATATGCTATACTGTAATATATGATTTAAAAAAAATGTTTTTAGAGTGAGGAAAGCAAGTCTGCAGTAAATTTTATTGAACGATTTTGCAAGTTCTTTTATTTTACATGCTGTATTACAATCATTTAAAAATATATATATTTTGGTTTATTGTTCACAATATAATTATTTTGTTTTGTTTAGGCTTCTTCCATGTTTCTGACTTGAATGCATGGCATGTTGTAGTAACAAATGCATTTCCCAGGTGCACTTGAAGGCAGCAAAAGTGCAGAATCTTTTTTATTTTTATTTTTTATGAACGTGAGTGGAAGTGAGGCTTTAATTCATTGAATAAACTGCTTTCGTCAGAAAACATTTTGGATTGATCTGTTTTAAAAAAAATATGCTGTTTTACAGGAGAAGTCATAGATCATTTTGCGACACGTAGGATTTAGTTTATGGTAGCAATTCAATGATATCATGGCTATAATGTGATTGGTTACAAGGGACCGTTATGCTCTTTCTCCAGCGGTACAGCCACGGAGGTTGGTATTCTCCCATAATAAGAACCTCTCTGACGACACCGCCATCCCTTCAATCACATGCTCCAAAAAAACCCGCCCTACAAAGTGTCAGCCAACCTCATGGCAGCAAACACAAACTTATACAATGATTGACAGGCAGACAATGTTTCTGACAAAAAAAAAAAAATCTCTCTCTCTCTTTGCAGAGCCTAGGGCTGCCACAGAGACAGGTGTGATTTCTCAGGACACCTATTTCAGCGATATCTGTCAGGTAGTAGGGACTTTATGCATGCTGCTCACAGCAACTTTAAGAGTGTTGCATTGTATGGTGACACTGTGTGCAATATATAAGCTTGATTTCTTGCTTTACTTTTGTTCATGTGCTCATGGTTTATTGGAATAATAAATACATAAACCTAAACTTTCTTAGTAAAACTTATACTGCCCGGCCAAAAAAAAGCTATTTTGATTTAAATAGGCAAATGCTTAAAGGGTTAATTCACCCACAAATGAAAATTCTGTCATTAAAGGGATAGTTTATCTGCTTACCCCCAGGGCATCCAAGATGTAGGTGTCTTCAGTAGAACACAAATGAAGACTTTTAACTCCAACCATTGCAGTCTGTCAGTTGTATAATGCATGTGAATGGTCACAGTTGAGAGTATGAGAGTTATGAGAGTAAAAAACACACACATACGAATCCATATTAAACCCTGTGGCTCGTGACGACACGTCTTAAGACATGAAACGATCGGTTTGTGCGAGAAACCGAACAGTATTTATTTATTTTTTACCTCGAATGCAATCTATGTACAACAGCCTTCTCTGCACGATCACTTCCAGTGAGTGAGGTCAAATGTACACGATATGTGGTAATTGTGCTCTTGCGCGTATATATCTACACCATGTATTTTGACCTCCCTTACCGGCAGTCATCATGTGCATAGTGTTGTATTTGAGGTAAAAAAAAGATATAAATACTGTTCGGTTTCTCGCACAAACCGATCGTTTCGTGTCTTAAGACATCAATGTGTGGTCACGAGCCACAGGGTTTAATATGGATTCGTATGTCTATGTTTTTTTTACTCTCGTAGCTCTCATACTCTCAACTGTGACCATTCACATGCATTATACGACTGACAGACTGCAATGGTTGGAGTTAAAAATCTTAATTTTGTGTTCTACTGAAGAAACAAAGACACCTACATCTTGGATGCCCTAGGGGTAAGCAGATAAACATCAAATTTTCATTTTTGGATGAACTATCCCTTTAATTACTCACCCGTAAGACATTTGTTTATCTTCGGAACACAAATGAAGATATTTTTGATGAAATCCAAGAGATTTCTGTCCCTCCATAGACAGCTACACATCTACCACTTTCAAGGCCCTGAAAGGTAGTAAAGACACGTAGTAAACCCATTGCTGGCTCACCATTGCCCAGCTCCTGAACATTGAACAGTGTCTGCTAATTATGAGCCGGCGTTCTGAACCCGGAAGAGCTGCACTGTTTTTACTACGTGAACAGCGTAGACTGACATGGAAGAGAAGAAGTTGTTGAATAAAGTGGTTATTTTTGTTTTGGTTTTTTTAGCACAAAAAGTATTCTCCTCGCTTCATAACTTTAAGGTTGAACCACTGTAGGTTCAACATTTATTTCCATCAAGAGGTGCATCAGCTTTAGTGCATCCAGATCTTGTGTTGCCAATGCAAGAGTCAAGCACTTTGTAGTCAACTCAAGCACATCCCAAAGACTTTCGCAATTTGAGCCTGATGCGTCTTGACATTGCCATGATGTGTCTTCCTACATAGATGTTTAAGAAATGAAACATGGATGTTTAAGGGGGCAGTGTACAGCAAATAATCTAACAACACTGACCCAATCAAGACATTTTTAGATCTGAAAACATCACGCCACATGTTCTCATTACACTAATGAATTAATCCTGTACACCTTTCAAAAGAGGCTAAGCTGTTTTCATTGTTCTGCCAGGAGAACATCAGAACTTTTTTAGTTCTGCTGTGAGAGCCAATTTGATGCGAGTATTATTGGTATGTAAAACGCCCACTCCCTTCAACTGGAATTAATTTATTTGTAAGGTAAATCTATATGGGGATAATAACTCATTATTGCGATGACACCTCTATGTGAGAATAGAATTGACCACTATTCAATGTATCCCTTAATTAACCGGCAAACTAAAAGAGCTTAATTAGCTCTGAAAAGAATTTCCAACAACTCAGGGAAAAACACATCCAGTAATTACTTGAGGCATTAGTTGTTTTAGAAAAATCTCTGTGTGAGCTATTAATGGAAGACTGCTTTAGATACTATGGGCCGACATCCTGAGGGACTTGTAAATGAATATTAGAAACTACAAATCTGCTATTCTCCCACTTAATATGCCCTTGATAGATGTAAGCGCTCACCGCATAGCCTATCTGTCGATCTAGATTGGATCCACCAGCATGCGTGCACATGGCTGATATAAATGGCGAGTGGCCGTGCACAATCTAAGGCCTGGGCTCTTTAACCTGTGTGGTTCTACCAGCAAAGACGGCCTGTAATTTAGACCTGGCAAATCAAAGTGCCAGGGAACTCGATCAATTTCAAATTGTACATTGGAGTCATTTAGTGGGCTGGCAGCGGCACTGGAGCCACTGTAACGCAGCTCTGGCCAGGTTGCTATAGTAACGGCAGGCAGAGGAGAGGAGAGGCGGCCTGGCCGGTGTGTGTTGGAGCGAATGTGACTCCCGTGAACTGTCTGATAGCATGCAGGAGCCGCGCGCGCACAGAGGATTAGGAGAATGTGTTCACAGGAAATGAACTGAGAGATCTGTGCGAGAGAGAAAAGAGACGGAGATGGCTGGTGGAGGGAGGTGGGAGGACGGAGATGAGAAGAAAAGGATTCTGGGAGAGAAAATCCCCCCTCCCCCAATTCATTGTGACAATCATCTTTTCATCTTTTGTGCCTTATCTTTAGCATTGATCTCTGGAGCTCATGACATGTGTAGCCTGTCGATTTCACCAGCAGTCACCTTGAAGTTTACAGATTTATGCATGGATTTATGTGTCAGGTAGCCTGTTTGTGTTTAAAAAATGCAGTTCATTTATATTCAATGACTTAAATATAACCTACCTCTTCTATTTCTGAATTATAGATTCATTTTTATTTAGATTATATACCATAATAAAAAAAAGACCCATTAAAAGAGTACATTCTTAAAAAAAAAAAAAAAACGAATTCGTTAACATTAGTTAATGTATTAACTAACATGAACTAACCATGAGCAGCACATTTGTTGCTGGAGTTGTTCATCTTTGTTAACGTTAGTTAATAAAAGAAATCCAGCTGTTCATGGTTTATTCATGTTAGTTCACAGTGCATGAACTGTGAAAGTATTAGTAAATGTTGAAATTAAGATGAACAAAAATAAATAAATGATTTATAAGTGCAGTTAAATATTAGTTAATGTTAACTAATGTAGTTAACTAGTGTTAACTTATGAGCCTTATTGTAAATTGTTACCATAAATCCTTATTGGCCCCACTTTATATTAGGTGGCCTTAAATACTATGTACTTACATAAAAAAATAAGTACAATGTACTTACTGTTTTCATATTTTGTTGCAAAACACCTGTGCTGATATTGGTGGGATACGGGTAGGGTTAGGGACAGGTGTGCTGGGATGGGTCAGTTTAAGGGTAGGGTTAGGTGTAAGGGAAGTGTCAACTGTGTAATTACAAATGTAACTACAGAAATTAATTACAGATGTAATTACATGCAGGTATTTTTTAAAATGTGAGTACAATGTAAAAACATGATTGTACACAATAAGTGCAATGTATCAAATTATGAATTAAAATGTTAGTACAGTAGTTAAGGACACCTAATATAAAGTGGGTCCTCATTATTTTCTAGATTCATATTGTGTTGAATCCATGTAACTGGGTTCAGTATAATAATTTTTTTTTAAATCACACTATGAAAAACAAAATAAGCAGCACATCAAAACATTAATACTTTTTTATTTTTGGTTTGTGTGGATTCCTAAAGCTCAAACTATGGACAATGGCACTAGCAATGCCAAGATCATAGGTTTAATTTGCTTGCAAAAATCAAGCATGAACTGATGAAAATGTACACATTGACATTACATATCTGCCATCTGCCAATAAATGCATAAATGTATACCCTCTGAGAGTAGTTTTTTTTGGGGGGAGGGTGGGGGGTTGTGCACCTGTCTTTAAGCATGAAATTTGCTGGTTAAATGCGTTTTTATACGAGGTTTCCTTTTCTTTATTGTGAATGCACATTATTCAGTGGATACTCACTATTTCAGCACATTTAGCTGCTGCTTAAACTGGATTGCAGGTGGCAAGTGAATAAATGTCTTCTTTTTTTTTTGCACTGTTTAGTGAAATTGCCCCCAAAGTGTTTGCTCGTAGCATTTATGTACAGGCCTACACTTTAGCAATAGCACTCCATCAAAAATCAAGACAGCAAAAGCCTTTTGGTGATTTCTAAACCACAGGACCTAATAGGGCATAATGCACCCATTCACCTCAAGTGTGGTTCAGCCAGAAATCCTCCGAACAGAGACTGTCTGCACTGGCCACACTAATGAAGCAAATGGACGGAAATGCCATGTGAAAGGAACTGATGTATGGAGGCTGTTGTTGAGGGGGAGGTTAGTGTTGATCTGATTAGAGACTGGCAGTGATGAAGCAGGGCCGAGTACGGAGCCCTGAGTCACTCCAGGGACGGGACAGTGCCACCAGGCTCAATTGGGATCAGGATGCATGGTTCTCCTTCTTGCTATTGGCATCTGCTAGGTGGCGTCCCAGGAAACATTTATCTTAATATTTTCTCTCCTGAGCATTTGTAACATCTTGTCCCTGAATCGTCCAGCAAGACGACTTCCATCCATTGTAAACGCATTAAGCCCCCTCAGGGTTTGACTTCTTTCCTCCGCACCAACAATTTACGTCGAGATAACGTTTTGGATCAATGTGATGAGAGGTCATGACAGAAAACGTAAATTTATTTATGTCACGGCCTTCGTTCATGCGCGCGTCCACGCATTCATCAGGGTTAATGCATATTTATGCATACCGGCTGTCGGTTGCAAACAGATAATGGTTAAATTAATCAAAGTGAAAATCTATTGAAAGTGTGTTAAGAGTTATGGCTGGCTTGTGATGACCTTTCTAGTGCTCTTTTTCATACAGAACTGTAATCTAGTCAGTTTAAGATGTGACCTTTGAGGACGTTCACTAGGATTACCCTTTATAAATGCATATGAAACTGAAGGTTACTCGCTGGATTGCTTTATAACAGTGGAAATGACGAATCTCAAGCCATCAATAAGAAAATCAGGAGCAGGCGGTCTGCATTGTCTAAACAAAGGAATGACCTTCTGTGTGGATCTTTCCCTGTGGCCAATTACAGATCAACAAAAGGTTATTCAAAGAACAGAAATTACTTACGATATTCAAGTGATTCAGGAGTTGTACTGCTGTTTAGGCAAAAAACTAATCAGGATGACATTCTTCTCACTCAGACATTTGTTTGTCAATCAATCATTTACAAATGTGATTATTATTATTATAATATATTATCTACCTATCCATCCATTTATCTAGATATGATGATACACTATTAATACTTAACAGAGATTCATGTAGATGCTCTAAACAAGATATAAGGTTTCATGATTCTATTTCAGTTTCCTCACGAAGTAGCAGGCAACAGTGACATCTGTTGGTATGACGCTCATGTTTCATACATACAATTTTAACTGTAGAATATTGCACATTAAAAATAATAGAAACATGAATTCATATGCATGTGTGTGTGTGCCCTTGTTTATATTACATAAGGATAGTAAAATCTGAAATCACCTACATTGTGGGGACCAGCCAGCGGTCCCCAGACTCCCCACTTTTCAAAAGGCTTATAAATCACACAGGATGAGTTTTTTTGAGAAAGTAAAAATGCAGAATGTTTCCTGTGATGGGTAGGTTTAGGGGCAGGGGCAGTGTAGGGGGATAGCATGTACAGTTTGTACTGTATAAAAACCATTACGTCTATGGAGAGTCCCCACAAAGATAGTGAACCAGACATGTGTGTGTGTGTGTGTATCATATTTAACCCACTTGTGTTATAGTCAGATTGAAATATATAATAATTTTGAAAGACTGAATATATATTAAATTGTAATGTGCTCAAACTGCAGTTTACGGTAAGTCATCATTTTGAACTGCCTCAGTTATCATATTGATGAGATATTGATGAATGTAATTCGAATAATTTCTTTAAAGTGTGAATTTTGGGAAACACATAATTGAGTCTACATTACTGAGCAAATTTTTCACCCTATATTACTACCTAATTATAATCGTAGCCATAAAAACAAGCTCATGAAAGTCTATTTTAAAGAGCAGCTTTTGGATCAAAGAGTTACAGACAGTTATAGGACTTTCAAAAAGCAGCCACCTGACAAATGCCTTTCCAATTTCAGCCTCATTACAGTCAGTCATTGGTAAAATGGGTTTCTTAAAAAACCTGTTGCTCCCTTTCTAAGAAATGTGGGAACTCTTGCCCCCTCTGGTTTCTTAATGTGTGCTGACTCATTTTCAATTTCAGATTCAAATAATTATCAAGTCAACTAAATGTAATTCAGCTTGAACTTGAAGCATGAAACAAGTTTTTCCAAAAGGAGCATTCGTCTTTGGTGTAATAGTGTAACGGATGAGAATTGCAATATTCTGCACTGTTATAGGTCATTTAGTAGTTCATATTGAGTAGCAATTTGCCATTTTTTCCCATACCACTGATGAGTCTACAGTCACAAGCTATATAATATTGACTCATGGGAGATGGTGTAACATCTTTAATGCATTAGACTGTGTTTGAGGTTGAATGGCCAGACAAGGACATTTCCCTGGCTTGACTTTGTGTCTTACGTGGTAGCTAATTAATATTTTATTGGTAAAAGGACTAATAACTGAAAGGTTACAGTTCCCTCCCTGATCTGTCATTGTGGCCTAGAACGAGGCATTTTTTTTTACAAGAAATGGCTCATTTTAATCCCAACAGCTTTTGTAATAGTGTTTCAGTGCAAAATGAAACTGTCAAAAAATATTCTCATATTCACAGCTTGGTAAAGCCCATTGAGTGAATTTTTGCAAAGACATAAGTGTTGTCGCCTTGTCATATGAGCTTCACCTGTGACTAATAATGGATCAATTAGATCTCAGGTGTGTATAAAAAGAACCCCAGTACACTAGACCTTCACATCAACTGCAACTAGACCTCTGCAAACATGCCTAAGATTCACCCTGAGACTAAAGTTTTGATTATCAAGAGGCTGAAGAACAGATCCACTGCTGATGTGGCAGACACCTTCAAAGTGTCTCAGCGTCAAGTACAGAGGATAAAAAAAAGATTTGAAGAGACTGGAGACGTTTATGACAAACCCAGGTCAGGCAGACCATGCAATATAAATGCTCGAGAGGACCATTTGTTGGCTCAAATCCAAGGCCAGCCCATTTTCCACTGCAGCAGAGCTCCACGAGACCTGGTCACCTGAAGTCCCTGTGTCAACCAGAACAGTTTGTCGGATTCTGTCTCGAAATGGCCTCCATGGTCGAATCAGTGCCCAGAAGCCAGCACTAAACAAAAGACAATTGAAAAACCGTGTGGCATTTGCCAAAGCCCACAGCCTGCTAAAAGGATGGATGCTGGAAAAGTGGCAGAAGGTGGATTTTTCAGATGAATCTTCTGTTGAATTACACCACAGTCGCCGCAAATATTGCAGGAGGCCTACTGGAGCCCGCATGGATCCGAGATTCACCCAGAAAACAGTGAAGTTTGGTGGCGGAAAAATCATGGTCTTGGGTTACATCCAGTATGGGGGTGTGCAAGAGATCTGCAGGGTGGAAGGCAACTTCAATAGTCTAAAATACCAAGAAATCTTATACCTATTATATTCCCAACCATAAAAGAGGCCAAATTCTGCAGCAGGATGGTGCTCCATCACATTCTTCCATCTCCACATCAAAGTCCCTCAAGGCGAAGGAGATCAAGATGCTCCAGGATTGGCCAGCCCAGTCAGAGGAAGCATGGAAGACGAAACCAAAGAATATTGATGAACTCTGGGAGGCATGCAAGACTGCTTTCTTTGCTATTCCTGATGACTTCATCAATAAATTGTATGAGTCCTTGCCAAACCGTATGGATGCAGTCCTTCAAGCTCATGGAAGTCATACAAGATATTAAATTTGGATCTCACAGCACCACTATTTAATTTGCTGACATATTTTTGTATTTGCAGTAAATTTGTTAAATTTCTGTATAGGCGACAAAACTTTTGTCTTGCCAAAATTTGACCTTTCTGTCTTGATTAAATGATAAAAAAAATTTCAGTGAAACTAATTTATTTCAGTATATT
The DNA here is from genome assembly GCA_023029165.1 of Gobiocypris rarus. NCBI lineage: Eukaryota > Metazoa > Chordata > Actinopteri > Cypriniformes > Gobionidae > Gobiocypris > Gobiocypris rarus. The sequence goes on along the minus strand of CM040915.1, from coordinate 42,574,674 downwards.
AAACATCATTTGGGAGGGTTTTAGCTTTTCATATGAGCTATTTCTAACACCAATTGAGGAATAAAAAGTCAGGTTAATAGCAGGTGTTTCTACAACTTTTGTCAGGGACTGTATATCTGAGTGAAACGGCTTCTCAAACAAGAAAAAATAAAGGCCAGGACCACTAATCTAAATAAATGACTGGATTGCTCATAGGTTCGAGCAGCCATCTTACTATTCCATACCGACAGATGGCATCATTGATTTACAGACAAAACATTGACCTAAAATCACCATATTTGCAGCATCTCAGTCTCACAGGATTAGTTTTACGATATATCTATGTAAATGAATAGGTACTTCAGATGTTATCTGTAATGTTTATGGTCTTTTCGGAGAGGATAAGTCATTCATTGAAATCGTTAATGTGTGTGTGTCTACTGCACACCGCGGACACAGGTAACGTAACTGAACAAACAGAAAAAAATATTTCTTTATGTTTATAATTATGGAAAAAAATATTAAACATTAACATGTATCTGTTTAGCTACAGTAATAGATTTGAATAGCCTATACAATAAATATGATTACAAGCCTCTGTTATTATATTGCACAATATTGTATCAAAATTCAAAGTTTAACATGCATTATCTCGGAAATGAAGCAGTCAGGGTTAATTGTCTGAATAAGTTATGATGCGTGTATTTTATTTATTACTGACTGAGCAACATCTATTTCAGACTCTTAAAGACAATGCAAATATATGGTGTTAACTGTTTCCATATGAGTAAAGTGTTATGTGTTGTTGAATTAATTATTAATTTAACTATCGTTTAAATCATTAACTGCTTCAAAATAAATAACATTAACAAAATTGTTGAAACAGTTGCAGTTAGCCTACTGTATAAATAAAAACAATACTACAGCACACCATAAAAATATAAACACATCAGTACAAGGCGATTTCTGGTTACAAGACATAAATCTTTATTCCCATTTCAGATTGCACTTTGACATTTGTAATACATACGCTAAGATGTCCATTCTGTCTACTGTAATGAATATGAACGTAACTTTTTAATAAGCAGGATAAAATCCCGACAATAAACGAATAACCATTTACATGCTTATGACTTTTGCATTGTAAGAATATACCGGGAGACTTAAGATATATGCGGGGACCAATCACAAACCGGCTTATCCACCTGGCGCGCTATTGGCGGGTTTAACATGATGACGATAGAGAAGCGATGGATCGTTGGTCTGATTGGTTGAAGGACTGTCTAATTGCACACAGTGTCATTTGAACTATGTCCGTTGAACACGCCTCTTGTGCAGTAGAAAATACAGAGCAGACTCCCCAGACTAATGTTCAATATTAAAAGATTGAGCTTGGTCTGGTGATAGCCAGACAAATAATTTCCTATTAATTCAACAGAACGTGTGAGTTTACTAGGGAGTACCAAAATGGCAGCGTGGTGGCTTCACTTTTTATGATGTCATGTGTAATCCAATTATCTATATAGATCAGTGGCCGGGACTTAATTTTGACCATCGGGAATTTATTGGATTGTTGGACGTTTGTGGTTCTTCAGAGTCAGGGTAACTGTGGAGATTTTCAAGGAATAAAGGAAGTTACCTTTAACTCTCTGATGTCTGAATAATTTAACCCCAACAGGGGAAAAAATTAGCCTGGATGCCAGCCGAATTTAGCCCCGCCCACAAAAATTTTTGCTCGGGCAATTCAGTCTGGCCTCGCTCCATTGAGGAGTTATTATGCCCGAACAGAAACTGTTCGGACCAATGAAATTGTCAGGGCGGGCTTTAGACGATGATGGACAGATGATCAACAGTAACGTAATCATCCACGTCATCAAAGGCGCTTTGGGTTGAATTTGCTCTTATCCTAAATGGAGAACTTGTTCGTATATGCTTTCACCTTCACTATTTCTCTCAGAAACGATGATTGTGTTGGTAAGTACTCTGTGTATCCTTAAATTATTTTTTTACAACACTGGCAAAGATCGTTTACACTCATATTTTTCTTCTAACGTTACTTAATCCAGCGCGCGTGTAGACAGGATTGCCACGTTTTTTTGCAATGTCACGCACAATTGCTACTCAAAACTATAGCCCAAAACAATAACTTTCCGGGGGCGTTTGGTTGGCAAAATATGTTATTTTGGCAAGGTTGCCTGCTAAAATTCGCATTCCTGGGTTTATATAATCACATAATTGGGGTCGCTTTAACCCGCGGACATGGAGAACACGGACTTGGCAACACCGTGCACTTGAGTTCTGTTCGAATCAAAGCTCAATGGAGCGGTACCAGACTCATATTCTGACTAGAATTGAGTATGGCCACGCCAGGCTAGGAAAAAATATAAATTTTCATTCAAAACAAGAAAATAATATTTTTCTTTTAATCTTTTTTTTTTAATTAAATATTTGTTGAAAATTAACAGAAAGGAATTTATATACCAAAATATAAAAAATAACAAAAGTTATAAAACTTAATAGACATTACAAACATTCAATTGTCAATTGTCATTAAAGACAAAGGACAGAAAAAAAGGTAGGGAAGTAAATTGTTCTATCTTTTTCCCCTAAAATAATGTACTTTAAAGGGATAGTTCACCCAAAAAATGAAAATAAGCTCATAATTTATTCACCCTCAAGCCATCCTAGGTGTATATGACATTCTTCTTTTAGACAAACACAATCTCTTCCAAGCTTTATAATTGCAGTTAATGGATGTTTCTGTTTTGAAGTCCATAAAAGTGCATCTATCCATCATAAAAGTAATCCACACGGCTCTGGGGGGTAAATAAAGGTCTTCTGAAGTGAAGCGATAATAATTTATTTAGAATAGTCTAAAGGCTGGGCCTAAAAGATTTGTAAAATCTTACAACTTAAAAGATTTTCAAAATGTGAGAGACCACAAACATGACAATAAGAAACTATTGATTTACCATTGACTAGCTGATCTCTGGCCCATTGGGGCTCCGGTTTCAGTTGCCGCTATGTGTTCAGCTCCTCCAGCATCCACATAGAACGTCACAGAGGATGTAAACTGTATTCATGGTCCACTCCTCTTTCTGTAGGTAGTCTGGAAGCTCTCTGCAGTTCCAGTGTCACTCCTGCTCTCACCCTATACAAATAATCAAAACCGTTTTTTCCACATTAATCCTAACAATACAATCCAAGCTACTCAGTAGGGGCGTATTCAAGAGTACCTGAGAGACCCAAGAAGACCAGAAACATCCACTGAAAAAGTTCCAGTCCAAACAAAGTTTGCAGACATCCAGTTTTCTTCTGTAACCAGCCTGCAAAGGATGTGTAGACAGCCATCTGATTGAAAGCAGCTCTCCTGGATCTGGAGCGGCCTGAGGCTGGAAGATTTAAAACATTGAATAGTTAGTAATGTTTTAATAATAATCAATAATCAATGTCACTGGTCACATCAAATTATATTACTTTTTTAAACGTTCTATTGGGTCTTGAATTGCAATTGAGCAAGAATCATGGCAAGAAATAAAACACATATTTCAACTTCAGACATTTAGTCAATTATTGTACAACATCATAACATATCAGTAAACAACTGAAAAAATAAAACACTCACCTCTTTCACCCATGTGAGCCATCGACATCCTCGTCCATTCTGCAATAAAAACTATACAAAATACAATACAAAATACAACCAGGGCTCGACTACCCGATGGCCCAAGGCCAGCATGAAAGACACTTTTTGTCAAAGACTAACGTTACATCCACATCAGATTCGATGATCAAAAACAGATGTCCATCAACACCCTTAAAGCTTCACAGTCCTAATGCTTGTCCTGGGTCGACATTTCATTCAATAACAGCCGTTTATTGCTGATGATCACGTTATTTTTCATATGCACCTGCTTATATGGGTGCGTTCCATTCGACAGGGTACCTGCGCAGTGTTCCCTGCTCCCTACTCCCTACTCCTTGAGCATGGTATATGAGCTGAAGTGGACTTCACTGACAATAATCGCTCAATTAGAACACCCTGCAACGTCATTAAAGAAAGGAAAAAAGACAGGGTAGATTATTATGATAACATAAATTAATATTGTAATTTACTTTACTTTCAAATTTTAAACCATATAATAAGTATATACATTTACAAAACACACAGTATGTATCTAAAAAATATAATCAAAACATTGTCTATTAGTTTTAACACCTATTGACAATGAACCGATTTGAAGCTGCACCTGTCATTCAATATTAAAATACATTTTGATTTGGTTAGCTAAATGTATTCCTAATCTATAATCTTTGTAGTGGTCTCATCTTGTGCACTTTCTTTCACACCCGCAGGTGCATAGCAAACTTTTACCTCAGTTCAGACAGGTGATGTGACGCGCAATGACAGTTGGGTGATTTTTACTCTCTACTTCCTGTGAACTGATGTTTCGATGTTCCCTTCTTCCTCTTAAAGACTTTTATTTTCTGATTAATCTATTTGATTTCCTAGCCAAGTTTGTTATACACAAATGCAAATTTTTGTCTGTTAAACCTTTATTTACTATTTTTTGTAAAGATCTGACATGTTATTTAGATAACATCTCTTCATCCAGCAATGTCAAAGCTTTGAAGTCCTCTATACTGTGTGCAAAATATAATATGTATGCCTTCTTATAATAATAATTTAAAAAAGGCATTGTTTTTTTTTTTTTTTTTTCTGTCTAGCTCTTTGGATCCAAATTTTTACCCCTGGCTCAATGTCTGTTTTGACTATTTTTTTTATTGTTGTTAAATTCCTTTTTTAAGTGTGACTATATGCTCTTATATAATATGTTTAATAAAAAATAAAAATAAAAATTCCCTTCTTCCCTGCGCCGTTTGCAGTACCCTTCAAACTGATCATGTTCACTCCCTTTGGATTGGAATCTCACTGTTGGAATACCGTGTGAAGTCCACTTCGCAGTCCACTTACGGTCGAAAGGAATGCACCCTATGAGAGCGCTAGTTTCTGCTTCTTCTTCGCCTCTTTTTTGATCAGGAGATTCTGTACTCTTTCAGGAGATGCGAAATAGCGCCCCCAACCAGAAAACACAGAAAGCCGTTATACAGTCTATGGTTTTCTCATAAAAGATGAGATAACAAAAGACAGAAAAAAAATCACTCACTGCTCTTGACTGAACAACTTTAATAAGAGTTCATCTATATTTATACAGTGAAGACTATGCAGTGATGTTTTATATTTGATTATTATTGCTGTAGCCTTACTGGGAATCTAGTTTAGACCCATAGGCGTAATTTACGTGTGGGACGGGTCACGGGTGGGACATGTCCCCACCACTTTTTGCCAGGCTCGATATTGTCCACACCACTTTTTAAAAGTGACTGAAAAATAGATTGCGGAAGGTGTGTATTAAAGCAAAAGCACGATCTACAAATCGTCATTCTTCATAATCTAATTTATTCATTTAACACATTTTTTCGCCGGTCTGAAGCTTTTTTTCCATTACAGATTTACGCAAAACTTTTGTGATATTTCTTAATAGTCGATAAAAAAATTAAAAAGATTTTTCCCTCTCTTGATAAGTCATTAAAAAAATTATGCTACGAAGGTTGTTAGGTTTATGTACATCCCAGCCGCACACCGCACGCCATAAAACGACATATATTTTAGCATAATAAAGACATATGTTGTATTGTGCTGTGTACAAAATGACCTTTATCCACATTAGAGAATTTATATAGCCATACTATGTGCCTGTCACACTTCCATGTTTCTATAGTTACTAGATATATTTCTATAAAAGTAGGTCTTTTTAGCCATACAGATAAGAGCAAGACATAATTAAAAAATAAAAACTGTCTACTTTTATTTGTGTAGGCCTAGACTCACAATAACAATAACAAGTTAAATATTTATAAATATAAGTTTTGCGCAAATATGTAGCCTAATGGAAACGCGGCTAATGAAACGGTAAGTTCGCCATATTTATCTTGCATATTTTGATTGATTTGCTTATTGGATGTTTATAGAATAATTTGTGAATGTAATGCATGTGTTGCCTACATCAAAGTGAAAATTAAGTGCATTTCCAACTCTGAACTCAGTCCACAAGTAAATTCTGTTATTAAATAAACACATAGCAAAATGAGTTGTGCAGTGTCCCCACCGCTTTTCAAAGCAAAGTTACGCCACTGTTTAGACCTACATGAAAAACCTGAAAATAACTGTTTTTCATTTGTATGTTTGTTCTGTTGTATTTATTTGTGTTGTTGCTCATAATTCTATTATTTGTTTATTTCAAAACAGTATGTCTTTAAACTCCCTGTAAAGGCAATTCTGAGATTTGTTTCTTAACACTAGAAATGTTAGAAATGTATTGTTGAAACACATTACAAAGACTGTGAACTTTGTAGTAATGAATTCAGAATTTAGACCGTTAAGAAGTTTTTCACCATTTTTTGGGAGGGTTAAAACGGTGGATCGATGACGCACTGGAGCCACTGGCATGGCCCCTCCCCATAACTAGAGTACATTCGCAATTTCGCATCAGTTCACCCGCTAGATTTCGAGTTACTGTCAGTACCGTTAGTTAATACAGCCTACAACTTACAAAACAGCAAAAAAAAAAAAAAAAAGACGATCTCAAGAAGAGGTGGATTAATTTTGTGAACAGCTACCTTGATGGAGAGTTGAGGGTCACCACCAACACCTGCCTCTGCAGTGTCTTTACACCGGATAGTTTTACAAACTTTCATTGGCAACAACTGGGATTCACTGATAATCCGCTGCAGAATGGGGCTGAACCGACTATCTCCCGCCCTGACCTTCATCCTCCCGTCCCGCAGACATCTGGTGCCGTCGTGACTCGTGAGCTGTACTTGAGTGTTGTTGTTGTCTTGTGTGTTTACGGCCGCTTTCCCGCGAGTGGGCGTGGTTTCGGCGCCGATCAACGGACACGCCCCCAGCGTTTGAGAATGCTGCTTATTTTTTCAAGATTTCGATAAGATATTTTATGTACTTAGCAGATTTTTTTTATGATTCAAATGTGGCTAGTTGGTTAATAACACATTTATCTGTGGTGTGAGAACCTCAGAACACATGTTTAATTTGGACTTTACAGGGACTTTAACAATTTATATGAGTTAGGCTTTTTGGAGTCAACCTTATTCTTGAAGGTTCAATGGATAAAAATAAATAAATAAATAAATAGGCCTATTTTATTTATTACTTTTTTTGTGGTGGGTCCAATAAGTTAAATTAAATAAACTTGTTCGATGTACGCTCACACGCTCTTCACTATGAAGACTATGCATGCACGTGACTTGTGTGCGTGCATGATTCGATTGTTAGTTGCTATAGCGACGCATATTACAAATTCTGAATGCATAAACACACAAAAATCGATCGTTATTCCTTGATTGGAGACGAGGCGAATTCAGACACTTTTGCAAAGCATTTTCCGTGATTTTGAAGTGCTATTTCTGAGAGGAGACTCGGAGGATCTATTTCTTTTCAGAGTTGTATTCTTTATTTCTGAGGACAATTGTATTTTATTGTTCTTTTCTTTCTTTTTTCAGAAGGAGTTTAGAAATATTTTATTATTTGTTATATATTTATTACTTTTATTTTTTATTTGCTTTATTTTTATAGAGTTATATTTCATTATTTCTTTGTACTGTATTTTGTATTGTATTTTGTATAGTTTTTATTGCAGATTGGACGAGGATGTCGATGGCTCACATGGGTGAAAGAGGTGAGTGTTTTATTTTTTCAGTTGTTTAACTTACTGATATGTTATGATGTTGTACAATAATTGACTAAATGTCTGAAGTTGAAATATGTGTTTTATTTCTTGCCATGATTCTTGCTCAATTGCAATTCAAGACCCAATAGAACGTTTAAAAAAGTAATATAATTTGATGTGACCAGTGACATTGATTATTGATTATTATTAAAACATTACTAACTATTTAATGTTTTAAATCTTCCAGCCTCGGGCCGCTCCAGATCCAGGAGAGCTGCTTCCACTCAGACGGCTGGTCAGGAGATTTGGAGACCCGGTTCTGATGACCGCGACCAGCATCCGCTGCCAGACCCGGAGCTACCTAGACATTTATCACCTCTGCCTTTTGAGTTGTCTGTTTCTGTCTCCACAGGTCAGGCTGACAGGAAGAGGAAGGGTCAGAGTGGCAGCCAGGAGGGACCAGAAGATGGACGTCTATCCACTTCAATTAAAAGACCGGCTAAACGCTCCCGCAGAGGTCAGAATAAGCTTTTATTAAAGAAGTTATGGCTCAGTTAATAAATGTTTTGTCAATGATAGAAAGTTGAGAAAAAAAAATATTTTGATGTGGCAAACGAAATTGATAATTGATATTATTAAAAAAACTGTTTTTGTTATCTGAAATATTCCAGCCTCAGGCCGCTCCAGATCCAGGAGAGCTGCTTCCACTCAGACGGCTGGTCAGGAGATTCGGAGACTCGGTTCTGATGGCCGCGACCAGGATCCGCAGCCAGACCCGAGCCAGACACTGATCCCGGAGCTACCTGGACTTTTAGCACCTCTGCCTTCTGAGTTGTCTGTTTCTGTCTCCACAGGTCAGGCTGACAGGAAGAGGAAGCGTCAGAGCGGCAGCCAGGAGGGACCAGAAGATGGACGTCCTTCCACTTCAATTAAAAGGCCGGCTAAACGCTCCCGCAAAGGTCAGATTAGGATTATATTAAAAGTTATTTTCTTCAGCTGTTTGATGTAAGAACTGCATTAAATCAATGAGATACAACAACATGCTTTTTCTTAAATACATTTCCTGTGATCGTATATGTTGCAGAAGCATATTCAAAGGGCCCGTTGCTGGGACGAGGTGGATTCGGCTCTGTGTATGCTGGGATCCGCAGGTCTGACAGACTGCCAGTAAGACATTTTCTTCCCTCCTTTGTTCAGACAGCCTTTAGAAATGCTGATATCAGTAAATGTCATCTGTCACAATTAGGCAGGTGTGATTTACTGTAGTTTATCTGTCTACAGGTCGCCATCAAGTACATTTCTAAAGGCACGGCCCGAAAGAGGCTGAAAATTGTAAGTTCCAGAGTGAATCTGTTGTTCTGTTTCATTCGTTTCATTCAGCCCTGGATATAATTGAGCTTTTGTCCCTACAGGAAGGTCAGGGTCTGCTGCCGCTGGAGGTGGCATTGATGACCCGGGTCAATTCAGCTCCTGCCTGCCCCAACGTCCTGCAGCTTGTGGAGTGGTTTGAGCGTCACGCCCGTTACAGCATGATCCTGGAATGGCCAGTTCCCTGCCAAGATCTGCAGAGTTTCTGCGAGGAGAACGGCTGTGTGGATGAGAGCTTGGCCAAGAAAGTGTTAGTGCAGCTGATCACCGCGCTGAAACACTGCGAGAGCCGTGGAGTCCTGCACCGGGACGTCAAGCCAGGGAACCTGCTGATTTCTACAGCTTCCCATGACATCAAGCTGATGGACTTTGGTTGTGGAGACCTGCTAAAGGACTCGGCTTACACATTCTTTGCAGGTTGGTTACTGAAGAAAACTGTGGATGTCTGTGAACTTTTGATGATCCAACAAAGAGAATTTGTTTGTACTGGAACCTTTTCAATGGATGTTTCTGGTCTTCTTGGGTCTCTCAGGTACTTTTGAATACGCCCCTCCTGAGTGGTTTCATCAGCACCGCTATCATGCAGGACCGGCTACTGTTTGGTCTGTGGGGGTGACGCTTTACAACATCCTGTGTTTCCCCTTCAGAGCTGCAAAGAGGGTCTCCTTCAAAAGCAGACTGCTCTTCCCTAGAGAGCTGTCTACAGGCAAGATATAGCAAACATTCAGAGGTAGAAACCCAGGATAAGTTTGTTCTTTTGTGTTCCTAAAGACTGTGTTGTGTGTAACAGAGTGCCGTCAGCTGATTAGCTGGTGTCTCAGTGACGTGGCGGCAGATCGTCCCAGTTTCAACGACATTGAGAGCCATCCCTGGTTACACGGAACAGGTGGTCTGTCACTTTACACTTATCTGAATCACAGCTGTCATGGCTTGGATTGTATTGTTGGGATTAATGTGGATAAACGGTTTTGATTATTTGTATAGGGTGAGAGCACGGATGACACTGGAACTGCAGAGAGCTTCCGGACTACCTACAGAAAGAGGAGTGGACCATGAATACAGTTTACATCCTCTGTGACGTTCTATGTGGATGCTGGAGGAGCTGAACACATAGCGGCAACTGAAACCGGAGCCCCAATGGGCCTGAGATCAGCTATTCGAAAGTAGCAACAACCAATCGGGCTGAAAAAGCGACCACTCAACTGAGACTGCCCTTCTCTCGGTTACTGAAGCACTGAGACTGGCAAAAGCAGCTTCCAAACCCACAGTACTCTTGCTGGATATGTCTGCTGCTTTTGACACAGTTATCCACCAGATCATCCTGTCAACTATCATGAAGATGGGCGTCTCAGGAACTGCTCTCCAGAGGTTCAAGTCTTACCTCTCAGGTAGGTCCTTCAGGGTGTCGTGGAGGGGTGGGGTGAGGTGTCCAAGTCACAACATCTAGCTACTGCAGTTCCACAGGACTCAGTGCTTGGACCACTTCTCTTCTCCATCTACATGTTATCATTAGGATCTGTCATTCAGAAACATGTATTTTCCTATCACTGCAATGTTGATGACACTCAACTCTACTTCTCATTTCAGCCAGATGATCCTACAGTTGGTGTTCGTATTGCTGCCTGCCTGATTTCTACATTTCTGGCTGGATGAAGGATCACTTTCAACTCAACCTTGCAAAGACAGAACTGCTTGTGGTCTCAACCAACACAGCTCTTCATCAAAATTTATCCTTTCAGCTAGGTTCATCAACCATAACTCCTTCCAGTACAGCCAGGAGCCTCTGAGTTGTGATTGATGATCAGTTAAACTTCACTGACCATTTAACTGCAACAGCCCGGTCCTGTGGATTTGCGTTATACAACATTAGGAAGATTAGACCCTTCCTATCAGACCCTTCCTATGCTCTTCTGGCTGGCCTTCCGGCATGTACTATCAAATCCTTGCAACTGATCCAGAATGCAGCGGCGAGGGTGGTATTAAACAAACCGAAGAAAGCGCACGTCATGCCTCTCTTCATCAGTTTTTACTGGTTGCCAATAGCCACGCGCATCAAATTCAAGGCACTGGTGCTCGCCTACAAAGCAACCACAAGCGCTGCACCAATATATCTAAACTTGTTTATTCAGACGTACGCACCCTCAAGAAGCTTGAGTTCTGCAAGTTAACGACGAATCGTGGTGCCATCCCAAAGAGGCATGATATCAGTCTCACAGATCTTTTCCTGGACCATTCCCACCCAGTGGAACGACCTACCTATCTCAATTCGAGAAGCCGAGTCTGTAGCCATTTTCAAAAAACATCTAAAGACTCATCTTTTCAGCAGCACCTGATCAATTAAGACTAGCACTTAACTATTATATACATTTTTCTGTTTGTTTATAAAAAATTCAAAAATTACCGGTAAAATGAAAAAGTGTATATGTACTGCGCTAGATTAACTGAGAATTGTTACAGAACTTGCATACAAAGCAGATAAATGGCTATCCACCTGTCACTCAAAGTGGCCACGCCCTTAATTATGCAGAACTTTAAGGCTTTATATAATGTAAACGAATGAGTTATAAAAACAATTCACCCCTCACAGTTGTCATGAAGGGCAAAATTAGCCGTATAGACCAAAACCAATTTGTACCCAGCTGTAAAAAATTTTTTACATTTTGCTTGCTGTAAAGTAAAAATCAACAAATTCAACACAATGCAAATCATACATATACACACAAAGCCTATACAACATCCCCAATGTGGCAAACACTCACACACACACACACACATTAGAATTGTAAGGCCCGGCCAAACGTCCCAATGGAAGCTAACGATGGCGGGTGAAGTTTTTGCGCGTTTGGTGTTTTCAGTTGGGCAAAAAGGATTTAATTCATTTTATCATAATTTCGAATTTAGATTAGAATGCCAATTGGTTATTTGGTAATTTATATTTAATAGTTAACCACACATTTAATTATTCTGTTTAACCCTTTGTTGAAATTATATCTGTGTATGAATAAACAATCAGCCACTGCTGCAAGATTTGTTGATGCTTCCAAACAAGACATGTTTTATTTCGTTTATTTTTATCTGTTTGATACCATTTACTTTTATTGAGTTGTTTGGTCTTACCTGTTTGTTTCTTTTTTGAGTTATTGATAATTGTTATTTGAGAAATGTGAGGTTTTTTCAAAGAAATAAATTATTGCTCTGTCTCCTACTTTGTCTTTTCCTTATAGCATGGTCATATTTGTCTGTAAACATATTTTGGCATCTTTGTATAGTCTCACCCAAAACAAATGGTAACTTGTGTTAAAATCTAAAACTTAAGAGGTTGAGGTCGTTAAAACATTGGTTTATAGAGTTTAGCCTATGTAAAGGGATTGAGTACTATTGCCATCTACTGGCTATTGATATATTTGCTTTTTTTATTTGTATATAATCAGAGTCGCCAAAGTCACCACAATTATTTTTTATTTTATTTTTACTGAAGTTAAAGAAATATTAAATATAACATAAAAAGCATGTATATTTTTAAATATGGTACTTTTAGAGGTAAATAAATTAATTAATACTCCAAAAATCACAAAAAAGGCATACATCGATCGATTTTATTTGATCGAAGATGGTGATATAACATTTATTTATTTATAATTTGGTATTCGTCCTTTTAAGACTTTTAGGACTCCGCCTTGGCTCTTCCCCTGTAGTATTCCTCTCTGCTAACTCCTGTCTCCATCTCCAGCCTCTCCTCGTAAACCTCTCCCTCCACACCTCCACATTTGGACTTTTGCATTCCATGTCTCATTTAGTTCATGGTCAGTTCTCGTCTGTAGTGCGAGTAGTTTATGAAATGATTATATGTGTCTTCATCTATGTATTTTCTTCGTGTTTATTGAAAAAGTTAGTACAGTTGTGACACTGGTCCTCACAATGTAGTGATCTCAGGTTTTACTATGCTTGTGGGAACATTTGGTCTCTACACTTTTTTCCCAGCGAAGTGGTATTTTAAGAGGTTAAACTGTTATAATTTAAAATTTGTTCAAATTTCACATTTGTTAGTTTAATAATAAACAAATAAATTGAGAATAATAATTTACTATATCTGCTTGTTTTCTTGTGTAAAGGTTTTTTTTTTGTCTACATTTTAAAACTAAGTTTATTTTTTTCTTATACAGATATGCACGTTGTCAAAGAAAAGTAATTGGAATAGAAAGGAGTTTTTTCTTCGTTTGATGTTGTAATACATTTTCTATCCAACAGATGGAGGCAAATGCACAGAACAAGTAAAAAAAATAAAGAGGTTCTATAGATATCTCTTCTAAAGGGAAATATTATTTAGGCATTACATCTTGATTGTGTCACAATGAAAATGTATGTCTTATATAAATACGATTATAATTCTAAATGGTAACTCTACAGCATTATATTTCCCGTCTCTTTATGCTGAAGATTAATTTCAGCAGCCCATATTGATTTCCACAAGGGTTCCAAATAAAAGGCTTTTTTTTTTGGTCATGAGCACAGCAGGCAATTAAGTCTGGGTAATTGCTTGAGTTTACTCACATTCTTATTAAAATGCAGCTGTTCTAAATGCATGTAATTAGGCATTTAGGGAGGTGTCACTGTTAAACTGTGCTTCTGACAGCAGACTCACTGACTGTGGATGATGAGTTGACCGAAGTCTCGATTGGAAAGGAAAGCGTAGCAGTGTCTAATCAATCAGCATGCCCAGCCAGTCAACCATAAGATCCTACCCCTCGCCCTAAACGCTAACCAATGGACGACAACAGACAGCATTACGGATCTGAAACCCAGCAAATCAGCTGCAAGGTCCTGCTACCCCCTCCTGGGGCAACGCTGACGTCATCATCTCAGCTGTGCTCAGTGGAGTGATGAACTTCAGCCTGAGGAGTCAACAGTCCACAGCAGTCATACATATATTACACAGTTTAGTATTCTTACTCACATGTACATACATTAGACATGAGCAACTACATAGTGAAAATACATGTACTTTGACGCAGGATGGGCATTTTTCATAAATGTAAACTCAGTGTCATGTGTTTTAAAATAATTAATTATTCAAATGATAAAAATGTTACTATGTACTACTTATTTTTAGTACAATTTGTTTTTTATTAAATCTAACTGTTAAATAATTAAAAATAGTTTCAAATTAAACTTTAAAGTCACCATGAAATTAAAATGGACTATTCTTATTTTTTTAATTGCAGAATGTAATATAAATGATTTATTTGTGCATGTCATTATTTAAATTCATATGCCCTAATCAAAAGAACTTCCCCTGCAAAGGCATCTCTTGTGTTTACTGGCTCGAGGGCGGGACAACCTGTCACTCACATGAGATCAACCAATAGCAAACCACCACTGTCCAATCAATTCCCAATGGTTAAAATCAAGTCTCACCCTACATTTTTTCTTGTTCAAAAAGCCGTTTCAGTTTATCGCAACTTCCGTTTTATGCTGACTTTAAGGTATGAGTTTATTAAAAAAATCCTCTGAGACATATTCATTGGATTACAGTGTGGCAACTTGCCCTGGCCTCTCTGTATCACATATCTTGTGGCACGAGTAAATCCAATTAACACAGCACTGTATTATCTCACGATATATATGGATGAAATGGCCTGTAATTGATTCACTATCAATACATCTCCACACCGTGAATGGTCTCATACCCGTGATGTTCTTATGGCAAAGAGCCCTGTGAGCTGAAGCAAATCAAGTGGTTAAATCAAGTTGTAAAAAAGCCCCTTGAGTCATTGAACACATAACAGCACAAGATATATTTTTAGCTTGGATTTCAGTCAGGCTTGAAATTTAAAAGCAGTATTGTGTTTCTTTCAAGGATTCTCTCCATCTTTGTTTCCAGTGTTGAGGTACAAGTGGCCGCTTCAACAGATGCGTCCCAAACCACTGAAGAGAATCTGATGTGAAGATCTGGAAAAACAACACAAGAGCACTTCATTACACAGAGCCTGACAACAAAGATGGTGCTTTCCTGGAGCTGCATCTCAAAGCACTTTAGATACGCATAAAAAAAAAAAAAAACAACCTCTCTACAAATCTCTTTCATCAACAACTAAATGACAGAGGAGAGCTAAGAAATTATTTGGTAAAATTAGTCCTTTTTTTAACCACGTTCTCAACAGCACAAACAAGATTTTGACTCTATTTTGAACGTGCTATACAACTGTATTAAAGTAGTGCTGTCAATCGATTAAAAAACATTACGTTTTAAGTTTTTTGCTCTTATGAGGATACTCGACAAAACACACATTTTAGCATAATTGTGTATGTTATTGTTCGTTCAAGCGTGCGCGTCTTTCTGTGCGTAGTGTGTCACATAGACAGGACGTTGAAATGCTACGTATCTGTACCATGGACCGTAAAAAAAAAATATGGACGTTCCACTGAAGAAAAGTGAAGCCGCCAACATCCGAATAAAGCACTGACATCTTGCGCAGATTTGGGGCCGATTCTGCGCAGGAGTGACCTCGGGACCGGAGTCTGCGCAGTGCAGGAAGCAGAGCCGCAATATCAAAAGTGTGCCCACACTCTCGCAGATGCGGAACAATTAATTATGTTGGTGTGAAATAAACAGTTATGCAAATGTAGAAATTAAAGCTAAAGCTCCAATCTCCTCCCGAAAAAGTCTGTGACTACTTCACTCAGCGAAACTGTCAATCATGACGTCACATGGGGCCCGTTTTTATAGCATCAAATAACTGACTAAAACCAAACTTATTTAAAAAACAAACACCATCATGATAAAAAAAATTAAACCAGCGTGATAAAAACTGCCTAAAATGACAGAAGCCATCTTTGAAAAAAATTGTTTAGTTTGTCTCGCGTCCATTTGGATACTGAGGTGTGTGGGTTGATGAGCTATACCAACCACCTGGCGGGCGATCGAGACGTTTTGGCTTCAGTTTTCAACAGGAGTGCGCCAGGCTTTAGTGTGCGATTTTAGCCACAATTTGGCCATCTGAGACAAATTTTGCAAATCCTAAAAGATTCCTCTGATCAGGCTACAATCTTAAGTCTTTGTTCATGAAATGTTCACCAACAGCCTATTAACAACCATTGCGATCAAATTTTACCTGAGACAAATTTGGCGCACAGTCCTGCAGTGTGTTTTTCAAGACAAACCATGACCAAAATGAGCGCTAGTGATTTCTTTGTAGCCACCATTTTCGCATGTAATGCAGCTCACTGTCACCGAACACGTCACTGATTTATGATATTAAACTCCTCGGGACGAGTTTTCTTGTCCGTTTTTAACGCGGCTTGACTATTGTACAGTCTGACATTAATGACAACTTAGATCCCACAATGTGACATGTCTCACAGCAGGGATCGTGTTCATACAGTCTGACAAGGAACAATCGTAAAGGACTATTATAAATGTGCACCCGGCTTAAAAGGTTACTTCAGCAATTTGTCTCATTAGAAACTTTGTGAAGCTTTGTATCAGTAGAAACCCGGGAGTATATTCGAATTATCGTACTTTCCCCCCTCATACCCCCTGAGACGAGAGAATTATGTATTTTATTTCTGGAAAAACATCCTCCGATGACACAAATATTGTCATTTCGCTTCATCTGAGGATTTTTTTTGGCCAGAGGCTAAAGACTACAGCCAGCAGGAGGCGCTATTTCCGCATGTTTTCAACATTGCACTCACAGCACTTGGCTCGGGGAGCTGCAGAGATTCATGTAAACGGAGCGGTGGAGAGCAACCTTGGTGAGTGTTTCAACTTTTCAAATGAATTCCTATGAAAGTTAAGCTTCCAAAGGGATTAACTGAAAATGCGCTGAAATGAATTTATGCGGCTGCGAATACCGCGATTAGCTCAGCTCATGTGATGAATGTAATCTGACTCCTGCTGCGTTTGTGCCGTGACACTTAATCGGCTCACTCGCATTATATCGAACAGACAGTTTTTCAGTTTTTAACTGTAGTGTCTCTAACTGAACTGATTTTATGAAAATGAACGCGGTGGGCAAGTGATCCAGTAATCCAGTAGCTGTGCCTAGAGTGGCCTCATAGGGCAGCAAAGCAAGTGCATTCTGGGAGATGTTGTCTTTCATCCCCATGAGACGAAAAAGAGCACCAAAATTCAAAAATAATTTCACATTTCTACTACATAAATGACCCAGTTTAAATACAGATTCATCTTCCCAGTGCTGAAGTACCCCTTTAATTCATACGAATTTGTAAAACCTCACTTGAATGAATTTGTATGATTTGTCGAAACTGCAGCGATGGGTAGCTTTAAGGGTGGGGTTAGGGATAGGTCATTCGTACGAAATCAAACGAATTGACCAACTCGTCAAATATGTACGGTTTAGCAGTGAGGTCGTACAAATTCGTATGTTCTCTTTTGTCGCGCTTGAATGTTTTAAAAGCATTTGCATGAATAAGAGCATGATCATATAGTGTAAGGCCAAATAGGATGACAGAAAAATGGATGCTGTGTTAAGTTAAATATTGTTAACTGAAATTTTTTTATTGCATACTTTAACGTTGACAGCACTATATTAAATATATTAATTAAATAATTTTTGCTCTACATACTTATTGTTGAAAATACACAATTGTATTAAATATATAATAATCTAAATATAACATACACACAGATACTTTTATGGATTAAAGGTGGTACATAAACATAGCCTCTGCGTGGTCTTGAACACAGGAGGAATCTCATCCACTCCAGCTGAATTCATTATTGGGTGTCCTCATATAAGCTGACATTCAGTCCTAAAGCCATCATACATTTTCTTTGCTATGCATAATGTGGTGTTCTGACCCTAAACTCCATTTAAAACCAACAGTGTTGCCAAATTTGGCATAACTGCCCTTGTCTGGATTCTGGAGAAGCATTAACACAGTTCAATATGTGTGTCCCATGCAGCAGCCTCACCGACAGCTGTGTGAATTACTGCTAATGTGTGGTAATTAGCACTGATTCTAGGGTCTTGCACAGAGTAACTGCACAGTGCATGTGTGTGAGAGAGAGTGTGAGACCCTTCCATGCTCTATCTTTTAGAGCAGGGGTGGGGAACGATGATCTGGAGGGTCACGGTCTTGCAGAGTTTAGCTCCAACCCTGAAAAAAACACTTCCTGACTGTAACTTTGATTAG
The DNA here is from genome assembly GCA_023029165.1 of Gobiocypris rarus. Lineage (NCBI taxonomy): Eukaryota > Metazoa > Chordata > Actinopteri > Cypriniformes > Gobionidae > Gobiocypris > Gobiocypris rarus. The sequence goes on along the minus strand of CM040915.1, from coordinate 42,556,420 downwards.
CTTCAAGTGTGTTTGATTAGGATTGGAGCTGAACTCTGCAGGACACTGGCCCTCCAGGATCAATGTTCCCCCTGTTTTAGAGCAGTGGTTCCCAACCACGTTCCTGGAGGACCCCCAACAGTGCACATCTCCTCAATCAAACACACATGATTCAGATCATCAGCTAATTAGTAGCTACTCCAAGACCGAAAAAAAAGACTCCACATCTGAAATGTGCACTGTTGGGGACCCTCCAGGAACGTGGTTGGGAACCACTGTTTTAGAGTGTGTGCAGTGTTAAATGAATCATACTCAGGAGGATGACTGTGCTTGATTGGTCCTGAGTTTCTCTTAAGGATCAATCAATCAATCAATCAACCAATCAATATCTGTCTGTCTGTGTGGAGATAATAGCTCACAGTTTTTTAATGGGGTTCAAAAACTTTAGAAATTACTTTGTAACCCTTTACAAACTGAAAACTTCTAGCTGAATTGCCTTCAATGCGATATTATGTACACTGTGTAGAACTGATTTCTATTTTAATATAATTTAAGTCCTGTGATGGCAAAGCTGAATTTTTAACATCATTACTTCAGTTTTAGTGATCCTTCAAAAATCTTGTGACCCTGGACTACAAAACCAATCATAAGTTGCACGGGTATATTTATGGCAATAGTCAAAATTGTATGGGTCAAAATATAGATTTTTCTTTTATGCCCAAAAGCATTAGATATTAAGTAAAGATATTTTGTAAATTTCCTAACATAAAAATATACAAAATGTATTATTATTAGTAATATGCGTTGCTAAGGACTTCATTTGGACAACTTTAAAGGTGATTTTCTCAATATTTATTTTTTTACACCCTCATTTTCCAGATTTTCAAATAGTTGTATCCCGGCCAAATATTGCCGTATCCTAAGAAACCATACATCAATGGAAAGCTCATATATTCAGCAATGAAATGAGCCTTATGACTGGTTTTGTGGTCACATATGCTGATTTGGTGTTCAAGTAACATTTATAATTATTATCAATGTTGAAAACATTTTAAATATTTTGTAACATTAAATATGATTACTGTCACTTTTGATCAATTGAATGTGTCCTTAAATAAAAATATTCCTTGGTCTGAGCTGTCGACACGACAGATCTGAATAGTGCCATTAAAAAATTCTAACTTTTGAATGGTATAATTCAAACCAAACAAGTTCAGTCTCCTAAAAAAAAATTAAAAACAACAAAAATGTATTTTGCACAGGGACAATGTGCGTGATGAGGGACTTTTAAATAAATGAAATGACGATTGTAAATAACCCTCAGCTTATTTGAATTAGTTTTGGAGCATAATATATTATTCTGATATTTCATATATTATATATCGTAATTCTATATTTTCTTAATATTGGTTATGTTTTATTTTATTTTGGAACGTTACTTTGCACTCTTTAAGTCATTTAACCTATATAGACTTTTATTATGAAAGGCGTCTTCCCGGAAAGTCGAACAAATCGCTCGCGCAGACGCGCACAGAGAGAGCTCGCACACGGAAGACAAAAACACTGACGGAGATATGGAGCCATGCGGTCACGGAGATAATATGTTTATTAAGGGCACCTTTAAGTGGATTTAAGCATTTAGATGCTCTTTGTTGTTTTCATTTTGTAGTATTTTTGTTTGTTTTTGTTTGCACCTGGTTGAAAAGGAGTACAAGGTATTCATTTATATTTAAGCACTTGTATATCATATCTTGTCTTAATGATTGTTTTATGTGTTTGTTTGATTTAAGAGTAATTTTATGTTTTAGTATAAATGTTAGTAGTAATTTCTAAATTTGTTGCAACAATTGTTTATTTATCTTTTCTAGCTCTTACGTTGTTGTGAAGTCAACAAGGGCAATAAAAAGGACAGTACAACATCAGTGCATGAGCAAAATTCTTTATTAAATTCAACCGGGCTGTAACAGTAAGAGCTTACTTCATTGATTCCATTTGCTGATGTAAATGATGACAGACCAAGGATCCAAGTCATGCACTCCCGAAAGAAATGGAAGCTTTAAAAATCCTACCTTCTCAAGACAGAGATACAGATGATGAGATGGAAGATAATTCTGATGGTGTAAAGACAGCTGAGGTACGCTACTCTGTCCGCAAACGAATACCAACAGAAAAGATGATTGCATATCAAAAGAGGAGTCACAAAAGGCAGAGAGAAAGCTTATGCAGGCATATGAAAATGGAAAGCTGAGGCTAGAAAGGCAAGAGGACAGCTGAAAACAGACATTTCTGAGAGTCAACTAGCAACACTTACAGACACATTGGAAAAGGAAAGAGACAGTGTGATGGAAGCATACATGAAGGTTTGAAGTTATGTTGCTCCGCCTGCTGATACAAGGAGACGAATTGATGCATGCGATGCTGTGACAAAGGACATTGTAAAGATTGCTTATGAGAGGATTTCAGGTGTTGATGGAGACTTTGACAGTGAACAAGTAAAAGAACGTCTTTGTGAATTGCTTGATCGAGATTATGCTCGCTCTGTCTATGGTTCTACAGTCTCACGTGTCAGCTCCAAGTCGAGTACACCCCTGAATCAACCTTCACTGAACTCCATCTTGATAGCTAAACGAATAGAGGCAGCAGCAGAGCTTGCAGCAAAGGAAGCAGAATATGTAATAATAATGGAGGAAAAGGAACAAAGAGAAAGAATACAACTTCTAGAAGAGAAGAAAAGGAGAGAACTTGATGCTGAAATGAGTGAGTTAGAAAGATTACAAGCAGTAAAGGAGGTTAGAGCAGCTAGAGCAAGACTTGAAGTGTACAACAAGGAAGAAACCATTTCCTCTGCTAACCAGAACAATAGGCTGCAGCAACATGTGAGCATTCCCATACTAGAACCTGCGTATTCACCCTCAATTAAGCCAACAATCAATGAGAAGTCGTCGCCACCCCCCAATACTGACGTGACTTACCTTGCACAGGCTGTTCAAGACAGTATAACGCTGAACAGACTTCCTATGCCAGAGCCAACAGTCTTCAGTGGTGACCCCATTCACTTTATTGAGTGGAAAGCTTCATTCCAATCGCTCATCGACAGAAGACATGTCTCCTCAGCAGATAAGTTATACTACTTGAAGAAGTATGTCACTGGTTCTGCTCTGAAAACTCTAGAAGGCATCTTTACAGAACTGATGAGGAAGCTTACAAGGATGCATGGAAAAGACTTCAGGATCGTTATGGACAGCCGCTCATTATACAAAGAGCATTCAGAGAGAAACTCACAAGCTGGCCTAGAATCCAGCCCAAGGACGCTGAAGGACTCAGAAATTTCTCAGATTTCCTGAATGCATGTGAAGATGCTATGCCTCATGTTAAGGGACTGGAAATATTGAATGACTGCGAGGAGAATAGGAAACTTGTCAACAAACTCCCTGATTGGGCGGCTGCCCGCTGAATCGTCAAGCTACGCAGACGCTGAGTGAGACTCAAGATTTCCCAACCTTCCATGACTTTGCCAGCTTCATGTCAGTTGAGGCTGAGGTAGCCTGCAACCCAGTCACTTCCTTCTATGCTCTTCACGCCTCTGAAGCTAATAAGGAGAAATATAACCTCAAGGTTGGTAAGAACAAAGCCAATGTCTTCCACACAAGGATAGTCACACAGCATGAGAACTGGCCAACTACTAAAGTCTTCAAACCATGTCTGTTCTGTCAAAGCAGTGAACATCAAATTCATGATTGCTTTAAATTCTCGGCAAGGTCTCTTGAAGGGCGGAGACAGTTCATCAAGGACACTAAGCTGTGCTATGGATGTTTGAAGCCCGGACACAGTGCCAGAGACTGTCGTTTCAGACATGCCTGCAATACCTGTAAAAGAAGACATCCTACCTGCTTGCACGATGATAGTTTCATAAGAAAGGTGAAGTCCTTCCCTGTTCATAACCCAGAGAACGCACACGAAAGGGTTGAGACAACATCTTTAAGTGTAGAATCTGGATGCACGCCTGCTAACACCTCAATGATTGTGCCAGTGTGGTTGTCCTCACAAAATGACCCAGACTCTGAGAAACTTGTCTACGCTCTGTTAGACACACAAAGTGACACTGTCTTCATTGAATATGCAGTAAGTCAAAGTCTAAAGGTTGACTCATGTCCAGTGACACTTAAACTCACTACTATGCTTGGAAGAGATTCTTTGATATCAAGTGAAAGAGTTTCTGGTCTTAGAGTTAGAGGCTTTAATTCCACAGTAGTTCTAGACCTTCCCCGCATACACTAAGGAATGTATCCCTGTGGACTGCACACATTCCTACCAGTGAGACTGCCAGGCGTTGGAAACATCTTGCTACTCTGACAGACAGAATTCTTCCGCTTCAAGACTGTGAAGTGGGTCTTCTCATAGGGTATAATTGTTCCAGAGCTTTAGCACCCAGAGAAGTGATTCTTGGAGCAGACAACGAGCCATATGCTGTTGTGACGGATCTCGGATGGAGCATCGTGGGCCCTTCCTTGATACATCACGAGTCACAAAGTGGTGTTAGCATGTGCCACAGAGTATCCATTAAGGAGATTCCTTCTGTAATGCCAGCTGATGTGATCAAAGTGCTGGAGTCAGATTTCAAGGATACTAAAGAAAACACAAATGTTGTGTCTCAAGAGGACATTATGTTCTTGAATAAACTGGAAGAAAGCATTAGAAAGAATAAAGACAGCCACTTGGAAATGCCCCTTCCATTCAAGAAAAGACCCTATCTTCCAGATAATGAGCCTCTTGCTGTCATGAGACTTCAACATCTAAAGCGGAGATTAATAAAGGACCTGGAGTACAGAGAACGTTATGTGAAGTTCATGGAAGAAGTAATAGAGCACGGTGAAGCTGAAGGAGTCATTGATGAAGGGAAGGAAGGAGAAAATGGTACATCCTCATCACGGGTGTATCACGCGAAGAAGCCAGGGAAATTACGTGTAGTCTTTGACTGCTCTGCCAGATACAAGGGATCCAGCTTGAACGATCATCTTCTCACAGGCCCTGACCTGATGAACAGCCTGACTGGCATTCTTTTGCGGTTCCGACAGTATCCAGTGGCCTTGATGTGTGATATTGAGAAGATGTTCCACCAGTTCTATGTTGATGAAGCAGATCGGGATTATTTACGATTTCTCTGGTGGAGAAATGGAGATTTCGACTCAAAGCCTCAAACGTTCCGCATGAGAGTACATCTATTCGGTGCCTCGTCGTCCCCGGGTGCGCCAACTACGGACTAAAGCATCTTGCAAGAGAAGGTGAACATCTGTATCCCCTGGGTTCACAATTCATTATGCGAGACTTCTACATGGATGATGGCGTCACCAGTGTCGAAAGTGCAGAGAAGGCTATCCAGATGGCCCTAGAAGCTCGCCAGGTTTGCGCACTTGGAGGTTTAAGGTTGCATAAGTTTGTGTCCAATGACAAGACAGTTTTGGAGAACATACCACCCTCTGAATGTGCTGTTGACATTACATCTGTCAATCTTTCCCTCACTGACACACCTTTGGAAAGAGCCTTGGGCATTTACTGGCATCTGGAACACGATAACTTCAGATTTCGTGTAAACCTAAGGGACCAACCAGCAACCCGTAGAAGCATACTGTCTACAGTGGCCTCATTGTTTGACCCCCTAGGGTTTCTTGCGCCATTCTTACTCAAAGGAAAGGCTATTCTTCAAGAAATGTGTAGAAAAGGCATGGGCTGGGATGATCCTTTACCAGATGGTTTGCAGCCAAGGTGGGAGCATTGGAAGGCTGATCTTGCTAACTTGGAGAAGATCGAGGTGCCTCGTTGTATTGTGCCTGCTGAGTTTGGGATAATCACAAGGAGAGAGATTCATCACTTCTCAGATGCCAGCACAAAGGGATATGGCCAGTGCTCATACCTTAGGCTCGAGAACTAACAAGGTGATGTCCATTGTGCTTTACTCATGGCGAAATCTCGAGTAGCCCCACTGAAGGTCACAACTATCCTCGGTTAGAGTTGACCGCGGTTGTGTCAGTGGCAGTTAATGATATGTTAAAGGAAGAAATTAACCTTGCAGATGCAGAGGCATATTTCTGGACAGACTCTCAAGTGGTGTTAGGCTACATAAACAACGGCTCGCCGATTCCACACGCTCGTCGCAAATCGAGTTCAGAGAATTCATCACAGTACAACTCCTCAACAGTGGCGATACATCCTCGGAAGAGAATCCAGCCGACCATGCATCACGAGGCATGAGTGTCAATGATCTTGTTACTTCCAGCTGGTTCAGAGGACCAAACGTTTTGTGGGAAAAACAAATACCTCCACCTGTGGATGTTAACACACAACTTCCAATTGGAGACCCAGAGGTCAAGAAGGCTCAGTCATTGAACACGCAAACAGTACAATATTCCTGCTTATCCAACTGTCTCACAAGGTTGTCCTCATGGTCCAAAGTCATCCAAGCTGTTGCACGCCTACTTGGCCGAGTTAGAAGGACAAGTCAAGTGACCACAGTACAGTGGCAGAACGTGAGGATGCTAAGCGCATCATCATCAAGGACTTACAGAGACAGATGTATGCAGAAGAGATAGCCTTACTCCGTAAGGGCATGCAGCTTCCACGCAGCAACAGGCTATACAATCTAGATGCCTTTGTCGACCAAGACGGATTGCTCAAGGTGGGAGGAAGGCTTTGCTATTCTTCTGTCCCTAACTCCATTAAACATCCAGTGATAATTCCAAAGGAACACCATCTTACAAAACTTCTGATCGCTGATTGTCATGAAAAAACGGAACATCAAGGAAAAGGCTTGACTATAAATGAGATCAGATCAAGGGGAATTTGGATAACAGGAGTAAATAGAACTGTAGCCTCCTTTGTACGAGTGTGTGAAATGTCGCAAACTTCGCAGACCCACAGAAGAGCAAAAATGGCTAACCTGCCCTCAGAGCGTATAGATCCATCCTCCATTCACATACTGCGGAATGGATGTTTTTGGTCCATTCATCACCAGACAAGGTCGTAAATCATACAAGAGGTATGGACTTCTTTTACCTGTTTCTGTTGCAGAGCCATCCATATTGAGATGCTGGATGACATGTCCACGGACGCCTTTATCAATGGCCTGCGTTGTTTCATCGCTATCAGAGGAGCAGTTCACAAATAAAGTGCGACCAAGGCAGTAATTTCATTGGATCCAAGAATGAGTTTGCTAAGGCTATGAAAGAGATTGACACCAATCGTCTGGTAACGTTCTTAGCAGAAAAACAATGTGACTTTGTCTTCAACGCACCCCATTCCAGTCACACAGGAGGAGTTTGGGAGAGACAGATTAGAACTGTGCGAAATGTTCTTCATTCCACTCTGTCCTTATCTACTGGAAGGCTAGATGATTCTTCCTTCGGACTTTCTTCTTCAAAGCTATGGCAATTGTAAATAGCCGACCGCTTACAGTAGATAATCTGAATGATCCTAAAAGTCCTGAACCCCTTACCCCAAATCACCTGCTCACTCTAAAAACTACCCAAGCTCTACCACCCCCTGGCAAGTTCATCAGAGAAGACATGTATGCTCGCAAGAGATGGCGCCATGTCCAATACTTAGCTGAGCAATTTTGGGGCCGTTGGCAGAAGGAGTATGTGTCTAACATTGCAACAAGACAGTGCTGGCTTACACCAAGAAGAAACATGCAAGTTGGAGATATAGTCTTGGAGAAGGCAGACGATCTGCCTAGGAATGAGTGGCGCTTGGCAGAAGTTATTGAAACTGTCGTTGACAAGGATGGTTTGGTAAGAAGAGTGAAGATACGCTTCGAGACAGAAAACTGGGGAAGGATGGTAAACGCCTGAACAAACCATCAATGGTTGAGCGCCAGTGCAGAAGCTGGTCCTTCTGCAGGAGGCAGCCTGAACTTCCTGGCATATCCTTTGATCTATGCAGTCCATATAGAATATGTTTTTGGTTTAATTTTACACCTAGCTTGAAATAGGTAATTTATTTTAGAAATCATTTGTGATAAGGTTTGAGATTTGTAGTCACTCATGATTTGGTGGGAGTGTAAATAACCTCAGCTTATTTGAATTAGTTTTGGAGCATAATATATTATTCTGATATTTCATATATTATATATCGTAATTCTATATTTTCTTAATATTGGTTATGTTTTATTTTATTTTGGAACGTTACTTTGCACTCTTTAAGTCATTTAACCTATATAGACTTTTATTATGAAAGGCGCCTTTCCCGAAAGTCGAACAAATCGCCACGCAGACGCCAAGACAGAGAGAGCTCGCACACGGAAGACAAAAACACTGACGGAGATATGGAGCCATGCGGTCACGGAGATAATATGTTTATTAAGGGCACCTTTAAGTGGATTTAAGCATTTAGATGCTCTTTGTTGTTTTCATTTTGTAGTATTTTTTGTTTGTTTTTGTTTGCACCTGGTTGAAAAGGAGTACAAGGTATTCATTTATATTTAAGCACTTGTATATCATATCTTGTCTTAATGATTGTTTTATGTGTTTGTTTGATTTAAGAGTAATTTTATGTTTTAGTATAAATGTTAGTAGTAATTTCTAAATTTGTTGCAACAATTGTTTATTTATCTTTTCTAGCTCTTACGTTGTTGTGAAGTCAACAAGGGCAATAAAAAGGACAGTACAACATCAGTGCATGAGCAAAATTCTTTATTAAATTCAACCGGGCTGTAACAACGATAGCAAAATGCATTGTATCTTTTCATTTTTTTTTCTTGTCTAATATGACATTTCATTTGATTATGTGAAACCATCCAGTTGAAATATGCAATTAAAAGGGGATAAGTAAGGGCAAATTCTTTTCATGGTATATACGTGTTTAACAATGTTGTCCTTTAGTGCTTTAGTAAAGTATCTAGAGAAAGAGTCATTTATGGGCACACCAGGAGCCATATGTGCTTTGTAAATAGCATTTCAGGGTCCTGGGCATATTGATTCTTATCGGGACCTTAATTATGAAATCTTATCATTATAATTTCATTATTACTTCTCACCTTCTGGCCTGTTATGGTTTGATATAATCTTTGCTCATTTTGTCACATTGGCCTGAAAGGCTTCAGATGATTAATTATACTTCACAGCACTGTAGCATATATTTTCATCAGTTTACTCCATACTTTGCTGCCGTCTAATGTTATTGCTATGGTGATACCATGGCAACATGAACACTGCCAAAAATAAAGAACTTCCATTCCAATTAACTGTAATGAAGTATTAGAAGTCTCCACTGCCCTGGGACAATCTATAATCCTTTGTTAAATGTTAATTCCTTTAAAACATTGTTTCTATCATACCCTTCTCTTTTTAATCTTTTTATAATGCCTAACTCAGTTTGCTTACTAGTGTTACAATAGCCACATGGTACAAAAAATTCTTCCCCTTCAACACAGCTGACCATCTCAGATGTAGATCATTAAAGGTTAGATGAAGGCAGAATCCATTGTGCTGGGGCTGCCATCTGGAAGAGACCCTTCTGATGGAGCTAGCAGTTCTTTGTGTCCTCTTTTAAAGAGGCTGCCCAGATCACAGACGAGTGCCTCCATACTAATGCCAGGACTAAAGGCAGGGCCTGGATGCAGGCACTTATCAAACAGATGCTCTGATGGATCATAGTGCTAATACAAATACAAAATAATTCAGTATGCTAAGGATGCATAAAACTAGAATTAGCATCAATGTAGTAAATATTTTAGTAAACTAAACTTAAAGATGCCATACTATGCCCCTTTAAAAAGTCTTGATTTAGTTTGTGGGATCTAGGTTTTCGTATTTGAATGTTCAAAAAACACCTTATATTATATGTTTCCGAAATGTCATGTCCTCTACTATAACTGTGACTTTCAAAGGATGAATCCGAAAACGCCCCTAAAACCCTCAATTTTTCTGTAGTCCAGTTCAATTGAGAGAATTTGACTCTATACTCATTATTGCGTTGCAATGTGGGATAGAATGAATGCACTCGATAACATCCGCTATGGTTTCGGACACCACTACAAATGGCTGTCCCCTCAAATAATACCATATTTAAGGGTATAGGGGGCAATAAGTCTTACTCTTAGCCACAGATGTCATGCCCACACCATTGACTGAATGTCTGATTATGGCGCACAAAATTAAAAACGCTTCAGGAGTTTTAAAGTTGTCTTCTGATTGGATGAATTCTACAGGGAGATGTGTGTGTCACATTTTTTAACAGTCCACCTGGAAACAGAACCATTGTGACATCAAACCACCTCATTTGAAGAAGAAATGTGTTTACAACTGTGACAATGAGCACCTATCATAATCAATTAAATGCTGGATTTTTAATGTGAAGATCACGACTCTTTAAAATACATCCAAGACTTTTACACACCGGTCTGTTATTGTAGGGACATCGACATTTTCACGCCCCTAAACATAACGTTGAACAAATTGAACTGTGATTGGTTTGTTTTTCATAAATAATAATAATAATAATTTGTAACATTTATATAGTGCTTTTCTGGGTACTCAAAGAGCTTTACATATAGAAAGGGGGAATCTCCTCAACAACCACCAATGTGCAGCATTCACCTGGATGATGCGACGGCAGCCATATTGCGCCAGAACGCCCACCACACACCAGCTAATTGGTGGAGGGGAGACCAATTGGTGATGAAGCCAATCAGTATATGGGGATGATTAGGAGGCGAAATTTGGCCAGGATGCTGGGGTTACACCCCTACTCTTTTTCCGAAGTACATCCTAGAGAGTCAGGACCTCGGTTTAACGTCTCATCCGAAGGAAGGAATCAAATATCATGTCAATCAAATTCCCTCTGGGCAGTTGTTATGGAGTTCATACGTCAGTCTGAAGGTCTAGCTATGCGAGAATACAACAAACTACTAAAAGAACTCAACAAGGCCTTGCCCCTTTTATTCTCCATATGTCTTGGGTGGGAATGATCTAAATGAGGGATATTTTGACATGTACATTCCCGGAAGAAAATTCAAGACTATAATCGAGGCATTTCAGGGAGAAGCTTAGAAGCTTTTCATATGAGTGATTACAGACATACAGGTTATAACTTGAACATTATTAATCCTACAAAACCATATGTAGGTCTGACTTGATGATAATGAAGGAAACGTCCCTTCCAGATGGATTGAGACTGCTGTTAAATATCTAAAAATGGAGAGGGCTCAGCGTCAGGTTACTTATAATTACATGTGAGGTGTCGCATCCTAAGGTGTACACTAAGCTCAGACAGAGGCAGCTCACATCAGATAAATATGTTTTTCTTCCCGGCACAAAAGACACTAAAACACTGTGGCCTTGAACATCACTCTTAAACACAGAATAATCAATTTTGCCGCAGATGAAATTCTAATCTAAAAACCTTTATAGGGAGGTCAGAGGTCTGTTGGCATAGAAATGTCGATATTTCTAATATATGCTGACCGGTCAAGTGAAAATTAAAAAGGGGGAAAATTACTCTTATCACACACAGAATAATTTGTCCATAAGTGAACTACTCAAATATGTCTTTGAAAGTACATAATGTCATAAAATATGTCATGCAATTATAATTAAAATCCCTCATTCTTGAAGTCTTGCTGTAAAACTGCAATATGAAGTACATCAACATGAATTCAGAAGCACATCTGTTTTGAGTGGAAATTCAATGATTCCATAAACAGTTCAACAATTATAAGTAATTACTGTGTGAAGTATTTTTTCTTTATTTCAACTGAAACAACCACTAAAATTGGTCTTAAACACTAATGAGTGGTTTTCCGGACAGGTTTAAATTAAGACAGTTGTAGGCTTTAATTAAGAATAGTTAATCATGGCTTAAATATTGCTTTCTGAAACACAGATTAGCATGAGGTTAATGGTTGCCTATAAAACATTGAATGGAATGAACCAAGAAAAGCTTAAAATTGTTTGGAACTAAGAAGCAAATCCAAGGAAAATATCAGAAAGACTGCGATCAAAAAACTTTACTAAACAAAAGGAAACTCTTTTAAAGCAAATAAATAAAATACACTTTAAAAAAGCACACATCAGCCGTGGTATCAAAGAAGGAAGAATGCCAAGAAATGGAATGCCAAGAAATGTATTTGTAATTAATTCAGTGCAAATGAACACACATACAAGAACAAGAACAGACTTCAGATTGAATCATTAGCTTCATTACCTTCCTGTTTTGTGTGGGTTGACATTACAGTAGTTATGCATAAAGGTGTTATGGAAGAATATAAAAATAAACCATGAAAACCAAAAATGCTGCCGACACATGAAGAGAGAGGTTTAAAACCTGCAAATAAAGATACGAAACGGTTGGTTCAAATAACTGCCAAGCGTATAATTTTCTAATAATATTTTGAACCTTTAAGTTCCTTTGCCCATTTGAACCATTTCTTACTGTAAATACATACATACATACTTTTGCATGACAGTCAAAGGAGAACAGTTTTCTAAAATGTTACGCCATCTACCACCATGGACCATGCTAACCAGCCAAACTTCATCATTAATAATGCATTCATTCCTTATCAAATTTTGTGTTTGAGGAAATACACTCTTAACCCATGACTCATTAGATCTGTTGACAAATACTGAGCACAGCTGAATAAAGAGCACCGTGACAGACTGTGAAACATGTTCTTAATCAGAGTTTTGTGCTGGACTGTCACATTCAGATAGTCAGAACAATAGCTTTGCCCACTCAGCCGGCCGTCCATCCACTCAGCTGACCCTCAGTTCCCTCGTTGATAAGAGAGCAGAGGCAGGTGTGATGTCAGCCTGTTGCTCAGTCTGTCAGAGTACATCAGCAGGAGCTGTGATGTAGAAAGAGGGACACTGGACTGAGTGGCACCTCCAACAGTGCCTCAGCGCCTCACAGTAACAAAGAGAAATGAGTCAATGGGAGCCACTTATGCTTTTGTACACAAGGCATTCCCTTAAAGAAAAGACCTGGATTCCACAAGAGACCTCCATGATCAACCATCATAAGAGGAACTATGCATGTCAGACAGATTCAATAGAAAGGTTACGCAAAAGAGCGACATGAATTAGACACCACAAAAAAACGGCCAACCATATGTCTGTCAAAAGCTTAAAGAAATCAAAGGGTTGAGACTGTAATGCAACTATTCACGGAGAACATCCCTGGGTGTATATAGATGGTATGAATGAGAAACCGCAAAGTCTACAGTGCTTATCAACTGAAAAAAATAAAGGTTCACAACCATTCACTTTAGATACAAAAGTTTATGAACACTACTGATAATTGAGAAGTATATTCTTTTATTATTTAATCATTTCAAGGAATCAAGAGCAAAAAAAAAAAAAAAAACTGAAGGGAAAACTATCCAGCTGTACTGTTTTGCACTTATCTGAAAATATATATTTTAAACTTATTTCATCTTTTGACAAGCACAGTTTACAAACTGTGCATTTCAAAGTATACACACACACACACACGTTTGTTTTTGTGAAATGTGGGGATATTCCCATATAGCCGTAATGCATTTTATACCATACAAACCATATTTTCTATCCCCCTACACTGCCCCTGCCCCTAAACCTACCCATCACAGGAGACTGCGCAGTTTACTTTCTGTGAAAAAAACCTCATCCTATATATATATATATATATTTAATGTTGATCATCTCCAAAAAAGGCCACATATTAAGGTCTGGGTGGTAAACAAACAATCAGTTCTTGTAATCACCGTGTTGGATGCAGGAGAAATGGGAGGGAATAGCTCTAAGTGACTTTGACAAGGGCCAAATTGTAATGGCAAGTCGACTTTGTCTGAGTAGCTCTGAAACGGCATGGCTTCAGTGTTGCTCCCAGCTCATCGATTCACATGGACAACGAAAGCTATTCCATCTGGTGCAAGGCAAGCCAACAGAAGGTCTACTGTGGCACAACTTGCATAGAATTTTAATGATGCTTATGGGAATAATGTGTTGTGTATGGAGCTGCGTATTTGGCTGCATGGTTGCAGATCAATCATAGTGCTTATGCAGCCACCGTCGAAATCGAGCACCGGAACTGGACCTTGGAGCAGTGGAATAAGTTCGATGAGTCCCTTTTTCCTTTTCATCACGTGTACAACAGTGCATGTGTGCGCCATTTCGGGTCTGATGAGTCCCATTTTCCTTTACATCATGTGGACTGCCATGCATGTGTGCGCTGTTTACCTGGGGAAGTGATGACACCAGGATGCACTGAAATAAGCCGGTGAAGGGACTGTGATGCTCTGGGAAATGTTCTGCTGGGAAAGCCTAGGCCTGGCCATTCATGTGGATGTAATTTGACACATGCCACTTAGGGTGAATTCATGTTAAATTCATTATCCTAGTAGCAACAAGCAGGTAGAATTCAGGGTGATTGGGACACTTTTTCCAAGTAATCTCAAAAAGTGTCCCAAATCACCCTGAATTCTACCTACTTGTTACTACTATAGGATAATGAACTGCACACATTGTTCAGGAATGGTTTGAGGGACATAATTTGTAAAAGTAAAATACATTTCCGAATTTCTTAATATTTGGTTTGTCTCTCTTTTGCTTTAATGACAACAAAACTTGAGCTCCATAAATTCCACAAGTTTGTGTTGTTCTTCGGCATGATTTGTGATGATCCAAAGTGCATCTTGAGATTCAATGGAAGAGTTACATGATCAGCAAATTTTCTTGGGTGACCATGATGGTATTTAACAAATCCTTAATATGTTCCATAACATTTCTTTGTTTCACATTTTAAAAATCCTAAAACTTAAAGCTACACTGTGTGATATTTTCCCCCATCTAGCGGTGAAAAGGTATATGCCCATCCAATGAATATTAGTTTCCGTTCCTCTCAATTCCGATTTCGTTTTAACTCCTACGGTGGCTGATTTAGTCCAAGATTAAAATGGCTTCCAGTTCGATCAAGTGAGGAGGTTACTTTAGAAAACGATTATAATTTGCAGTTATTTAATTTGTCATTTAACATGTAGGTTATGAAATCTATGTCACATTCGACACCGTGCCATCGAGTGTTGAAACGGGAAAGGCGAAGCTTGAATTTACGGGTATGTCCCTCTTTGGCTAATGTACTTTCAAGATGGAGGGGCAACATAGCAACGCGCATTCGAACCCCTCACCCGTATGTATTTTCAATGGCATATTATACACTTACGTGAATACTTTTTTACTTGAAAGAAGTAAATATACATTAATGAGCACATTTATTTTTGAAAGAACTAAGTGTTTTTAGCTAAGAATAAACTAAAAAAAGTTACACAGTGTAGCTTTAAATAAATGAAGATAGTGTTTTGTTAGATTTAATTATTTAAATTTGACTTTCTAGTTTTTCAATGTAATTACTTTATGGGATAATTCCTTTTCACATAGAATCTGTGAAAAACATGTTTTTATTATTATTTAAACCCATGGGACAAATTATAGCTAAATTTGCAAAACTATCTAGATGAGCTGATGTTTATAAAAACAATACACTCCATTATGTCTCTGTGCAACTGGCCAGTGTATATAGAGACAGTAATGCAAGCAAGTGTAAGCCCCGGGAGCTCTCTGCTCTTTCAGCTTTCTGTTTTA
Source organism: Gobiocypris rarus (assembly GCA_023029165.1). Classification (NCBI taxonomy): domain Eukaryota; kingdom Metazoa; phylum Chordata; class Actinopteri; order Cypriniformes; family Gobionidae; genus Gobiocypris; species Gobiocypris rarus. Next base: position 42,540,830 of record CM040915.1, on the reverse strand, counting down.
TCTCTGCAGTGAAAACTCTCATTGTAAGAGAGGATGCATTTGGGGCACTGAGATACTCTCCTGATTCAATGAGACAGAGAGGCAGGCAGCCCATCGTGACCATTGTGATCTTCTTCTTCTCTCTCTCTCTCTCTCTCTGTCTCTCTCTCTCTCTCTCTCTCTCTCTCTCTCTCTCTCTCTCTCGTAACTCTCTGAAATCCCCTAACTCTGTGGCATACAGTCTAAAGAGACACACTCAACCTGCTTACTGGGGGATAAAATTTACTTTACATATATTTCCTTTTTCATACAAGACCTTTGACTTCTATAGAATCAGAATCAGAATCAGAATCAGAAAGAGCTTTATTGCCAAGTGTGCTTTCACACAAAGGAATTTTTGGAGCTGAAGCTTCCAGTGCACATATACAATACAAATACAACAGTAATAAATAAAAAAATTCTAAGAATAAAAATATAAACAGTATAAGGTCACGGTTACGTTTAGTCAGAAAAGACATAGATTATGAATATTTACAGTATTTGGAGAGTAAGAATAAATATAAATAATATGAATAATCACCTGAGTTTAGGAGATATTGCACTAAGCAGTGGAGTAATTGCACTTACAGGCATTTGCCTTGGGGTGGGTGGTTGGGGTTAACTGTTCAAGAGGGAAATGGCCTGTGGGAAGAAACTGTTCCTGTGCCTAGATGTCCTAGTGGCCAGTGATCGGAGTCGCCGTCCTGAGGGTAACAGTTCAAACAGGTGGTGTCCGGGGTGAGTGGAGTCTGTGATGATTTTACCTGCTCTCTTCCTCACTCTGGAAGAGTACAGGTCCTGGAGGGTTGGCAGGTGGGCACCAATAATCCTCTCTGCAGTCCGGATGGTACGTTGCAGTCTCCTGATGTCTGATCTGGTAGCTGAACCAAACCAGACAGTGATGGAGGTGCATAAGACCGACTCAATGACAGCCGAGTAGAACTGAATCAGCAGCTCCTGTGGTAGGTTGAACTTCCGCAGCTGACGAAGGAAGTACAGTCTCTGCTGGGCCTTTTTCACAATGGAGTCGATGTGATTGTCCCACTTCAGGTCCTGAGAGATGGTAGTGCCCAGGAACCTGAAAGACTCCACTGCGTCCACAGTGCTGTTCATGAGGGTGAGTGGGGAGTGATGGGCTGTTCCTCCTGAAGTCCACTATCATCTCCACTGTTTTGAGCGCGTTCAGCTCAAGGTTGTTATAACTGCACCAGACAGCCAGCTGTTCAACCTCCAGTCTGTAAGCAGACTCGTCACCGTTCTGGATAAGGCCGATGACAGTGGTGTCGTCTGCAAATTTCAGGAGCTTGACAGAGGGTCTTTAGAAGTGCAGTCATTGGTGTACAGGAGAAGAGCAGTGGGGAGAGAACGCACTCTGGGGGCGCCAGTGCTGATTGTGAGAGATCTGGATGTAAGTTTACCCAGTCTCACCGCTGCTGCCTGTCTGTCAGGAAGCTGGAGATCCACTGACAGATTGAGGATGGCATGGAGAGCTGGGTCAGTTTGGCTGTGAGGAGCTCAGGCATGATGGTATTGAAGGCCGAACTGAAGTCCACAAATAAGATCCTTGCGTAAGTCCCGGGTCTGTCGAGATGTTGCAGGATATAATGCAGTCCAATGTTGACTGCATCATCCACAGACCTGTTTGCTCTATAGGCAAATTGGAGAGGATCAGCAAGGGTCCAGTGATGTCCTTCAGGTGGGCCAACACCAGTCTTTCAAATGACTTCATGACCACAGGCGTGAGGCGACAGGTCTGTAGTCATTTAGTCCAGTGATTTTGGTTTTTGGGGACGGAATGATAGTGGAGCCTTTGAAGCAGCAGGGAACTTCACACTGCTCCAATGATCTGTTGAAGATCTGCGTGAAGACTGGGGCCAGTTGGTCAGCGCAGGCTTTCAAACAAGCAGATGAGATGCCGTCTGGGCCTGAAGCTTTCTTAGTCTTCTGTTTTTTGAAGACTCGGCTCACGTCCTCCACACAGACCTTAAGCTCGGGTTGGATGGCAGGAGGAGAGGGGTGCAGGGGGTGATGGTGAGGGTGTGAAGTGCAGATTAGAGCGGGTGAGTGGTGTGAGACTGGGCTTTTCAAACCTGCAGTAGAATGCATTCAGATCGTCAGCCAGTTGTGGATTCTCTACAGATCGGGGGGAGGGTGACTTGTAATTGGTGATGTTCTCAGGCCTTTCCAGACTGATGCCGGGTCGTTGGCTGAAAACTGTTTTTCAGCTTTTCAGAGTAGCTTCTTTTAGCAACTCTGATCTCCTTTGTCAGTCTGTTTCTGGCCTGGTTATACAAGATTTTATCCCCACTTCTGTAAGCTTCCTCTTTGGCATGTGAAGCTGTTTGAGTTTCCCAGTAAACCATGGTTTATCATTAGTGAATGATAAGAATGACCTGGTAGGAATGCATGTATCCTCACAGAAACTGATGTATGATGTTACAGTATCTGTGAGCTCATCCAGATCGGTGGTAGCAGCTTCAAAAACAGTCCAATCAGTGCAATCGAAGCAGGCTTGTAAGACCGCTCTGCTTCATTAGTCCATCTTTTTACTGTCCTTATTACAGGTTTAGCTGATTTCAGTTTCTGCCTGTAGGTCGGTATAAGATGAACCACACAGTGATCAGACAGCCCCAAAGCTGCCCGTGGGACGGAGTGATATGCATTCTTTATTGTGGTGTAACAGTGGTCCAGTATATTACGGTCTCTGGCTGGACATGTAACGTGCTGTCTGTATTTTGGCAGTTCACGGGAGAGATTTGCTTTGTTAAAATCTCCAAGAATGATTAAAAGAGAGTCAGGGTACCTTTGTTCCGTTTCAGCTATTTGTTCAGCCAGCTGTTGCAGCGCCGTGCTCACACACGTCTGGAGGGATGTAAACATTCACGAGAACGACCGAGGAAAACTCGTGGCGAGTAGAAAGGTTTACAGTTTATGAGCGCCTCTAAATTAGGAGAGCACATCTTCTTAAGCGTTGTTACATCTGAACACCAACTTTCGTTAATGTAGAAACACAATCCACCACCTCTCGTTTTCCCTGTTAGTTCCGCGATGCGATCCGCTCTGAACAGCTGGAAGCCCGGCAGATGTAGTCCGTTGTCCGGAATGGCTTCACTCAGCCAGGTTTCAGTGAAGCACAGTGCAGCAGAGTTATAAAAGTCCCTGTTAATGCGGGAGAGGATAAGAAGTTCGTCCGTTTTGTTAGGAAGGGATCGGAGATTCGCAAGATGAATACTGGGGAGTGCAGTGCGGAGGCCCCGCGCGCGGAGTTTAACCAGCGCGCCGGCTCGCTTCCCACGTTTGCGTCTGACCGCGCGTTTTAAAAACACAGCTGCCCCTCCAACGAGAATGTCCAGCAAAACGTCCGAGTAATCAAAAAATGTAGAAATGTTGTCTGGTGTGTGTTTCCTAATGTCCAGTAGTTCGTCTTTGGTAAAACGGATCGGGAAATAATGACAAAACGCAGAACAAACAAACAAAAGCAACACAATAACTGAGGAGCTCCACACCGAGGCGGCCATCCGCGGCGCCATCATGATTGCGAGGAGACGCGGTTTCTGCCGCGGTTTCTGCCATACAACTCTACTATCAGTCCTTGTAGCTCTTTAAGCTGTTCTAAACATGGGTGTAGATCTCCCAAAATCTGGTGATAGTGCTGAATCAAACAAATCAATCAGTGGCCAAGTACCACCATCATAAACCAATTACAGCATATTTCCAGACAAATATTACCAACGCACCAGGATCACAGTCCATGCAAGATAGCTCAAGCTGAAAGCAATGCAACAGAACAAGTTAAGCCTTTTAAATGCAAACTGGAGACATAATCAGATCTGACACTTTGCTTTCCCAAATGAACCATATCACAGGTAAAATAGCTATCATTAACAGACATCTGTTAAGACCCCAAGTAGCATCAAATCAAGGGGTAAAGGGAAATAACATTAAAGTTAGGAGAAACGTAAGCATAGGCCTACTAATAATCAACTGAGGTGGCAAGGCAAACACAAGAGATAATAAAATCTTCAGCGTCCCAGGCACCCTACCAAACCTACTCTTGCTTGCCAAAATGAAAAGTTCAGAGGATGGAGCTTGATCCCTTTCCTAATGTTTCTAATACAACTTAAATTGAACCCCTGTGCTCAATGTATTTCGCGCAACTTGCTTACCTGTCCTCTTCCCCAACCTCGAATATGACAAAACGCAGCAACGAGAGGTGAGACGAATGAGAAATCACTGCAAAATACTGCACAAGTCAGATTACACGAAAACGAAACACATAAGGAATACACAGGGACGAAGTCAATACAACAAGCAAAAGGTGAGGCTATCAAAGTTTAAATCAAAGTTCCAAGCTGTGTTCAAATTCAAAGGATGCATCCTTCAAGGGCTCTGACTAAAAAAAAAGGTGCGTTCACGCCATGTTGTAATTACGAGATTTCAACTTGTAAAAAGCCTAAACGTCCTCACAGAGCTCCTAATTACAGTTTTTCAGACAGTAATTTTCTGAGAGGCCCTACTTGTACCACGTGACCTATGTATACCACCTGACCGCTGCAGAATCATTTAAGTGTTGATAGTGTTGCCATAGAAATGCCTAATTCCCAGTCCGAGGATGTGAACTGAATAGAACATCACGTGCTGACATCTCGAGACTATAGTAACTACGACACGCCGTGAACGCAGCATTAGCATATCAAACCAACAGAATGTCAGTTGCACCCTGCTTACATCATAGTTCCTTCAAATTATTACAGTAGTACTTAAGGATTCAACTATACACAAATAAATGTTAGAAACATGAATAAAGTACCTGTCTTGTAGAAACGCAAACTTGTACTTGATTAGCTGACACTGAAATTGATAGACAAATCATGTTTATTTTAGTTCTTCAGACACAGCCTCTAATATCTGGACTTAATTATTAATGATAATAAATAATAAAATGCTTGCAGCAAACAACTCTGGTATTCTAGCTTTCCTGCTGCTAGGGGTGTTCCTTTCTGGTCTAAAAATGTGTTCAATGGGTCTAAATGAATTTATTTGTTGTCTAGTATAGAATTAAACTATTAGTAAGTATATTATATTATATTACTGTATTATATTCTCATTTGCTCATTGTTTTTCCTGATATACCATCACATAAGTTTTAATGTATTTTGCTTCTTGATACATCTTGGTCTCAATGTAATAAACCTATTCTCTGTAATTTTACTCTAACCTATCGATGTTACATTGACTCTGATTTAAAAAAACAGACAACGCAAGAGAGACCAGCTCTAAATTTATACCAAATGCAATTACACTGGTCATTTGTAAAACTAAACCTTGTGCCGTTTTCGGGTCCTCTGCCAGATAAAGCATTGCAATGAGTCTTGATTTAGGCTGTATCAAATCGAGTGCAGCTTCATGCAATCCAGAGTTTGTGTCTCAGCAAAGGAAAGCATCCGATTATTGTGCCCCAATGAAAGTGTAGCCTACATCCACATGGCTGATAAAACATTGGTGCTGTGAGACCTTGGTGCACAGCTGTCATTGGCAGATGCGTGTTTGTTATTCACCTCACTCTGCTGTGTGTTTCTAGGATATTGTGCAACGCTTTGTGATTTAACCAGGAAGGACATGATTCTGGATCAATATCCTTACCCTAATCCTGACCTTTACCACTAAATCACAGGGAAATGATAAACATGCTGTTGAAGCCCCGGATGCCAGACATATGACTTACAGTGACTTCATTATTGGTAACATAAACCATTATTAAAAAGTGCACATTTAAGCACATTGAAACTTAACATAATAAAAACAAGACCTTTTCCATTACGGTCGCATTATGAATATGATGGCAGCATACTTGGTTGTCAAAATCAATAGCAGTGTAGATGGGTTAAGTGTTTATGGTTGAAAAAGTACTGAGATATTGTATTTAAGTTGTACTTAAAGTTAAAGTACAGACACCATGTGAAAAATTTACTCAATTTAAAGTCTAAGTAGCTACCCAAAAAGTTAGTGAAAGTAAATGTATGCACATTTACTTGTACTTAAACACTTTTGGTCACACGTACTGGGCTTCCGCATTACTCACAGATGAGAACTTCACACACAGAATATAAGAAAAAACATGCCTGTGTAGTTCTCTGCTATGTGATCTGCAAACGAATGGAGAAGAGTCAAGGATGAAAGAGATGCTGTAGCCAAGCGACACATGATCAACAACCTTTCTCAAGGTCAGAGTGTGAGTTACTCATGACGAAATCAGAACATGCTCACTGTTCTTCTACACAACTGATTCGAGATGAGCTCAACACCTCCTCATAAGGTCATTCAGGCAATGAATCGTAGCGATAAAATCATGTGAAATGTGAATGTGACACCACTGAGTAGGTAGGTCATGCTGGGTCATGATACCCTCATCATAACCAAGAAAGATCTTCCCTCATATATTCTCCCATAGTTTATTAAATATGTAAAAAGTACTGTCAATTGGTTTGAGCTTAAAAAAAGTAATGCCAGGGGCGCACAAGGTTAGACAAAATTTGGGTACAGTGTCAAACTTTTACTCAAAAGTCAAAGTAGAAGTAACAAAGTTTCCACATTTTATTCCACTAAGCCTTTAAAAAAAAAGCCATGGTCATGGGTTGAACTCAAATGAACCAATGTGATAGAATCTCCAGCTTGAATCAACCGTAAGCCACTTTGGCATCAAATATGTCTACCAAACATATAAAAACAAAAACAGCTTTTAAAATTGATTAATGAATAGACATTTAAGTTTTTTTTTTTTTTTTTTGAAGCAACCTGTTTAATCTTTATATCCTGACTGCATAAGATTCTATTAGACACACCAGATGTTTACTGAAACCAATATCCTGAAACCTTTCACTGCAATTACAAAATAATACATTTAGCTGCAGATGATTTTATTGTTGTGATGATTATGTTTGTACTCGGGTCAAAAACATTTTTTTAATGATTTTTATTAAACTAAAGAATTATTTGACCTGTTAGGTTAGCAATAAACAAAATATATTTTATATACACTACAATTTAAAAGTTTGAGGTCAGTAGAATTGTATTCAGAAAGGATGCATTAAATTGATCAAAAGTTACAGTAAATACTTTTTACAAAAAAAATTGACAGTATATCAAATAAACATACTCTACGACACTTAAGACTGGAGTAATAGCTGAAAACAGTTACTTTAAATTGTAATAATATTAGTATATAGAATTATATAAATATATGTAAATCATCATCATGAACGATTAGTTCTTTTTGAACTAATCCTAATTATGATTCGGGAACAACGTTTATTTTATGTTGACCGTGCATGCGCTAGAGGCCATCGGTTCTGTACAGGATCCTCTGCATCCAGCCTATGGGGCTGTGAGTCTGTGAACGAAAGACTCGAGCCCGAAGACTCGAGAGGTGAACTAATCAGTACTGTTTTCGGGACTGCACACATTGCTTATAGGGCTGTCACGGCCCAGATCAGGCACTGATGACGGAACTAACAGCTCAAACCCGAAGACAGGAGAGGTGTAACGTTATTAATCTTTCCAGGGAACAGACGTGATTAAATGTGAAATGACAAAAGAAAGAACGACTGGGATTCAGAGGTGAGGTTAACAGACTGCAAAGCCTGAAGACCCAGCTAAGCAATTAATGAATCATTCCTTAAAGTTTGGCCTTTGCTGCATTAGCTTATAATTTATTTTTGAATAGATAAGTAGATGTGTTGGGGAATTTAAAGGGGTGATGAACTGAGAAACCAACTTTCCCTTGAGCCTTTGATATATCTAAGTTCACCATAATATAAGAATATTCTGTACGTTTCATAGCTGAAAACGTCCTTGTTAGTCAAAGAAAAGCTTTTATAGACACCAGGCCCAGAAAACGAGAGCTGGAATCCAATGACGTCAAGGGAAGAAGAAACGCAACTCAACTGATGAATATGTATGCGTACTTCTAAAGCGCCGCCCACAGAGTCGAGGAGCCACAGGTTTACAGAGCAGTGATCATGGCGAGCAAAGTAATATATTGCTCTGTGCCAGGTTGTGGAAGAACACAGTCGCTGCATAAGCTTCCTTCGGATGCTACTATTTGGAATGTAGTGGTTGAACGTTATTTTTAATGAAGTTCCAGCTCACGTGGGGAAGACATGTACGTGTGTTCGCTTCATTTCACTGCGGAATCGTTTGTAAACAAGTCTCAGGTGCTGGATTTGCAGACACAGTGTTGTGCCTTCTATATTGGATTCGACAGGAATGGTGCAACAAACTTATGTGAGTTAAAGGTCTTTTTTATTTGTAATGGTCGGCAGGCCTATGAATATCAAATAGTGAAATAATATTCCTTTCTTTATCTGAGCGCGCACGCACGTGTGTGTCTGTGTGTGTGTGTGTGTGTGTGTGTGTGCGGTTCGTGCTTATCGACCGATCGGGCGGGCCATGTAATACAGAAATAATATTCCAATCAATCTCGGGTGGATGCGAAATAAATGTTTGTTTGATAAAGACGTTTACGAGACCTGTGATTGAGAGAATCATTCTGGTTGCCGTTTTCAAAACGATCCCTCCCTAATGTGAACTGAACTGACAGGGGAGCTGAAGCTCATTAAATATGCAAATATTATACAATTTACTTCCAAGTCTCCAGCGTTCAGGAGAAAGCCTCAAAACCAGTGTAGAAAATAGCCTATTACTTATTCGTTATGATATTTTTTAATTGTAAAAACCACACAAACGTCATTAGTTGACCTCAGACAACAGTATAAAAAAATAAAAAAAGCCAGTTCATGACCCCTTTAACATGTGACAATTTAATTATATTTTGCTGAAATTAATGAAATTACTTGAAAAAAGATTTGTTCATTTTGCTGAACGAGATTCAAAGATCCAAGTCCATAAAATGATCCGAACTTCCCACTACTATGCGTCGCTCAACATACGTTATTTACTCCGTTGCTCTGATTGGTTGTAGGTCTATCCAATTGAGGTCTTTCTGGTTCGGTTGAAACGCCCCAATAATCACAGCCCAAAGGAGCAGTATCAGACTCATTGAGTCGAATTGAGTATCAAGCTAATTGACCCATCCTTGACACATCTGTTTTCAAACACCTTATAAAAGTAACTTTTGCATAACATGTCCCCTTTAAAGCATTACTAAATAAAATAGATCAAGATACATTACCATTGAGTGTAAACATGCTGTGATGTGTAATGATACTGAAATATGTTTCTGTTCTCATATACGCTGTGTCCTGTGTTCTTTTATCTGGGCAATGACTCATGCCCTTGTCATGTCCTTCCTTTGAATTAAATTCATTTTATGAGAAGCCTGAATGAAATCTTCAGAAATGAAATCAAGATTCCCGCTGGGTAGAGTTCTTGAAATGTCATTCGAAACATCCAATGCATTTTTAATTTACATTTTGTCCATGGGAGACTTGCACTGTAAATGGGGCAGAGGGGAGGAGGTGGGCATAAGCACTGGGACTCACCCACCACATGAGCTTCATTAACAGAGGAGATGAAAGCAGGACGTCCAGGAGGACCCCTGAACTCCAGCATCTTTATGCTTGGACCAGCAGCTCTGTGAATGATACATGACCAGAGAACTGATATAACTAGAAAAAAAACACAGCACGCATGTTCCTACATCTCTATTCATATGTGATGTGAATGTTTGGATGATGGATACAAGATAGCTGTTGTAAAACATATGTTAGCAATGTAACATATTGAGCGATGTAAATAACATCACATCCCTAGAACAGTTACATAAGACCAGCTTGACTGAAATTGATGATAACTTGCCTACGCCAAAACATCTGAAAGAAACTTGAGTGCAACTGAAACAGCATCTAGTGTAATTAACAAGATCACTGAAACGTTTACATTTTTTTAATCTTAGTTTTCTTTTTCTGTTCTTTTTTGCTTTTGCATGCTAATCAGTCAGACTAGCTGGACAATTTACAATAACTGATTATTGAAACAATACTGTTTTGTTGGCAATTAAAACTAACACTGACATTATTTGAGAAGCGTTTTACTTGGATATTTGGATAAAGTAGGGTCGAAAAGATGATAGCAACTTCAATTTCATTGCCAATTTTTAACCTCATTTAAAGCTCAATAAATGCAAATGCTAAAAAAACCCTGCTATCAGTTTAACGTTAACACTTCCCTTCTTGCTGATCTTCTACAAAGCAACATAATGTGCTTTCGAGTTCAGTTCATTCGACATTGCGTCAGAGCTGATGCTTCCTTGAATGTACTGAAGCCTTTTGAAATTTTGTGGGCGAGAATTCACTGGCCAATGGCATTTAAGCGTACAAAATAGGGTCTCCCACATTCTATAAGGTGGCACTGGGTACCATTACCTCAAAATCTTTCATCTTCATCTAATCCATCTGCTCATTAAGGATGCTGGTGAAGAGCTCCTGCCAACTAAGCATCCGCTTCCCTTTTACCCAGCCCTTGAGGAAATACACCTGGCTTGTCATGCTCCTCCTTTGTGTTGAGCTGTAAGCCAAGCGTGGAGACTACAGCTAAGGGTTCTCATGTCGCCACAGGTCCTGCATGGCCCCTGCTCTCTAAACATGCAGCCCCCCGCTTTAGAAGGGCGATCTGCCGTGTATAAAGTACAAATCTCTTCAAACCTCTTCAGCTGCCTACAAGCTGTATAAGACCCCCACCACCACCACCACCTTCTCAGACTGACGGTCTGCCTCACATAAAGCACATTGTGCTTTGGCCACTTCCTCACTCGCCGATCTGTCATGTATAGAGTACAAAGCTCTCCAACCACTCACTCACTCGTGCAATACAGGCTACCCCAGATCTCAGAGGAGCGATTTGTCCTGTATAAAGCACAAAATGCTCCGGCTGCATGTGCCGCTGTTGTTCATATGGGTGTGTAGTGTTGTGTACGTTAGCCACTGCTGTTCATTGCTTTCTAAAATAAGCACTGGCTGTGCCTCTGTTTTCATAAGTAAGTGTAGTGTTGCTTATGCTACTGCTAGTTTTGGTAGTGTGCTAGCTGGGATTGGCACTCCTTGCAAGAAACTGTAAGATTGAAAAAAATCTAAGATATTTAAAATTGAACATAGACATTTGCTGTACTGTTTTCAACCCCCATCTTTTTTTTACCAGAAGGGCCATTTGGAATTCCTAAAGACAAAGAGATGCTGAAGGTCTGTAGGCCAAAAGGTGTCACACCTTTAGTAGATAAGATTAGATTAGAAGCTTTATTATCATTGCAGTACAACGAAATTATAATGCCCATCTGATCAGTGAGAACACAAACACACATAGCAAAAGACAATAAAAACCATAACATTTTAAGTTAAATAAATAACACAAAGTGAATAATCATCTATAAAAGTAGTCACATAACATGTTAAAAGATATATTGGTGTATTGCACCTTAAAATGTATTGCATGTTAAGAATAAACGGGGAATGTCCCCGTTCAGAGTCCTTATGGCCCATGGATAGTAACTGTTTTTTAGTCTATTTGTCTTACTTTTAAGACTCCTGTATCTCCTCCCAGAAGGCAGGAGGCTAAACAGTCCATGTCCAGGGTGGGGTCCAGGGTCGATCCAGGAGAAGTCATCAGAGATGGTCGTCCCTAATAATTTAAAGGTGGAAACCTGCTCCACCTCATCCCCGTTGATTTGTAGTGGGACTAAAACATTCCTGTTTCTCCTAAAATCAATGACCATTTCCTTAGTTTTCTTGGTATTCAGCACCAGGTTTTTTGTTTGCTACACCACTTGGACAGTGCCTTGACCTCCTCCCTGTACTTTGACTCATCTCCTCCCGTTATTAAACAGACCACCGTTGTGTCGTCTGCAAATTTAATAATGGTGTTGGAAGAGTGGATGGGAATGCAGTCATGGGTGTACAGGGAATAAATGAGTGGACTCAGCACACATCCCTGTGGGGAGCCGATGCTAGTTGTGATAGTAGAGGAGGTGTGGGAACCAATTTCAAGTCCAAAATCCAGGTGCAGATAGAGCGGGAAAATCCTAGGTGCAGCAGTTTTTCCACAAGAGTGCCTGGTATGATGGTATTAAATGCTGAACTATAATCAATAAACAGCATTCTAACATAAGTTCCTGGCTGCTCTAGGTGACTCTAGGTGCGATGTGAAGGGTTGTGTTAATTGCATCTGCTGTTGACCTGTTTTCTCTGTATGCAAACTGATAGGGATCAAAGCTGTGAGGGAGGCTGGCCTTGATGTTATCAGTGATCAGTTTTTCAAAACATTTCATGACCACTGAGGTGAAGGCTACAGGCCTGTAGTCATTTAAACTAATGACTACAGGTTTTTTGGGAACAGGGACAATTATGGCAGATTTTAGGCAAAAGGGGATGGATGCTTGTGTAAGGGAGGTGTTAAAAATCCTTGTAAAGACCCCTGATAGTTGGTCTGCACAAGCCTTCAGTACTTTACCGAGTACTCCATCTGGTCCAGCAGCCTTGTTTGGGTTCACTGCCCTCAGCTCACGTCTCACTTGGTGTTCTTGTAGTGCAAGAGTGTGCAATGTGGTGGAGGGTGGAGGAAGGGTGACTGGGGGTGATGTTGTTATCTCAAACCGGGCAAAGAAACGGTTCAGCTCCTCTGCCAGTTCAGCATCGCCTACGACAGCCACTGATGATCTGCTCTTATAATTGGTGAGATGTTGTAGTCCCTGCCACACCCGCCGTGGGTTGTTCTGCTGCAGATGGTCCTCTATTTTCCTCCTCTTTTGCTGCCTTAATGCCTCTCCTCAGATTCGCTCTCGCTGCGCTATACTGGGCCTTGACCCCGGACCTGAAAGCAGAGTTACGTGCTTTAAGCAGAGACCGTACTTCTCTGTTCATCCATGGTTTGTTATTGGGGTAAACCCGAATGCGTCTGTCAACAGTTACATTTTCTGTGCAGGTCCTAATGTAACACAACACGGTATCTGTATATTGTTCCAGGTCCTGGGACTCAAAAATACTCCACTCCGTGTGTGCAAAACAGTCCTGTAGTTGAATGAGTGCATCTGCTGGGCAGGTTCTTATTGTCCTCTTTACTGGCTTAGTTTGTCTTATCAGCTGAGTATACGCTGGGATTAAGAGCAGTGAAAGATGGTCAGACAAGCCCAGATGTGGCATGAGCACAGCTCTATATGTGTGTTTTAGGTTGGAATGAACACGATCCAGTGTGTTCTTCCCCCTGGTGGCACACTGTACATACTGTACAAATTTAGGGAGCACAGTCCTTAAACACACCTTGTTAAAATCTCCGGCAACTATATGTACACCTTCAGGATAAGCCTGTTGCTGTCTGTTTATCAAGTCATGTAACAGAGCGAGAGCTGTACTAGCGTCAGCATCTGGTGGTATGTACACAGCAGTAATGAGCACTGCTGAAAACTCTCGCGGCATATAATAGGGTCTGCACAATACCGTCAGTGCTCCCAGGTCCGAACAGCAGTGTGTATATATGGTCCTACAGTTCTTACACCAGCCAATGTTGACGTGCATTCACAGCCCCCAGTTCTTACCGGAGTCGCTGTTCCTATCCAATCGGTGCATGGAACGCTCTGCTAGCTGTACCGCTGTGTCCGTGATCAGTGGGTGTAACCAAGTCTCAGTTATTATCATCACACAACAGTCGCGGATGATGGAACTCCCAACGATAAGTGCATCCAGTTTGTCCATTTTGTGCACAACGGATCTAGCGTTGTTGAGAAAGATTCTTGGTACCGATGGCTTATGTGGTAGCTTTTTCAGTCGAGCCAGTAGACCTCCCCGGCAGCCCCTCTTCTGCCGTCTCTCCCGATGCCGCCTGCGTCACAATTGGGTTTAGTCACATGGTCAAGAAAAGGTTAAAAGAAGATTGTAACGGTTGCTCTGGCTTCTTGATTCTCTGGCTCTCTCTCTTCTTGGGGCCTGCTGCTCTCTGGCTCTTCATTTCGCTGGGCTTCTTGGCTCTGTCTTTCTCACTTTTTTTTCTAAAGCCTCTCTCTCTCTTTCTATCCCTCAGGTAACATTCTATATATGCTGGGTACGATTAATGGTATAATTTTGTATCATCTCATACATCTAATTTATAATGTAAATATCACCAGATTCTGTCATTAAATTCTTTCTATTACAGATGATGTGCTAACTAGTTTTGATTTGGTAATGTGCTACCTATTGAAATACAATATAGTCACATTATAGGAACGCTCTCCCACATATTTTGCTATCGTAACTGCGCTTATTTCCGTCGTAGGTATAAGTTTCAGTGGATGGTAATAGACGAGAAATGTACAGTTTTCTACAATCTTTCTGATAACGTTTCTTTAGTCATTGGGCAACCCTGCAGCCTGAACCACTGTAGGCGAACCGCCCTAACAAAACTTTTACCTGGCTTACCTGCCCTTTTTAAGTGTGTTTAGGGGTGGTGAAGTAGTCGGCAAGCCCACATGACCGCCACACTATGGCCATTTGGACATTATATTATAAGTCATGTGATGTGTAAGCAGTGATGGGAATAACGGCGTTATAAATAAACAGCATTACTAACGGAATTATTTTTTTTTAACGAGTAATCAAACTAATTACTGTTTCTCCCGTTACAAAGTCGTTAGCGTTACTGAGAAAAAAATGTGGCGTTACTATAATTGAGCTGACTGAAGCAGTTTGCATCTGAACAGCTCTCTGTCAGTCGGATCTGCAACTCTTTTCCTTCTCTGGTGTGTGTGTGTGTGTGTGTGTGCGCGTGTGCGCGCGCGCGGGCGTGCATGCTTGTTGGGGGGTGGGTGGGGTAGTAACACATAACTGATGATGATTGGCGAGTGGGAGACAAGGTTGAGGTTGATAGGTTGAGTTCACACACACACACACACACACACACACACCTTTGGCGCACATGCACAGTCAGCGATAGCAAGTCTAACGACTTAAAAGGTAGCTTTCGCAAACTGGAGTATAAGCGCAACTTTTCCGTCGTTGAGGTGAAAGGTAAGAATGTTTATGTAACGTGCAACATATGCCCAGAGCCTCTCCACGTCGGTGGAAAGTAATTCTAATCTAACGAAGCACCTCACATCATCACATGCCGCCAACCATATGATAACGCTCCACTACCAAAGGAGAAGTATGGTAGTAACCTTACTGATAATATTTACACTATAGGCCTACTGATATAGCCTAATATTTACAATAATGTATTGAATTTGATAGTTGTCTGACATCCCACAGCAACATTACAATAGTGTACATTAATGTACAATGTTTTATAACAATAATTTATTCTATTTCATAACTCAGTTATAGTTCTAACTTAGTTACTATTTGTAAGAAGTAATTAGTAAATATAACTAATTACTTTTTTAAAGTAATGTGCCCAACACTGTGTGTAAGGCACATACATTGCCACTGCTTTCCTTGCATTCAGTCGTGGTGTTCAACCAGGTCCAGTAGCACAGCATTACTGTGATATAAACAATAGTGTCAGCTCTCACTTATGATGATGATAGTGAGAATGTCTTCTCTCTTAAGTCTATTCTCATAGTGGATGGTGGGATTTTATGAGATCCCTATAGCATCAATTCTGATGCAATGTCGAGTGAACCGAGCTCGAAAGGGAACGTCTCTGGTTACCTAACGTAACCTTGGTTCCCTGAGAGGAAAAAGCGAGACATTGCGTAAGCTGCTGTGTTACATGGGACACCCTACGGTCTTGCAGACACGTGGCAGGCCATTTTAAGTCCACAAGACCGCAAGTGCACATGAAGTGTGTAATTTGGGAGAGGGCCATAGTGTGCATGGATCCACACTTCGATAATCTACCAGAAATAGTAGACATCCGGGTACTTTTGGTGTACTCTTTTCATAAACTCATACAATTTAGGATGGATAGTATGCACACTGGGACACAGGAATGGTCTTATTATTGGAAGATACAAGGGTCTGTGGCTCAACCTTTGGAGAAAGTGTAACGGCTAACTTGGATCACATTTTCCTTGATAACCAATCACATTACAGCCTTTACAACAGTTGTGCAACGTGGATACCATAGAAATGAAAGAAAAGTGCAGTAAACTGAATCATACCTGTCGCACAATTGTCTGTGGCTTCTCTTATAAAACAGCATTTAAAAAAAAACTATTTATACAGCATAGTGAAGCCTAGTAATGAAGTGTCCTCCGGCGTTAGAAGGCTTTGCAGCGTTGCCTTTAAATGGCTTTGGCTATACCTTCACCCTGAGATGAGGGAGTGAACCCATGAACCCATGAGTCGTTTCAATGATTCTCAGGCATTAATCTCTCAAAAGTGTTAAAAGCCTTATCATAGCATTTTACATGCTATTATGTGTTGCAGCAAAAAAGTTCATTGCTATGCAATGTGATATATATAAAAAAATATATAAATTCAACTATATTCTACTCTATATTTTACTTTGCATTTAACAAAAAGTACTAATTTAAAACATTTCAGATAAAATATCAAACATTTCTCAGATCAGGCATAACAATATTATTTTGGTCCCCCTTTTGTTGCCAAAACAGCCCTAACCCGTCAAGGCATGGACTCCATTAGACCCCTGAAGGTGTGCTGTGGTATCTGGCACCAAGATGTTAGCAGCAGATCCTTTCCGTCCTGTAAGTTGCGAGGTGAGGCCTCCATGGGTCAGACTTTTTTGTTCAGCACATCGCACAGATGCTCGATTGGATTGAGATCTGGGGAATTTGGAGGCCAAGTCAACACCTCAAACTCGTTGTTGTGCTCCTCAAACCATTCCTGAACCATTTCTACTTTGTGGCACGGCGCATTATCCTGCTGAAAGAGGACACAGCCACCAGGGAATACCGTTTCCATGAAAGGGTGTACATGGTCTGCAACAATGTTTAGGTAGGTGGTACATGTCAAAGTAACATCCACATGGATGGCAGGACCCAAGTTTTCCCAGCAAAACATTGCCCAAAGCATCACACTGCTTCTGTCGTCTTGCCTTCTTCCCATAGTGCATCCTGGTGCCAATTGTTTCCCAGGTAAGCACACACCCGGCCATCCACACAATGTAAAAGAAAAAGTTCATCAGACCAGGCCACCTTCTTCCATTGCTCCGTGGTCCAGTTCTGATGCGCACATGCCCACTGTTGGGGCTTTATGTGGTGGACAGGGGTCATCATGGGCAACCTGACTGGTCTGCGGCTATGCAGCCTCATATGCAACAAACTGCGATGCACTGTGTATTCTAACACCTTTCTATCAAAACCAGCATTGACTTCTTGAGCAATTTGAGCTACAGTAGCTGTTTGATCGGACCACATGGGCCAGCCTTCGCTTCCCACGCGCATCAATGAGCCTTGGCTGCCCATGACCCTGTTGCCGGTTCACCACTGTTCCTTCTTTGTACCACTTTTGATAGATGCTGACCACTGCAGACCGGGAACACCCCACAAGAGCTGCAGTTTTGGAGATGCTCTGACCCAGTCGTCTAGCCATCACAATTTGGCCCTTGATCAAACTCGCTCAAATCCTTACGCTTGCCACTTTTTCCTGCTTCTAACACGTCAACTTTGAATACAAAATGTTAATTTGCTGCCTGATATATCCCAACCACTAACAGGTGCCGTGATGAAGTGACCAAGTGTTATTCACTTCACCTGTCATAATGTTATGCCTGATCTATTGACTATTACAAATTACTTCTTTTTCTTTCTTTTTTTTTTTAGTTATATCATCCAGCCCAGACAAAGTTAACATACACATAGTTCATATTTTTTTTCTTTTTTCATAACAGTAAATTGTACATTTAAAATAAGAAAATGCATCTTCAAATTACACATTATGGAGATTGTTTTTTTTTTTATCACAGAATGTGAGAGATCATACATAAAAGATACAGAGTGACAGTGAGTCTGAGGGTAAATATTTTATTACTGTTTGACACCTCGGGCTCAGGGAAGATATGGTTTCCTTTCCAGCTTAGTCTCAGAGGTCATTGATTGACCATCAACACAAGCTGTTTAAATACTGTCCAACATATATACAATATGGTTATAAAAAACATTTCAAGCATTTTCACAATCAAAATTCTATTCACAATTTTTGGGTTTTGGCCATCAAATCCTATTGCAAACCAAATATGAAGGATGTATACTTTTTAAAAGTTTGTAAAAAAAAGGAATTCTCATAGGAAAAAATGAGGAGTCATCTCATTGCTTTAATGACACAAACTGAAACATATATATGCATATCACATACTGTAACAACCCTGTTTGGGGGGGAGGAATCACACAACCATCATTAGAAATAACCCTGAATTAAAGTCATTGTGCAGTTAATGCAGTAGCTCTATGTGATTTTCATTTCAATTTATATAGAACTTTCAAAATCACGAAGCATTCCTTACAAACTCCTCAGTGAGCCTGCCAAAAGGTCTCCAA
The DNA here is from genome assembly GCA_023029165.1 of Gobiocypris rarus. Lineage (NCBI taxonomy): Eukaryota > Metazoa > Chordata > Actinopteri > Cypriniformes > Gobionidae > Gobiocypris > Gobiocypris rarus. The sequence continues at coordinate 42,522,391 of CM040915.1, read as the reverse complement.
GTACTGTAGTTATATTCACAAGCTTTCCGTGATGAAAGCATCAACTGTTGACACTAACAGTGGACATAAAAGGGTTGGGGATGTCCAGTACTACTTGAGTGAGATTTGAAAATCAAACCTCATCACTGGTCAGTGAGAGATCAAATATATGCTCAGTATAGTGCATAAAATCACTCTGCAGAATGTAAATTCAACCAAACACAACCTTTGATGCTACAAGGTCTGTGATACAATTTAAACACATACTGTGAAATCGCAAATGTGTCCAAATGCAAGCATCTATATATGAACATACTGAGATACACTGTTTTCCAAACAATGATGGTACATCCTCTCTATCTTTCAATCTCAATCTCTCTTTGATAGGTACAGGTATTATTCCAGCTCAGTGTTTGCCATGAAGAAAAGGCCTCCTCTAAGCCACTAGAGACTGCATTTTTACAGAGACGACATCAAGGGCAAACTCACAAATGCTCACACTTGCCACATAAAAGCACACAAACCAACCCTTCATGCACAACTTAGCAGCCTCTTTGGGCAAAAGCTTGAGCATCTAATCTTGTGTGAGGCTTGTAATCAATTGCCAGTCACAATTAAAGCCATCCGCTCTGCCCAAGGTGCTGTCATTATGACACTGTCATTATGACACCAAAATCAATCATGGTTTCATGCCCACATCAGCCCACTTTAAAAACCCTGTGAAATCAAAATGAGATTTGCTTTAGGTCCATTGAGACCATGTATACGCTAATATAGTCCTATACGTTTCTGGAAAAACTCATCCTGTACTACAATGAGTTTGGACATCAGATGCTCTCTAGAATGAACATGTCTCTCCCCCAATACCATGTGCACTAGCAAGTAGAAAATCATGGTTCATGACTGTAACATAACTAAAGAATATAGGATATTTAAACATGCTTCGAAATACAGAGAATAACATCTGATGCAACAGTGAAATAGTTTGTTGTTCTAAAAGAAAAAGCATTCTGTAAATTTGATGTGATATATTTTGGCAAGCAGAAAGATTTATAAAAAATACTAGGATCATAGAAAATCTCAGAAGAACCATATTTCTATGAGGATCAACAACAATATTTCTTGTCAGTCAGAAACCTCTTCAAAAATTATATCATGGGCTCACAGTTGTAAATGGAACATCAGAATTTGTTAAACACATTTCATTGGACATCATGTTGCAATCCCACATTCACTCCATACCTTCCGTACCACACAAATGCTAACAGTGATATGTTTGTATAAAAATATGGATGCGAACCTACCATACCTATTGTCAAAAAGAGTTACAAGGAGGACAATTTTTTCACACACTTGAAAATAGAAGTCTAAAAGTAGCACATATCGACATTGCACTCAAAGTAAGAAGTCGCACCGGAGCAGCAACATTATCCACAGCATCCTTCTGGCTAGTGGGCTTTTCATTGTCATGTGATCTCGGCATAGGTGATGGGATTCTGAAAATCAAACAAAAAATACAGTTTATCTGGGTCAATTACATCACAATCTTTTTTGTCTAGATTTAATAAATAATTAAAAAACATTAAAATGTGATTCATAGATTTCAAAACACCACACGTTTTTAATCTCTGAATTAAAATGTTTTTGGTGAGCATAATGCCAGAAATGTCAGGTTGATACAACTGTTCTAATAACATAAAACATATATAACCCTCATAAAAAGAAAAAGCCTGGATATTAAAAAGAAAACCATTATAACGAAATGTATTAACTGCTTATTAACTTAAGATAAAGAAAAAATACTGAAAACATAACTGTTACTAGTATCTGGACTGTATGTCTGTATTCTCTTAAAATATCGGATACTTTGACCTTTTTATGACAAGACAAGAATTGTTTATGTTGTAAAATGTGCATCCCTCTAAAAACTAATTAATAATACATGATATTTGAAAAATATATTTATTTTTGAAAATCACCGTCAGGACTTCAGGCTGATCAGCCCTGTTCTGTGTGCTTTGGGGTTGCCATGTGCTTCTTTGTTTGTGATGTCTCTGCCCCACCCCCTTGTTTCCTTTTCATTAGTCTATTTGCTTCATCTATTTCTTATTACCCTCTTAGTTTGCTGCGCTATTTATTTCCCTTGTATGTGCCAGGTAGTTGTTCGCCTCTGCACTCACAACATCCAGTTAGTGTTATTTTATTTTTATTTTTTTAGCTGTCCAGTCATGCTTTTTATGGGCTCTAGGATTCTCTCCCTTCCCTTTTTTGTCTACCCCTGCCTGGCTTAGTCTGCCTTATGTGGTCTACCTAGGACCCTGAGGTGACCTGCCTAGGACCCTGATGTTTTCATCTCCTGACCTGGTTCAGTTTGCCTGGAGTGTTAGATCGCTCACTTTCTCCAGCCCGGGCTGCCAAGCCAGCATATCTGCCTGTTTCCTGGATTCTTCAGTGGTCAACTTTTGTGTTTTTGTGGTCTGCGAGCAGCTTTCCCTCCAATCTGTCCATGTTCTGCCTGTCCTACTGGCTCTGACCCTTGCCTGCCCTGACATCAGTACAAGCCTGCCCCTTCTGGGTTTTCTTACCTGCTTGATTTTTTTTTCTGGCTAAGGATTGTTTTTATTCTGACCACCTCGAGTTTTGCCTTTTGTAAATTCATTTTTACTATCCATCTGCATTTGGGTTCTCTCTCTGTTATTGGCCCTGGCATAACTATCTGGCTCTTGCCCAGATGGGGGCTCTTCTGGGTCGATGTGAAAGTCAGCTCTCCTCATCCATTTGAACCCTGGAGATGATTGCATGGCATCGCAGATAGCTTACCTCATAGCAGCTTCAGCATCTTTGCTCTTACTAAGATTCAGCCCAGGACACTACTGTTACATCTTCCCTTTCTGCCCAATGTGCTCCCCTGGTGAATCCTCCTCCTTGCTATGATGAGGATCCTTCTGTCTGTCAAGCTTTATTGACTCAGTGGTGTACGCTCTCTAACCAGCCCAATTTCTTTCTGAAGAGTCCAAGGTAGCCTATGTTATAGGCAACCTTGGACTCTTCAGAACGCTGACTGGCAGGGCCCTTCAATGGGGAATCACACTATGGCAAGCCAAATTTACCTGCTGCTCAAACTTAAAGGATTTTGAGGCTAAGATGATCAAAGTGTTCAATCAATCAGTGGTTGTGACCTCAAAAGGTGTCTTTGTGTATCTGGATGATATCCTGATTTTCTCCCGTTTCCTCCAGATACACGTCTAGCACGTGATGTGCAGATGTTGTAATGGTTGATGGAGAACCAGCTGTATGTTAAGGCTGAGAAGTGCTTGTTCCATGCTAGGTCCATTTAATTCCTGGGGTTTATCATCTTGTCGGAGGGGATCTGTGCGGTCTCTAACTGGTCAACTCTTGACTCATGCAAGGCATTGCAGTGGTTCATGGTTTGAATCCTTGACGGCTCTCACCTCCACTAGGGATCCCTTTCTGTGGTCCTCTCAAGCCTTTGAGAGGCTTGTTTTTATTCTTGTTTTCTATCTTCTTCCCCATTTTGTCTTTTCCAGATCCTGAGCACCAGTTTATTGAAGAGGTAGATGCCTCAGAGGTCAGGGTTGGGGTGGTCCTTTCCCAGCAGTCCCAATTAAATGGCAAATGTGCCTACTCCCATCGCCTGTCCCCAGCTGAGCAGAACTAAAACGAAGGTAACAGGGAGCTGCTGGTGGTTAAGTTGACATTGAGACGTAGGTCACCTTCGAGTGGCTGAGGTGCCTGAGGAATGCCCAGAGAACCTTTTAGTTTTACTTAAAATACTCACTTCTGTATTTCTGTTTGGTCACTTAGTTAGGCTTGCCTGCCACCCAGAAGTGAGGAGGACGCTGGCATCCATCCGTCAGGACTCCAGGCTTTTTCTGTCTTGGTTGGCTTCTGTTTGTTTTGTTTGCCATGTGCTCCTTTGTTTGTCACGTTATTGCTCCACCACTCGTTTCCCTTTTCATTAGTCTATTTGCCTCATCTGTTGTCTCTTATTAACCTCTTCGTTTTTTTATTACCCCTATTTATTCCCCTTGTTTGTGCTGTTCTGTGCTAGATGTTTGTGCCTTCCTTCCAATCTGCTCATCCACTGGTTCTGTCTGCCCTACTGGCTCTGACCCTTGCCTGCCTCGACATCAGTACCAGCCTGCCCCTTCTGGGTTTTTTGCCTGCTTGATTTTTTCTATTTTTCTATGCTACTGAGTGTCTGTTTTTTCCTGGCTTAGGATTGTTTTTGTTTTGACCTTCTTGGGCTGGATTTTGCTGAGTTTTGCCTTTTGTAAAAAAACTGTATTATTCATCTGCATTTGGTTTCTCTCTTACTGGTCCTGACACAAAAGTATTTAAGGTGTAAAGATTAGGGATGCACCGAATCCAGATTTTTGGGGTTCGGCCGAATACCGAATCCACTGGCTAAGATTCGGCCGAATCTGAAACCGAATACCGAATCCTTCTCCCATCCTCAGTCCATCATCACAGTAAACACATTAACGGTCAGTACGCACGGGCTGTGCCAAGTGTGCGACCGCACGGGCCTTACGCAAGGTAGTGACAGCTGACTTGATTTAAAAAGCTAGTTAAAGTTTATGTCCTTCAAAATACTATAATAGTTAAAAGACAGCCTAGCTAAAAAGTGCACTGCGATGCTGTATTATTCTGCTGGTTAGATTTGTATTATGCAGTAGGCTAACTTACTATATTTTTCTTTTGAGATAATTATACATAATTATAATAAGAATATACATAATTATAATAAGGTAATAATTAACATAATTATAAACTATAAACTGTCTATTTTTATTTGTGTAGACCTACAGTCACAATAACAAGTCAGTTAATTCAGGAACAGATTATGTAGCATGCTCCAAACTTTTAATTTCAAAAATTATTTTAGTTATTAAACGCAAAGTTTTTAATTTCAAAATAATTTCTAAATTCGGTTCATATTTCTAACAAACGAAATTCAAGGCCAAAATAACGAAATGGTTAAAAACACAAGAACATTATCTCAGCACCAAGTGATGGTCATTCACCATCAGCAAGTGATCGCGCTTTAGGGCATCACAACGCCAGCGACGCACTGGCGCATAACATTGGTTAATGGAAGCGTGCGCGTTTTACAGAGTTTTTATCGACATTCAGTAGGCTAGAATAACGCAAAAGCAAATATGTAATGAAAACGCCTACTGAGAGAGTAGTCCAAACTAACTCAAGTGAATACAGGTTTTTTGACAAACGCTTTTTACCAATTCATAATTTAGAACATATAGGCTATTTAAGCTTCAAAATAGGCGCACTGTGCAGTTCAGTTACAGTTTAACTTAACTCATTGCTCTTAAAATAGATAGGCTATAAGATTTTTTTAATTTTTTTATATTCACATAAACAACATATTTTTCGTCACTACAGCAACTGGCCCCGGGCCTCGCATATCACGTTCGCACAGGGCCTCGCATCCCCCTTGGCGACGGGCCTAACGAAGTAAACAACGCCCACAGCAGTGTAACGTTAGGGATGCTATTGACCATTTAACCGTTAACCGAAAGTAAGAACTTCGACCGATTAATACTATCAGTTGAGCGGTTTAAATGTTTTTAACGCTTTTGTTTGTTTGTTTTTGATGCATGGTTAAGAAAAATATGCTGTATAGCGTTATTTGTTCACTCACGGAGCGCGTCGACATGTGCAACCACAAACCAGATATATCTCGCAAAATGAAGCAATGACAAAGCTTACTGTGTGGGACCATTTCGACAGAAAAATGCAGAAGTAGTACAAGCTCCTGACAGCTCCTTAAAGCAAATGAAAGGCGCTTCCGAGGCTGCACAACTCGTATACTCGGATGTTTCATACGCAAATGATTTGACAGCGGCTAATTGTTTAGGGTCCTTGTCATCACGAGACAAATCGGTATTGCAAATTGAACATGTAGCTTGACTTGAATCGCTTTTTTTTTTTACTTAAAGTAGCCTACTGCCATGTTTTCTGTTCATGAGTTCCATTTTCACTTTCAACGGCGGCGTCATTACGTTCGACCAGTGGGCGCACATGGTGCAATCCTAGGTTCGGGTTCGTGGAAAAAATTCTGAGATTTGGCAGAAACCGAACCCATCAAAAGCCCAATATTCGGCCGAATCCGAACCCGAATCCTGGATTCGGTGCATCCCTAGTAAAGATAATATGAATTACTAAGGCTACATTCACACTGTCAGTTTTTGGGATTGACAACCGCATTTACTTACAGGTGTGAGTTTCGAAATGTCCCGTTCTCACAGCAACTTATACTAGCGGTTCGAACACTGTCTGTACGAACGTGCAACGGGAGTCGAGCCTGTATTCTGTTACCAGTAACCATAGCGACAGTGACCAAAATAATATAAAAGATGGCAACGTCCCAAAAACTGAAAAATTATATCACTTTGTACGTGACAAGAGTCCAATTGAGTTGCGAGTTTATCCGTCAAATTAACCAACAGAAGCTTCAATGTAAACACGCTAGCCTGACCCTTTAACTGTTCCACGAGCGCTTTGCAGCATGACACAGCATTTGAGTTGTGCATAGAACACAAAAATGTTTTGCAATTCTGTATGATGTATGATGTGACAGACAACCAGTTGTCCAACACAGGTTTTCCGAGAATGCGGTTGTGATTCTGAAAATTTACGGATGTGAGTTTGGATATAGAATATTATTTATTCCTGTAAATAACCATACTGTGTGAACGTAACTGTATTAAACTCCCTGTAAAGGCAATTCTGAGATTTGTTTCTAAACACATTAGAAATGTATTGTTGAAACACATTACAAAGACTGTGAACTATGTAGTACTGAATTCAGAAGTTAGACCGTTAAGAAGTTTTTCACCATTGTTGTGTTCTGGATTTTTTGGGCGGGGTTAAAACGGTGGCTCGATGACGCACTGGAGCCGCTTGGCATGTGGCCCCTCCCCCATAACTAGAGTACATTCGCAATTTCGCATCAGTTCACCCGCTAGATTTCGAGTTACTGTCAGTACCGTTAGTTACTACAGCCTACAACTTACAAAACAGCCTACAAAACAAAAAGACGATCTCAAGAAGAGGTGAATACATTTTGTGAACAGCTACCCTAATGGAGTGCTGAGGATCACCACCAACACCTGCCTCTGCAGTGTCTTTACACCGGATAGTTTTACAAACTTTCACCGGCAACAACTGGGATTCACTGATAATCCGCTGCAGAATGGGGCCGAACCGACTATCTCTCGCCCCGGCCTTCATCCTCCCGTCCCGCTGACATCTGGTGCCGTCGTGACTCGTGAGCTGTACTTGAGTGTTGTTGTTGTCTCGTGTTTACGGCAGCTTTCCCGCGAGTGGCTGTGGTTTCGGCGCCGATCAACGGACACGCCCCCAGCGTTTGATAGCAAAGAACGCTGCTTATTTTTTCAAGATTTCGATGAGATATTTTATGTACTTAGCGGATTTTTTTATGATTCAAAATTGGCTAGGTGGTTAATAACACATTTATCTGTGGTGTGAGAACCTCAGAACACATGTTTAATTTTGACTTTACAGGGACTTTAAGGACTCAAATACAGGACTGACAACTGTATTCTGCTGCTGTGTGAAATTAGCCTAATAAATTATGTTGTAAATATGGTATTTTTACCTGGAAATAGTATCTAAACCATATGAAACAAGCATAACCAGCAACAAATTTGTCACATTTGAAACTAAATGTTTAAATATTTTTGGTAATTGAGACGCGTTAAAGGGTTAGGTCACCCAAAAAATTATGACTGATGCACTTTTATGGACTTCAAAAACCACACAACAGTCACTGCCATTATAAAGCTAGGAAGAGCCAGTACATTTTTATATAACTCTGATTGTATTCGTCTGAAAGAAGAATGTCACCTAGGATGGCTTGAGGGTGAGTAAATCATGGGCTAATTTTCATTTGTGGGTGAACTAATCCTTTAACAGCTGCTTTTCACAGTTGCTTTCCTACCTCTCCATCTCTTTGCAAAATCAAATAACTGGTGGAGACTTTTCTAAGGCTGTGGGGATAAGTAATAACCACCTTAAAGATTAATGATGTATCCTTGAAATAACCAAATGTGATGTGAGTGCTAGGCATGCATTGCAGGTGCATATTTCTTGGGCTTATACTTAATCTTGATGAACTGCCTCACAGAGCCCCTGGACTCACCCTTATATGAATCCAAAATGAATCCTGGGAAGTCATATTGAACTATTAATCAAAGATGGGAGGGACTTCTGTTGATTGTGATGAATAATGTTCAAAGGCAACAATATCTGCTACCGGACTGTGGGTTCATAAACTCATGGGGACCGACTACCTGTTGAATATTGTATGGCAGCCCAGCTGAACAATGCTGTTGAATACTGAAATAATCAGCAGTGTATATCTGATTTGGGGACATCTGATCTGTGATTTTATAATTAGCTCTCTGAGGTGGAAAACATTTTAAATTTAGAAGCCTGATTCGTGGAACCTGGAAATCAACAACAGAAAGGTGAGCATATCTAATTCATTGTTTTGGTTCAAAAGCAAGAAGTATAAATGATATATTCAGCTGTGCCTATTTTTTTCTGAGATGGGAAGATAAAGCCACTGACTAACACTGATCTCTTGTGACACAGATACAAGAAATGCTGGCCTGCAGCAAAGGAGCTGAATGAACATACTGAAAAGAAATAATGGGATTTACTAGGGAAGGACATTTAACATTCAGAACAAAATATTCAGTGTCCAAAGGCTGTTAAATGTGATGGCTGTCACCAAAAGTATTTTATTATTCTTGAAGTAACTGAAGTGGACCGATATTAAGTACTCAAAAAAGAAGCTAAAAGGAAAGTTCTGTTTATCAAACCTCATGATTTAAGCTATGATCTTTTTGACATCCCCATTACTAAAATATTGTGTATAATACTGTTTAAGGTCTCATATTCATGACCAAACAGTTAAAAATGTAATGCTGAAAACTGCCACAGGGAAACTCAAAAGATGACCCACATAAGGCTGACATCTTGTTTGGCAAATTCTTAAAGTGTGGATGAATGAGCTTTGTAAGAAGCTCATCTACATTAAAAATTGCTCTAATTCTATGAGAATAACAAAGTAGGCCACTTGAATGGCCACTTACTATAATAAAGCATTTCATTATTGACTGAATTGTTTTAATGCTTCTAGTGTACATGAAGGCTTGAGGTTGAGTACCTGGGATGCTATGTATTTCTCCATGGTGTTTTCCATCCTGGGCTGAGAGACCATGGGACCACTGGACACACTCTCCTCTGGCGGAATCTCATCCAGTAAGGGCTTTCCTTTGAATTTTTTCACCACACACAACACCTAACGCAAGAGAGCCCATAAGGAAAAGCAAAAGGACAGAGAGAAAATAGGGACGTTTTAAATCTCTGAAAGGCTTTTTGTAGCACACATACATATGCATGGCTTTTCTCGGGCTGTAAATGATGATTTATGTAAGTCTTGAAAGGGCAAAGATGCTCGCATGACTTGTTGCCTGAAGTAAAAAGGCTCTGTGCTCTTTCAGGAGGGAGGAAACATGCGAGTCCATGTCCTGGAGGAAATTCATCCATTATCGGACCAAAATGAGTCTTTCAATGAGACACTACAGGCAATGCTCTGCTAGACTGCAGCATAATGCAAGGAAGGGTTTCAGCTGAGGAAATCTCAGGGTGTTCTCATACCCGGAGCTCTACGTTGAACTAAACAGATGGAGAAATTAATTTTCTGTGCTGTTTGTGCTGCCCTTATCATTTTCTAAACTGTAGAGCAGGGTTGAAAAAAAAAAAATGACCCTGGGCCTGTCTGCGAGGATAGAGTAGAGTTTTGTGTTGTCACTATCTTTTGGATGTTGATCATGTATATGTGTTTTTATGCCTTATAAATGGAAAAAAAATAAGATTTTTAGGATGTAATGAACATTGTTGTCCAATTGTACTGTCGCTAAGGTGGCAGGGTCCACTTGGCTAATATAGCTGTGATTTTATCACAACAAAAATACTGACTTGTGATAGTATTAGAAGTATCAGAACTGGCTGAAAATGATATCAATAATGTTTTGCCACTAAAAGTAATTATAAAAAGATGTAATTTAGCTTATTTTTTGTAAAGAAAACATACTTAAATACTCAATTACGCAACAACTCTTACTGCAAGTTACATCAATACACCATTAGGTGGTGACAAGTCTTCACAAGTGAGTTAATGAATCATTCACTAAAGTGATTCATTAAAAAAACAAAACAAGTAAACTGGCTGCATCTGAAATCCAAGGACGGATTACACATAGCCCAGACCTACCCTTAGGTAGACCCTGTAGGTAGGAGGGGGGCCCTGTCAGCACAACACACCCCCACCACGAACACTCTACACCCTATGCACTATCAAATGAGGCCACGGGAGAGGATATGTGACTGGCAGTAGAGTAACGTAACATGATAATGACATGGTGAATGAAGTACGTCCTGAAAATATTCATACTACTCACATTCATATTGCAAACAACACACTTTTTAGCGGTCGCAGGTAATTGTTTAAAATAATGACCTACGCAAGAGAGTATGCAATTTTGGACACAGCCACTGGCTTTAAGAGCAAGTCATTGAATCATTCACTCCAATTCAAAGTCAGATTTAGTGAGGAAGTAAACAAGTGACTGTCTTTTTGGGTGAGTCATTGAATAATTTACTCACTCGATTAATTCAAAACACAATTCATTCAGAACCGAAACAAGTGACTATATTGTTATGTAAATCTTTAAATCATTCACTCTGATTTGAACACTGATTTATTCAGGAATCAAACGCCACTCCTTGTGTATTGCTTGGAGACGTTCTGCTTTGGCTTACTCCTCTTAATATTCGAAATAACAGCCCTCTTGCATGCTGTTTACGTTTTTTCTGACACAAATAAAAGGTCAAGTAAAATCTGAACTCTCTTGTCCTGACAATGTCAGCGGGGGCATTATTGAGCCCTGAGCTGAACTCCATTTGCAAAACAAAATGCTAAGGAATCAGAAGGAAACATTAGCAAGGAGACATTAGCAAGAATTACTGCAATGCCTTTACTTAAAACCAAACAGTGTTTGTGTCCCCACCACTGCCTCCTTTCTGATGACGTGACGTTTTAAGAGATTTGATCTGACCATGAGTTTGATGTCTGTATTCACCTTCCTCCCTGCACCCCCTCCCCCAACCCACCCTAAAAGCAGAAATAGGTCAGTGCATATCTCATACAGTATGACTAAAGCACCACAAAAAATAAAACATTCACGCTTCCACAAACTCACTTACAATGATGTTATGCCTAATGCGAGGCAAGCACGCATGAGTTCATGTGTGACCTTCCTCTAAAGCTCACAATGTGTTTCTCATCTTCTCTGTGCACTCTTCAAACAACAGTGTTTTGAAGCCACACATGTGCCCTATCCTGTGGCCTGACCTAATTACCTAGCCATATGTCATTTCTTCTTGAGTGTAACATTACTTTATGAATTAAATGTTTTCATATAAATAATGCCCATATAAGCTCAGATTTGAGATTTTGTGCATTTCTTGCTTTTACTGAGAAATACAAAAGTAACAACATTGCATAATACTATATTTTGTGCTCAGTGGGGTTTTATGTGTTATAACTCCATGAGAGAACATCTTTAGATCTAAGTGACGGATTATGAGCTATTTTTAATCGTGAGAATCTGCTGTAAAAAATGCTGTGCCATTTTCCATGATCTGAGTATGTTTCATGAAGTTACGAGCGAAAACGTGACATAAATGTCAATGGCTGTACACTTCGGTTTATATGGTTAATAAAAAATATTCACAAATGGGAACAAACCGTTCATTAGCAACACGCAGTACTTGTGTATGTACATTTTCAAGAAGATCAACTATATAAAATACATTTGCATTTAAAAATGAACTGAATGTGTCTCTTTCTCATTAGTGTGTGTACTCATATGTGACCTCACCATAAAGACGGCAATGGCTCCACCGATGATGAAGCCAGCAATGACATCAGACCAGTGGTTGCGGTACTCCACCACTCGATTAATCCCAGTTAGGAAGGCCAGACACATGAGCCCCAGAGAGAGCACAGGCTTGGCCAGCCGTGTCCCTTTGGCCTTCACAGAGCATGTGATGTACATCTGAGAAAGAACAGAGCAATCTGTAATACATCTTCATTCTAACCACTGTGTAAACGCTTCTCATAGTTCATTCATTCCCTGCTCACGTGTGGGCATGTTTGTCAGAATACACATATGTATCCTTTTAACTGTTTAAACACTGGCTTTCACAATAATAAACTGCACTCTAACAGGCAACAATTACTCTGATCAGTGTATGCAAACATTTGAATGTGTCTGATGCTGCTGACATGCATGTGATATTCAAATGAAATACATTAGCATGGTTCAGCTACATCGTTTCAATTATCCAAGACATTGCCATTGACTGGAAGGGTGACATTTGAAGGCTAGTATTTGAGAAAACCTGCGTTGCTTTAGTCCAGGATCAAGCCCTAGGGGGAAGAGGGAAGGTGGAGTAAGGCGGGGTGGGGTGTGGTCTTTTATTCATCTCACTGAGAGGGTTTGATCAAGTACAACTCTTAGGGCCCTATCATTCACCCAACGCAAAGCGACGTCAGGCACGACACAAGTGTATTTTGCTAGTTTCAGCCTTGCGCAGTTATCATTTTCATGTCCAGCGCCCACATTGTTTAAATAGCAAATGCACTCACCCCATCTGTTCGTTCATGGACGTGCTGGTCTGAAAACGAGGTGTGTTAATGTGCATTGTTGGCGTGTTGCTATTTTGAGGCAACTGAAAACGACTGCGAACTGTGAAAAACATTGACCAACAAACACCTTGTCTCAATGGCGCAGTATTTTATTTGCTATTTAAAGGGTGTGTTGCGCCTGTAGGAGGGTACACTATGCGTGTACACTCTGCTTGTTACACACAGGAACGGTCAGCAGCACACAAACTTGCCAAATATTAAAAAAATAAAAGGATTACAATGTAAAAGATTGTTATTGTGTACAGAGACAAAAATGCCTACATGTCATAATGGATATCCATTGCAGTAATAACAAATAAGACTGGCTAATTATTTGACACATGTATTTAAATTGACTCGTCAGGTTGAGGGTGTCTATATTCCATCATGTAAATGGCAATCCACTATGGTGCAAGTGTACCTGGCTTTTCAAAGAGAATGCGAGATAACTCTCTCATTGGTGTATTGCATGTTACGGCCAAAACACTCCCATGACTAGGGGCCAGGGCCAGGGACTAGGTTCTGCGTGAAAAGAACACAGATGCAGCCAGATCATTTCTATAATGACCAACGCAATCTACCAGTTAGCGTCTGGTTTAAGACATGCTTTTTTGAGGCGGTAAATAATGGAGCAAACACCAGTAAATTGATATGCGCAAACCTTAGTAAATCCCATTGCGTGAATCATTTAAATACTCTCCTGCCATAAATTTTGCATCTGAAATGGAAACTCATACAAATGAATATGCAATAAGTTTAGCCGCAAAAATAACTCTGTCCACCCCTTTTCAGCGCAAATTTTTCACTGCGTGTCTTTAGTTAATCCTGACAGTAGTTTTTTTAACGGTAAAAGAGGAATTTAGTAACCGAAGCTGTTAGTAAATCTAGCCCTAGTTACAATCCTTTTGGAACATGTGCCTGGCGTGCCAACCATTTTTTCCGTCATTAAACTAGCAAAGGTGGATTCAGACAAAAATGTTGACTAATACGGTAAGCCGATAATTATTTACATGTTTTGGCCATTTACGGAAAAAGGGATGGTATAAGAATTCAATACTATTTTGTCTAAATAGATTTTAGATATAACACAAAAGACTCAAATCAATCATTCTAAATGCTGCAAATGTTTTAGTCCTTTCAACAGTGTAGTATGACATTTAGATCTGCTAAAGATTACATTATTATTCAATTATTTGTTTTTTAATATTGACTTTATATGGTAAAATATTAAAGTTAAAAGATGTTCTAATCTGGATGCAAGCTAGATGCAAACTTCGTCACAGTTATGGTGTATTTTAGAGCTCATGAATTTGTACTTTTCTGCTACACTGGACAAAGATAACAGCAAATGGGTTTATAATGAGAGTGAGCGAGTAAAAAGTGACCGAATTTTGATTTTCAGGTGGAGTGACATTTTAAGATTCCATCACAGGCTAAATGAAATGATTAAGTAATAGAGCAGCCCTTAGGCATGGTAGATCTATTGATTTTCCTCCTCTCCATTCTATGACACAATGCCATTTGGATATGACACATGAACGTTTTTCTGTCTATAGGGAAGTTATTTGTTTTATTATTGTCACAGGAGCCATTAAATGAATCTCCTAGAAGGCCAATTTGGGCTTCTTAACATCTGCCTCAAGGCTGTTAGCATTTAAGGCTGTGTCGATTTGGAATGTAAACCATTGCAGATTTATTTAATGACTGGAGTAATTAATTTGATTAGTATGTTTAAGGTTTCAAGGTTGCTAGGTGAAATATGCACTTGCATCATTATTTTTTATTTAAGACATTTCTGGAAAAGCACAAAAATGTGATGTTTGCAGTGTACAATAACTTGTGAAGTTACTGCTTAATGTCTAATGGATCTGACTGAGATGGAGATGCGCTCGAACAAAGCCCTGAGAACGCATTAAATCTCACAGGTCACTCCAGCAGATGTTAACATGATGAAAAAGGCAAAGCAACTTAAAAACCTTCAGACAACTGATGGAAAATGAAAATCAATTTTCTGTGACCAAGATGAATGTTGTGTTGCTGGAACAGACCTTGTAGCTTTTAGACTTAGGCTTTTTATGGTTTTTAAAACGGGGTACCATTTTTGAAAAACATGTTATGAAACCCAATTCATGCCTGGATCAATACCATAGTATGGACAAAAAGGTTCTCTCATCAGAAGTTGAAGGAGTGTTAGAACAAAATAATTTTATGCTCTGTCTAAAATCTTGAATCTGACAAGAAGTTTACTTTTCCTTAAGCTCCACATAATTTTGCTGATTTACCTTCTACATAAACAGCCTCTTCACATGGGAAAAAACATGCATAAAGCTTCCATGAACAAAATGGAACTGGTTCCAAACCTGTTTAGCTGTAGAAAACCAGATACCTATTTGTCATTCTGGCACAAACAATTAAAGGGTTAGTTCTCCCAAAGATGAAAATTCTGTCATTAATTACTCATCCTCATGTCATTCCAAACCCGTAAGATCTTCGTTCATCTTCGGAACACAAATTAAGACATTTCTGATGAAATCCAAGAGGTTTCTGAACCATCCATAGGCAGCAATGTCAATGCAACTTTCAATAGAGACAGAGCGACACGCGTCATAATCTGAAAACCATGCCCAACGGAGGGAAAACAATCAAACCGTCTCCATTGACTTTGTATTGCGCAAAGCGGCCTCCTTGTCATTTCTGACTTATAACAAAAAACAGAACAATGTCTAAAAGCTGATATGTGACAAGGTGCACAGCAAACAAGCTAAAAAACATAGAACCAAAAACCCAGAAGTTTTTATAAGCTGTTGACCCAAAAAACGAACGTTTAAGGACACAAAAGTGGATACAGGCAATTGAGACAGAGCGCAACATTTTATATTACACTGAGAACTACACCCACTGGAGGGGGAACGTAATCAGCAACAGGAAATATAATATATTAAACTGACATTTAGATATTTAGATCGCAAAATGTACCCATTCTTCCACCTGATGCTTCACGTCTTATTGTCTGTATCCACTTTTGTCTCCTTAAACCCTTGTTTTTTTTGGTCGACAACATATAAAAACTTAGTTCTGTGTTTTTTAGCTTGTTTGCTGTACACCGACACATAGCAGCTTTTAGACATTGTTCTGTTTTTTGTTATAAGTCAGAAATGGCAAGGAGGCCACTTCACACAATACAAAGTCAATGGAGAGCACCCCGGTGTGGGCGTGGCCTAAATGGGCTCTGTCTCTAATATGCCCAGAAAGGTAAACACATTGTTAAAATAGTCCATGTGACTACAGTGGTTCACCCTTAATGTAATGAAACGACAAGAATACTTTTTGTGTGCAAATTTTTTTAAATGCTTTATTCAACAATATATTCTTGTCTGTGTCAGTCTTACGTAGTAAACACCGTGCAGCGCTTCCTAGTTCTGCTTCAGAACTCCGGCTCACCATTGGCCAAAGCTGTTCACGTCAGCACCACGATGCATGCGGTGCTGAAGCAGGATGAGGCAGCATTCTACTTTTCTGGGTCTTGAAAGTTGCAATGACGTTGCTGCCTATGGATGGTTCAGAAACCTTTCGGATTTCATCAAACATACCTTAATTTGTGTTAAGATGAACAAAGGCCTTACGGGTTTGGAACAACATGAGGGTAAGGGTTTACTGTGAGGGTAAAAACAACATTTTTGGGTGAACTAACCCTTTAAAGGGGACTTATTATGCAAAAGTCACTTTTATAAGGTGTTTGAACTCAGATGTGTGTCCACAGTGTGTGTTAACAACCAGCCTATAATGGTAAAAATCCACCCAATACTTTTGAAATAATCCCCATTAATCATTATCAGAGTAGGGAAAGTAGGGAAACACTGAGCATGACTGTTGATGATCTCCCCTTTTAGCATAGACACACCTGAGTGAGAAGCTCAGAGACTGCCGTTGTATCAGCTAGCTAGAGTATTACAATCAATGTCTGCGCCAAAATAACATTACAAATGTTCTGTTGTTGGATGTACCAGAGAACATACAAGTCTCCATAGACTTCCAGCGTCCGAGCCACTGAGGATACAGAAGAATAATGATAAAATTGTATATATATATATATATATATATATATATATATGCGCAATTCATTTTATGCATAAATGCTTCTCCAACGAGGGTCAGTACAATGCTGGATTTGCGATAAAGTTGTTTCTGAATTAGTTTTTTCATATCCAGAACAAGGAAAGTATGGCACTTCATATTTTGTGAATGTTTGAGAATTTCCATTCTGAATTACCTTTCTAGAATACTGTACGGCTAATATGGCTAAAGTTACCGTGGCGAGGTGGACGAACCAGAGACGTGGGAGGAGCGAGTGAGAGGGAGCTCGGAGGCATATAAGGTGGTGACGCTCATTCTCAGTCATGCACCGGTCTCACTCGTTCCTGCTGCGTCTTAACATGACAGTACATGCTAGTAGATGAGCTGAATAACTCCACAATACAACAACTAACGTTACATAAATCTATCCACTAACCATTCAAAAAAGTGCAGTCTAAAAGTTGCAACCTCCTCCTGAGTCTCTCCATCTGTGTCCAACTCCGATTGGAACATGTAAGGCTGCACAGCAAATATCTAACATTTTGGCTGAGTGAGATTCGCCTGTTTTGTTGTTGACGGAGTTTCCGAAGCTTGTGTTAAGGATCCACCCTCTTCTGGAAGCGGGGCGGGGAGCAGCAGCTCATTTGCATTTAAAGGGACACACACATGCAAATAGGGGCAAATTTGACAAGCTATAATAAATGATCTAGGGGGTAAATTTCACAGACACATTCTGGGGACACCAGATATTTATATTACATCTTGTGATGGCACAATATGCCCCCTTTAATGCTGACAAGTTCATTAACATTACTAACGTAAAGCTTTTTTAGACCACAGCGTTTGACCCATCCCTTTCTATTGTGTACTGTATGTGTACAAGTAGGTTCTACTCACAGCAACATAAAGGGCTGCATAAACACTGATGGCCGCCTCTTTGGACGGAAAGGATTTGCGAGCACGCAAAATATCATCCTCATTGCCTGTGCAGGCTTCCTTTTGGCTGATGAAACGCACCACCTGTTGGCACCCCAGCGCTGTGTAGTTTGGTTTGCACACCGACAGGAAGTAGGGGGTCAGATCTCCCGTTACCACCTGCCCGGCATTTACAAAGATGTCTGTGGCAAAGAGGCCAAAAGCGTACACACCTGGAGGGACACAAAGACACTGTTTAATCTAAAGGCAAATCTAGGATTTCAGTCTTACATTTGAAAGTCTGTGGTCACCAAGGCTATGTTCATTTGATAAAAATAAAGTAATATTGTGAAATATTATTAACGTTTTTAAATAACTTTTTTGTATTTTAAGATATTTTAACATGTAATTTATTCCTGTAATTTTCAGCATTATTACTCCAGTCTTCAGTGTCAAATGATCCTTCAGAAATCCTTCTAATATACTGATTTGCTGCTCAAGAAACACAGTTAAACACAAATAAAATAACTTATTATTATCACAGTTTTTTGTGAAAACTGTAATACTTTTTTTCAGGTTTCTTTGATTAATAGAAATGTCAAAAGAACAGCATTTATTTGAAATACTGTATAAATATTTTGTAACACTGTCTTCACTGTCACTTTCCTTTCTGAATAAAGGTATTAATTTCTTAAAATAAAAAATAAAAAACATTCTGACCCCAAACTTTTGAACAGAAGTGTGCTTTATATATGAGCCAGGGGAATGATTAATTCCATTATTAATCACACTAAATGAACATGTTAAATAGATAGCACCCATATTAATTTCTTACAAAAGCAATGAGTTATAGATGACTTCTGTTGTTTGCCTGAATTGCCTATTCACTAAACAAATCCTGAAAAGCTCAATGATGCTAAACTGCAATCACATCATGGAAAATGACAGCTCATTCAGCGCTGAGTGAGTCTACAGCTTTTTTACAATCAGAATATTGGGCACGAAAGCAGAGGAACGAGACTCAAATCTTAATGTAAGCGTGGGCAGCTTTGTCACATTGAATGTTGTTTATGAGCGAAGCTTGAGACGCAGCGGACTGAAACTAGTTTACAATGAGCGCTAACGCTGTCAGTTTACTCACAGCTCCTCCGTCTGCCCCCACGTTAACATGCTTATTCATTACGCTCCAGAGGACCCAATTTTTAACCAGAAACCTAACGTGGAACAGCACTGAATTCCAAATGAGATGTACTTAAAACCAAATGATTGCACACTTAGATTGCACACAAGCCAGTAAATTTACTGTGCTGGAATAATGCAGAAACTATGCATCTTCTCTCTAACACTTACTGCATTAGTACTCGTGAAGGGTTCACGCTCAGGACATTGGGGCTTTTCTTGAATTCTTCATTTTGCAGGCCGGCTTCCAAATGCTAGATTGTGGAAAATATAGCAGACTACCACAATCTGGCATACTTAAACTGGGATTCTACAATATTGCTGAGCTACTCAAGTGTAGACACCTGAATCAGCTCTTTAACATGTACAATGTATTTAAATAACTGCTTTTATGATGCAATTAAAGGTTTCTCTCTGAAACTCGACAAGTTTGTGGCACATTCTATAATAAGCTTCAATGGAAGGAGGTGTTGATTTGGATATTTAAGGACATTTACAACCTGATTAATGTTTTCCAGGTGGTTAGTAACCATGATCTGTTTTTTGAGCTGAAATACCACTTTTTAGTTTTTCTAATTTCTTTGCAATATTTAGGGGGGGACCAAACATATAAGTGTGGACGGAGTCAAAAAGTAAATGTAAAATACTTTTGCTTGATTATGTAAGAGTATGAAAGTTATGAAGGTACTAAAATAAATATAAAGTGGGGAGGGTGTGCTTCCCTTTTGGTGTTTGCTGGAGTTATAGGAGCTAATATCTAGTCTGGTCTGATTTCAGGGCAAGGAACAACCCATAGTTTTCCCCTTGAACTCCTCTCTGCAGAAGAAATATTATAAATACTTTATGTGAATGCTTTGACATGAACCATGAGCGTCTGCCCGACACAAGAAACTTGCAAGTACTGTATGTGTGTCTGACATCTCGATTTGCCTTTTCTTCTGCTGCAGGCACGAATGCACAAGTAAAGGAAACAAAGTCTAAATCTACATTTGTCCTAATTAGTGCCGATCCAGCCTGTGAAGACGTACCAAGAAAGCGAAATGTCCTTCGGACCAGAGGGTTGAGGTAACAACAGTCGCCCATCACAATGATCTTCTCTCGGTTGTCTAGATCCTCAGAGACATACTGCAGCAAGAAGAGCACGGACTCTGTCACTGTAATCTGCAGACAAAACCAAAAATCAAACAAGGCTTATAATGCCACATTTCGCTTGTAGGCTCTCTCTCTTTTTTGCTTTTTCCTTTATGTTAACTTGGATCTAAGATGTAAATGAAGCTAAAATCTAATTTTTGGCTTGAAGGCAAAATCAAGAAAACAGGCTGTGTTTCGGCTATTTGTAACACTAGAAGAAGCATAAAGCCCAATTCATGAGCACAATGGAAATGATTAGAGGTCTGATTTTCTGCCGGCCAGATGCCAGTTCCCAGCTAGCTCTTAAACTTGATTTTGCCAAACTGGACCGGTGCTGGACCGGTTTGAAAGAATAAAGCTATTGACGACTATGGGGGGTTTTGGGACAATTTGCGTTGATGTATGAAAAAGTTAGAATGTCTGTCATATAAGACATTAATCCAAATCTCTATATTATTTGACATATAGTTTGTCCAATTTATGGGAAACCCAGGATCTTTTGCATGACCTTTATGTATTGACCTTTATAGATATATATATGTATGTCATGCCACTTTAAATCATGAAACAGAAGTTTCAAATATCTTTTCTTCCCTTTTGTAATGTATATATCTAAGTAAAACAGCTTCTCAAACGGGAAAAAAGGACGACTTGATTTTGTCCATCGTTAATTGATTGGATCATTGTGTTTTGCTACTGCTGTGATCTCATATGAGTGACAGGTTGTCCCGCCCTTGCACCAGTCATCAGAGAAGAGACACCTTTTAGGGGTAAATAAGAAAAAGACATCTCTTTGAGTTTGAGGGAACTGCCACAGTGACAAGCTGTTGTACCCCTAAGGTAAAAGATTTCTGAGATTGTGCAAAGAAAGGCTAAACTAGTTAAAACTAGTCTTAAGCCTTGTTCAGTGTTGTTTGTACACATCCGATTGGAATCCGATTATTTATAGCAAGTGTGAACAGAAAAAAAAAATCACATGAAATCAGATTTTTACAAATCTGCTACAAGCTACATACATATGTGGTTTGAAATCCTATTGGAATCTCCTTCCTGGAAATCCGTTGTAGTCTGACCGCTCTGACTTTCGCATCGCTTTTCTGCCTATATGTCAATTTCTCATGCCATGTAAAATGTAAAAACGTTAGATGTTGCAGGGTTGCACTGTGTTGTCAATGTGCAGGTCATGCAAACAATTATAATATAATAGAGACATGCATGTGGTCAAGTGATGAGGTGTTAGATGTAGTAGTAGTCCAGTGCTGCGACTACACTTTATTTGTCATATCCTATCCGCATGTTAAGTCGTGACGTAAGGAATGCCGTTTCTGGGTCCAAGCCTCAACTCGTTTCACTTGAGAATGCCATCGACGGCCGTTTACTCATATTAAACATCAAACATTTTAAAAAGTTAAACATTTTAAATACTTACAGTCTACACAACAGTCTCAGTGCTTACAGTGTCACAGACTTAAATATTTTAACGATTTATAAAAGATTAATCACTGTCTAGGCCATCTGGAATTTTGGTATGGAGATAAAGGTTATGATTATTATTATTATTATTTGTAGTATTACACCACATTGTGTGTGTATATTAGCACCCGTTTGTTCTTTTTCTTGTGGTGTAGAACGTTTGGACCCGGAAGCGCTGCCGTGTGACGTCAGACTTAACAACTGGATTGCAAACCCCTATATGTTATTTTTCTACCAATGTAGTTCTACCAATGTCATTGCCATGGAAACCAACACAAACATTTCCAGAAAACAAAAGACAACCACGGAACACACAAATCGCCCACATGAAAAAATACTACAGTATGTTATAGTAAAAGTAAAATTCCTCTAGTGAATACTATAGTGTTTTTGAACCATACTATAGTAAAGATACAACAATAAATTGTAGTATATTGTAGTATATTATAGTATTTACTACACTTTGTTAATTTACTGTAGTATATTTACTATAGTACGGTTCAAAAACACTTTAGTATTTACTATAGTATATAGTAAAATATACTATAGTATTTTTTCATGTGGGCGGATCTGAACAGTTGTGATACACAGTGTGGACTGTCATCGTTTAGATCAAATTCCAATCGGATAACAAATAATCACCCTTTTTTCCTGCGACTTAACATAAAAATACCAGAACATATTTTGTTGTAACTCAAATACATGATTTCATTGTGTACTGTGTACACTTCCTGTTTTCTTGCTACCTATAGAGTGGAGCAGGTAAGACATTTTAGCACTTCTGGTTCCCTCGTCTGAAGTCAATGGGTTTTTTGAATGGGGTTTTGGTTAAATGGCTGAAATAAGGTATGTGGTGAACAGAAGCTCAAGACACTTTCACGTTTTATTCGAACGAAATAAAATACATCTCTCTTTTTTTTTTTTTTTTACCTGCTATGTGTCTTGAAAAAGGCAGTCACTAACAAGTGGCTAAATGGGACTACAGAGGCTGTCGGGGACATTAAAAATCATCACGCCAAACAGCTAATTTTACTCCTCATTATGCTAATAATTGCGCTCTTATAAACTATTCTAACTCAAACTTTTTGGGAAAATATTTTTAGATAATAACTGAAAGAGTTGTCAGAAGCTTAGTGGTGGTGACGTTGAAATCGTGGGACCATGGTGTAGCTCGTTTTTAGCCTATCTTTAGCTTTACTTCTGGTGATTGCATTTAGGCTTCATAAAAGTTGTGTTCATCTGTGATAATTATCTTGATGGACCAAACGTGCAAGTATCATAAACTTTTGTTGATCACAGAGTTTATTTTTTTAATCCAAAAGCCTTTGGGAAAATCCTATTGGGTTTTTGTCGAAGGAACCAGTGTGATGCTAACTGCAGGTTGGCCTACAAAGTGACTTCATACCTGCACCACTCTATAGCAGCCTCATAAAATGCTAGACAGGTTACTCATTTGCAAGTTTGTTTTACGTCACAACTAACCAGTTCACAGCATGTGAAGTGTTAAAGGAACACTCCACCGTTTTTAGAAATAGGGCTTATTCAACTTCTTTCCTACATTTAGATATGTGATCAAATGCATTTTTGTCTTAGTGCTTGCATTGTTTTAGTTTGTCAGGGTCGCTGCTAGCTTAGCTTAGCATAATGAATGGAATCCTATGTTGCCAGCTAGCATGTCCCGAGTAAAAGTGATCCAAAAAAACCCACCTATTTACTTCTTGTGGCCTGCGTATTCACAACAAGTACAAATTACGATGCAGATTAAGACTAGATGATTTTCTAGCCAGATATTGACATGGGACTATATTATGAGGAAGCACAGGCGAAGCAACACATGAAATCCCACAACCGGCATGAACAGGGGATTTCATGTGTTGTGTGATATCACTGTGTACTCATTGTGAATACGCAGGCCACAAGAAATAATTAGGTGGGTGGGGTTTTTTTGGGATCAATTTTACTTGGGACATGCTAGCTGGCAACATAGGATTCCATTCATTATGCTAAGCTAAGCTAGCGGCGACCCTGACAAACTAAAACAATGCATGCACTGAGACAAAAATGCATTTGCCCACATATCCAAATGTAGGAAGGAAGTTGAATCAGCCCTATTTCTAAAACCGGTGGAGTGTTCCTTTAAGCTACAGTAGAGCCTGGCACCAATATTTTTACCAATGTGAAAAATCACAGGAAGTGACAGGTGAACTTGTGAACTCTTGCGCTAAACTCAACAGTGCAGCAAACTCCAGTCCAGGTTACAACAACGGCAGTAATATCTCAAAATTAGCACGGCTAAGCAAGCTTTTGAAGTGGGAACTCTACGCCAAGAGTCTGAGGATATATCACTTTGACATCACTTGTAAGTACTGCAGTATAAATCTCTACTATTTATTGATTACATCTGAGGTATGTACAATAAGCTCAGAAAGACAAATTACATTTATTAAATGTAGAAACTTTGAATTCAAAAGTTAGAGGCTTCAAAAAAAATGTGTGGTGGCTGAATATTTCTCTAAGACGGATATTACAGAATTACATATTTGTTATTTTTGTTTACTTCACTTTCATTGCATATTCCCACAGAAAGTAGTTCATAAGATGGAAAATTCTTAGATTTTCACGAACATGTTTTTATAATTAACTATAAATAAGGTCTGATCAGTCAATTAACAAGGGACTACAAATCCCTTCATGGCTTCTACAAAAGGAATTCATATTTCTCAACAAATGCAATTCGGGACTGGGAACGTGGATTGACATGCCTTCACTTCTAATATGCATCATACCATCCTGGCCTATAAATGTCACACAGCCAAGCCTGATGAGTGAGACGGTTCCTCTAACTGTCATATGGGCCATCCAAGAATTCTTTAATTTATTTTTTATTTGTTTTTAAATTCATATTTAATTTGAAGAATGTGAGAAGCAGCCCAAAGGAAGAATTATATGGATCTGCCTTCAGCCTCCAAAAACACATGGCCTAGAGTCAAGAAAATCTCCTCTTTTATCGGGCGTTCAAAAACATTCGTGTTGAAAAGATTTACTGTTTAAGTAATGCAGCAATCAGTGTGCTTTCCCAAAACTTGTGTGTGCACTAGAGAACCACATCTGAGCACACTTGAAAGGGTTGTCTAAAGGTGCAGTCACAATACATTAACGAAATTTTAACAAAATAGTTCTATTGTCAATAGTGTAGTGATGTGTGAAGATCACACAGAAGTCATTTTTAAACAGACCATTCTGTTGGTCAATGTAGTGAATTCACATGAGCGTCTTGAACCCATTACGAAATCAAGTGGATTCCTATTGAAGCGACCTAATTTCACCCAGGAAAATGTGACAATACTTTAAGGCAGGTGTTTTCAAACAGGGGTCTGGAGACCCTCAAAGAGCTATAACAGGGTGTTAAGGAGCCCGCACAAAAGTTCTGTTTTTTATTTATTTATTAAAAATAAAACATTAAAGAAATAAATACGTTTGACCATCACAAATGATTACCGTGGTGGCCAAAATTATTAGAACACTTGGCATTTGGGAGTCATCTTATTGGGCCTGGATTTATTTTCCAAGAGAACAATGAGCTGAAGCATTCTTCTAACTATTGCCGGAACTACCTGCGACAGAAGGAATCTGCTGGAACAATAAAAATGATGGACTGGCCCCTTCAAAATACTCAACCCCATCGAGCGCATTTGAGGCGAGTTATAAAATAAACTGGACAGATCTATTGTTCATTCAAAGGAAAGTTCTCAGAGGAAATATATTGACACTATACCAGAGAGATGTGTAATTCCTGCAAAAGGTGGACATACCAAATATTAAAGTTAAAAGTTAATAAAAAACAGTACAACTCACTTCATCTGATATTTGATGGTCAGAGCAACCAGTTTCATGAACATTATGAAATTAAATCATGTTTTGGAGGCAAAAAAAATTATAGACAGATATTTTCAGATCTGTCAGGTGTTCTAATAATTTTGGCGCCCATGTATATTCTAAAAATGATAAAAATCCCAAAACAAATAAACCTAATTTTCTCAATATTAAAATGTTCTGCATACATGAAAATGCTGCCTATATATTAAGATGATCTTCATATTTGAGGGTCCTCATTTGTAATCCA
The DNA here is from genome assembly GCA_023029165.1 of Gobiocypris rarus. Lineage (NCBI taxonomy): Eukaryota > Metazoa > Chordata > Actinopteri > Cypriniformes > Gobionidae > Gobiocypris > Gobiocypris rarus. The sequence continues at coordinate 42,496,691 of CM040915.1, read as the reverse complement.
TCCTAATATATTATTTGCACTTTGCATGCTTTAGGTCACAATTATAATGCATTTCTCATTTGTATCTTGTTTCCAAATGAATTGCAATGGCAGTGGGAAGGGTTGGAATTACTCTGGCTTGAACCAAACAAAAGCCTCAAGGGCAGTTCAAGCTTTGGAAAGTGTTCAAAATAAGTTTGGTGATCATATTGAAATTGGAGAGAGTAGTGCGAGCAAACCCTGTTAGTTAAAACCCTCTGTCTGGCAGGTTTTTGCCATTTAAAACTTGGAAGGTACAAAGGTTAGCATATATAAACGCTCTGAAAGCACATATAACTGCTACATCATACAAGAGATGTTTGGTTGTTTGGTTTCAGAGTGTTTATTTGTGCTGACCTGCTAAAGGCACCATCATTTTTCAGTGTGAAGTTGACATTATAATAAGTCAAAATTATGACCGAAAAAAAAGTATATGCACTAAAAAAAATGTATGTCATAATCACAACTAATCTCATAATTATGACATAGTACGTCCTAATTTAAATGGTTTATCTCTGAGTAATAACAGCTCACTGGACAGGAAAAAATTTCCCTATACACAAAGCTATCGTATAAATGCAGAACAAGTTGTAATACAGCACAGTCATTGACTACTTTTATGTTCAATTTGTATTTGGAATCAGCATTAATTATAATTTCATGGCTAAATGACTTACAGTATCCCACTGAACAAAATGACAAAGTTTGAAACAACATGAGGATAAGTGCTGCTGCTTAAAAGTCTCAGATACTGTAATCTTATCAGCTCTCTAGTCAGAAATGGCCAAGTTCAGCATCCCAGCAATATTTGGGACTAACACTGTAAAAGCCTTGCACTTTTAGAACCCGTCGGGCTGATAGCTGACCTTTACTGTCCACCGCAGAGCACGCTTGAGACCAGATCGAAGTTTTCACTCCACTCTTGGCTCCAAATTTATGCTTTTAGCAAATGGGTGATAATAATAGTCATTTGGGGGTGAATTTGTGTAGACTTAATATAACGCCATGCAGAATGTTTTCAGATCGATTGAGCAAATCCATCAGAATTCTTACGAGAGATGAGAGCAGGGAGGCTCTGTAGTGATCCCGGTGCTCTTTAATTGATCCTCGGCGCTGCCAATATCTTGCTCATCATAAATTCTCTTTTAATATACTGTAGGCACACAGAGCTAGAGTCTGGAGCCAAAAAAATGACTCTCAAAGACAGATTCCAGTATTTAGTGTGGCCAACATAGCAAACATTAAGCAATGGCAATGCATCTTCTCTTTCATATTTCAATTGTTTCTACACAACAATAAGATTAAAAGAAGATTTTGTCTTAAAGGGGTCATGAACTGCATTATTTTATAATGTTTCCTGGGGTGCACTTATAATGTTGTACATCAAAAATTGTCATGATTTAGAAATAAAAGGCATTTTTCTTACCCTAAATTTAGCCCTTTGCTCTGAAAGCTCTGTTTGAAGGGGCGTGTCTGCTGTGAAACTTCAGTGTAAATGCCCACTGCTGTGATTGGCTAACATTTTTGCATATGGAAATAGCTAAGTATTGCATGTGGAATTCTCTCGAAAACTTTTAGCATGTTTTTACTATTGCAGTTCTCAAAGTTTACTAATTGTGAAAAGTGTTGATCTCGTCATTGTAAATCAAATTCTGTACACTAACGGATGCTTTCATCATAACTAACAGAGCAAACACAATGTAAATAAGAGCAGTACTGTCGCAAGGGCTGTGCCCAGTGTGCGACCGCACAGGGCCTCGCGCAAAGTAAAGTGACAGCTGACTAAATTTAAAAGCCATTTGTTGAGACTGTGCGTGTGACTGATTCATGCACATACATGTCAGTCACCGCGGCATCGCACGTCAAGTTCGTAGAGAGATTTATTCACAGTTTATTCAAATTTTATTCAAAAATTCTTATTTTAGCCGCCTCTCAAATAGATAAATATTACCTAAGAAATTCAAGTAAATACGCTAGAAATCCGCACTCATTCATGGATGTGCATTTATTGCATGGATGGAGAAAGCAGATGGCGAAATCTGACGGTACGCACATTAACACTATAAAGTTAAATAAGTATAATATAGCCTAAGTATTACGCACCTATTGCGAAGTTCAGTTACACAGTTTAACTTCTTGAACCTAATGCTGTTAAACTGAATATACAGTTTTTTTTTTCTTAAATATCCACATAAACAACAAATTGTTCATCACTATAGCAACAGACCCCGTTAATACCTCCCGGGGGGCCTCGCAAATCACGTGCGCACAGGGCGGGCCTCGCACCCTCCTTGCGACGGGCCTGAATAAGAGATTTGTTGAATCTAAAGGCGAATTGATTTTGGCGAGAGTCCAGAACACTCGCGCATTTGATTGACAGTTCCAGCGATTTTAAAGGGAGTGTTCTTTGATCACTTTCTATATATATTTAATCCCAGTTTAAATAACATATTATATTTATCCTACTGAGAGAAACAATGTAAAGTTGAACGTTAAGTCACTGGTTTGATTTACTGACAATTAATGATTTTGAGACAAAAATACCTGACTATATAGGCCTACACTAATCGTTCACTGGTCACTGGTGATCTTGGTTAGACATGTACACCTAATCCGTACATATCAAACAATCTGTAACAAAGCAATAGTGACACAGTATAAACTTTTTTACTCACACAAGTGTTGCGCTGTTCCTGTCGGATCCAATATAAAAAGACACAGCATGTTTTTTTTTTTATTTCAGGCTCTGCTAATTCAATGCAGCTACTGTGTTTTTCCACAACCTGGCGCCGCACAACATGTTGCACTCTTCAAAGGCATGTGTATCGATTAGTTGCACGATCCAGTATTAGCGTTACGTCTGTTATTTACCAACTACTACTTGTCGTGCTTGAATCAGTGGGCGGGGCTACTGAACTTTAGGGTTTGTGATGTCACCAACCCAGGAAGAAGTTTGTTGTGGTCTCTTCCAGCTGTTTGTTGTAGTCCTTAAAAATCGATTTCTGTAAAAGAAAATATCTCCCTTTGCATTGAACTTTGATCGTCGTAACTTTGCAGATGCTCAAACAGCAACATTACACACTAACTAAAGTTAGAAAAGTGAAATCATAATCAAGGACCCCTTTAAGTCTCCTTCTCAGGCAGAGTAATCTAGTGTTAGCTCTAGAGCTTATCAAGAGACCTCAACAATGTAACAAACTTTGTTTAGACAAAACAAAGTTTTGAAAAGATTTAAAAGTCAAATTAAAGCTCAATTTATTATTATTATAAAACATTTATCCTTCTAAAAAGACCAACTTTTCTTAACTATTCTTTGATCATTTAAATTACTATTGTCAACATGTGTGTTTGTTTTTGCTTTGTTGTTATTTTTCTGAATGGTAATATTGTGAAATATTATTGCAATTTAAAATTACTGTTTTCTTTTTAATATATTTTAACATGTCATTTATTCCTGTGATGGCAATGCAGATTTTTTTTTGCATTTTTGCCATTACTCTCTTTTGCCATTACTTTCTTTGATGCTCAAGAAAGTTTTCATATTATTATCAGTTTTGGTTGTACTGCTTAATATTTTTGTGGAAACTTTGATACATTTTTCTTTTCAGGATTATTTGAATAACAGAACAGGTTTTATTTGAAATATATGTTATAGGCTATGTGTCTTGACATTATAAATTGTAACAATTTGATGAAACCTTGATGAATAAAAGGATGAATTTATTTTCTTTTACTGAGCTCAATTTTTATACACTGACCCACCATAAAAGGTGCAAAGATACACTGTTAGACTGTAATCAGGAACCACAATGGATCATTCATTTTCAACATAATATGAATAATCAAATATACACAATTAATGTGTGACACTGATTATGTTCATATTAATATGTTATCTACTTACTTTGCAGGCAGGCTGACTACGAGACTCTTTCCAACAGGATATTTTAACTATTTCTACAAATCACAAACTGATCATGTACTGCTCGTACTTTCAACACATACTCACCACAAGTGCAGGGACCCCTGCGACCACCGCGTACAGGACAGCTGGTGGGATCGCGCCGGTCTCCTCTGGTCCGAGATAGGGCTTCGTATAGGCATTATCATGACAGAAAAATCCCTGGATGTGCACGTTGAAAGTATCGGTGTACTCAAAGTAGTATGCCAGCATGACAGTACCTGCCATGATCACCAACTGAAAGTAAAGCATTGTCGATAAGGGTCAAACAGATCCTGGGAAATGAATGTTTTTCGGCTTCGTCCCCTGGTCCTACGATATAATTGCCATGATTTCTTCTTATTCCATTATCACGCCTCCTAATAAATCCAGCAGAAATAGTAGCGCATTGTGTCACTGACAGTCCTAGCGCTCAGCTCTGTAAAGTGCGTTGTAGTCTATGAGAATGGATTCAATTGGGTTAGAGCTCGCGCAGCCTGGGCAGCTGCACGCGCTGTAGGCGTGCCTCATCTCTTGCATTTTTGTGATGGGAGGGATGCCTGCAAAAAGAAAAAAAAATGCATGTCTTAAACTATTATCTCAAATTATTGTAGATTATCGAGTCCTTCATGCAATATGACTCCAAATATTTCATACTTGGAGTCTCACTTTGCTGTTTCTTATTAGCATAAGGCCTTCTCTTCATTAACAATATGGTCAAATAAAGACCAGCTTACAGTTGTAAAGTCTCTAAACATACAGGTCCTTCTAAAAAAATTAGCATATTGTGGTAAAAGTTCATTATTTTCCATAATGTAATGATAAAAATTAAACTTTCATATATTTTAGATTCATTGCACACCAACTGAAATATTTCAGGTCTTTTATTGTTTTAATACTGATGATTTTGGCATACAGCTCATGAAAACCCAAAATTCCTATCTCAAAAAATTAGCATATCATGAAAAGGTTCTCTAAACGAGCTATTAACCTAATCATCTGAATCAACTAATTAACTCTAAACACCTGCAAAAGATTCCTGAGGCTTTTAAAAACTCCCAGCCTGGTTCATTACTCAAAACCGCAATCATGGGTAAGACTGCTGACCTGACTGCTGTCCAGAAGGCCATCATTGACACCCTCAAGCGAGAGGGTAAGACACAGAAATAAATTTCTGAATGAATAGGCTGTTCCCAGAGTGCTGTATCAAGGCACCTCAGTGGGAAGTCTGTGGGAAGGAAAAAGTGTGGCAAAAAACGCTGCACAACGAGAAGAGGTGACCGGACCTTGAGGAAGATTGTGGAGAAGGACCGATTCCAGACCTTGGGGACCAGCAGAAGAGGTGGACTGAGTCTGGAGTAGAAACATCCAGAGCCACCGTGCACAGGCGTGTGCAGGAAATGGGCTACAGGTGCCGCATTCCCCAGGTCAAGCCACTTTTGAACCAGAAACAGCGGCAGAAGCGCCTCACCTGGGCTACAGAGAAGCAGCACTGGACTGTCACTCAAATTTTGCATGTCATTCAGAAATCAAGGTGCCAGAGTCTGGAGGAAGACTGGGGAGAAGGAAATGCCTAAATGCCTGAAGTCCAGTGTCAAGTACCCACAGTCAGTGATGGTCTGGGGTGCCATGTCAGCTGCTGGTGTTGGTCCACTGTGTTTTATCAAGGGCAGGGTCAATGCAGCTAGCTATCAGGAGATTTTGGAGTACTTCATGCTTCCATCTGCTGAAAAGCTTTATGGAGATGAAGATTTCGTTTTTCAGCACAACCTGGCACCTGCTCACAGTGCCAAAACCACTGGTAAATGGTTTACTGACCATGGTATTACTGTGCTCAATTGGCCTGCCAACTCTCTGACCTGAACCCCATAGAGAATCTGTGCGATATTGTGAAGAGAAAGTTGAGAGACGCCAGACTCAACACTCTGGATGAGCTTAAGGCCGCTATCGAAGCATCCTGGGCCTCCATAACACCTCAGCAGTGCCACAGGCTGATTGCCTCCATGCCACGCCGCATTGAAGCAGTCATTTCTGCAAAAGGATTCCCGACCAAGTATTGAGTGCATAACTGAACATAATTATTTGAAGGTTGACTTTTTTTGTATTAAAAACACTTTTCTTTTATTGGTCAGATGAAATATGCTAATTTTTTGAGATAGGAATTTTGGGTTTTCTTGAGCTGTATGCCAAAATCATCAGTATTAAAACAATAAAAGACCTGAAATATTTCAGTTGGTGTGCAATGAATCTAAAATATATGAAATTTTAATTTTATCATTACATTATGGAAAATAATGAACTTTTATCACAATATGCTAATTTTTTTTTAGAAGGACCTGTAAATACTGAAATAATGCCTGGAAACTGGGTAAACCATTCTTCAACCCTCTTTGTTAAATCAATCAAACAAAATCAATTGACAATTAATTGTCATGAGGATATTTCATTTGCATACTGTTGATGTAGCCTATAGGAATGGAGGAAAGTAACGGCTTCGATGTATATTTGAAGACTTGTGAGGAACTGTGCGCTGCTGCCCTCTTGTGAATGTATGTTAGACTATGAAAATGATTAATCAGTTTCACTTTTTACAAATAACATTAAAAAAATGAATCTACATGTTAAATGAAAATGGAAATGGAAAATATGTAAATTAAATGTAGATTTAAGTTTTGTTCATGCAGCTGGCTCTCTTATTCCTCCAAAGAGTGCCTGACACCTACTGGTCTGGATGCAGTTTTATAGCGAATTTGTTTGTTTGTCTTTTTCTCTGGTCTGTTCATACTGAATTTTTAGTTCAAGTCAACATTTCTTTCCCACGTTGTTTCAACAAGGTTTGTTTCATCACTGCAGCAGGTATAGCCTACTGTTTGGACATTTTTCATTATTTGCTTGTTTTGTTTAGATTGCAGCCCATATATTTAAATTGACCACTGGCTACTAATGTTACTTAAAGTGAAGGTAGCATATTCATCAAGGCCATACACTAAAGGTGAGTAACTATATGGCCATCTGTCCAGTTTTAAGTCGGACGTTCAGGTTTGAGGTTCAGCATAGTTTCTATCTACTAGAATAGATTTTCATGCTTGATTGTACAAAAAAAAAACTATTTTCACATATATTACATTACACCTTACAAAACAAACTCTGGTCTCCAGCCTTCCCTGTGAACCTCAGAGTTATGCTTTTTTTCAGCCTTCCCTGTGAACCGCAGTGTTATTTTTTTCCTTTTTTTTTTTTTAACTTTATCGGAATGGTACGAAACTTGGAAAAGGTTTTTACAATTGCTATGTGAACACACACACACACACACACACACACACACACACACACACACACACACACACACACACACACACACACACACACACACACACAAAACATAGACATGATTCGAAAAGGTTAAATGGTCCTTTAAATATAGTCACACTTGTAGTCAAAAATGACCACACTGGAAACGAATGAATTTCATCTACTGGAAACTTTTGATACTGCTCCCAAACAAAATCTTACTGAAAGCAAATTTTTTGAGATATCAAGCTCAAATTTGAAACACAACTTGTTTAGATGTAGGCGTTGATTATCTTGCAGGTTTAGATTAAAGCATGTTTTTAAAAATATACATTTCATATCAAAATGTAAAATTTTATTTTTGTGCATTTTTCCTGACAATAAACATGAAATTCTGCCATTTTTTTAAAGTTCACTTTTTTAAACTTTATAATCTGCCAAGTGTCTTTCTTTGAAAAGAGATCAAACCTAAGTCTGTGCTTTAAAGGAACACTCCCCCTTTTTTCGAAATAGGGCTTATTCAACTCCTTTCCTACATTTAGATATGTCGGCAAATGCATTTTTGTTTCAGTGCTTGCATTGTTTTAGTTTGACAGGGTCGCCGTTAGCTTAGCTTAGCATAATGAATGGAATGTTGCCAGCTAGCATGTGCCGAGTAAAAGTGATCCCAAAAAAAATGACTTCTTGTGGCCTGCGTATTCACAACGAGTACAAATAGCGATTCAGATTAAGATTTCCAAGGCAGATATTAATATGGGACTATATTATGGGTAAACACAGGCAAAGCACTGCTGGGCGCAGAGATATCACACAACACATGAAATCCCACAACTGTATGAAAAATAGCCAGCTATACTATTCATGCCGGTATGTTGACGAAAGTTTGGTGATTTCATGTGTTGCGTGATATCTCTGCGCCCATGTAGCAGTGCTTCGCCTGGCTTTCCCCATAATATAGTCCCACGTGAATATCTGCATGGGACTATTATCTGCATGGGTTAGGTTAGGGTCAGCATTCAAGATTTCAACCATTCAAGATAACTACAGCATAAATATCACTTAGTATCATAAAATCCCCTAAAAAAACAAAATATTAAATAAAAACAATATCGAACATTATTATTTTTGACCGCCATGTAAAGAGTTAATTTCTGTCGCATGTTAGGTTTGGGATTTTCTTTTCAGTTTTTATAATGGCTTTTTAAAATCCTGCAAAGTGAAAGTGTCATCCTTTTTTATGTCATTGAAATGGCAACTCCAGTCACTATAGTGGCTTGTGCTGGACTTCTGAGATTAAGAGGCAAATCTGGAATGGTTATGTTAAAAAAAATTATAATGTAATAGCCTATTCAATCACTATGTAACACGATCATGAACTGAACAGTGCTTGCCTCATTAAATATTCAAGCTTTTAAAAAATTATGTTTTGAGACAGTGTCACCTACTGGTTGGAAAAAAGATAACCTTTTCTTTGTAAATCTTTCTTTCTTTTTTTGTTATAGTAATTCTTTAGATCAGTGCTTCCAAACCTTTTGTCTTGCATAAAAGACCCCCTTCTCCTTGTGGTTATTTAATAAACAATTAAACTAAATTAAAAATAAAAGTCATTCACTCTCTTTTGAAACATTATAATTCAATGTAATTTTATTGTTTTTATTTAATAATATTTATATAAATATTATATATTGAACTATTTTATTCGTAATAAATTACATGTTATATGTATATGTTTTTATTGTAGGATATTGGTAATATTTGTTTCAGGATAGCAACACTGGGTGTAAAAAAAACACATGTACTGGATTTGGGGCAGGGAAAATCAGGATGCACTGTAAACCCTAACACTCTTTGAGTAGAGCTAACTCAGATTAAACAAATTAGTTCAAATGAGCTTTTATGTATGTAGAACTTTCTTTTTGGTTTGATTTCTCAAAACTGACACATTTTAAATAATCTGAATTGTTTAATTGTTTTGAGTTGTATGAACTTGTTTCTTCTAGTTTAGACTAACTTTAATTTAACCGAAACTGGGCTTTCTATTTCCCAGCATGCTTTGCCATGATACTCAGAAGGGACACTGCCAAAATGCCAAAATTAAGTGTTATATAATATGTTTTTGTACAAGATTAACAATAAGTGGGAGATTTAGCAGTGTTTAATGTTTTGTTATGCTAGTTTAGAAGAGTTTCTGTGCTTTTTTCTTCTTTTTTTAGGGTTACCATCATGGTGACGAGCATGAGCTTAGTTTGAGTTAAATGTATTGCATTGCTATCTGAAATAATTGCTATGCTAATGCTGTACAGTGTGACCAATTAGCAGTGTGACCAATTAGCAATATCTCATTTATTGAGTTAGCTAGTTAAAGCTAGTCAAGTTTTCACTACTAAAATGTGATATTACATGATAGTTTTAAGTTAAACATATTAATTAATTAACTCAAATATTTTGAGTTCAGAGCAATTAAAATCTGCAAGTTCTGCTTACTTAAACTATACATTTCTTAACTTAAAAAAATGTATGCAACTGATTTGAATTTTGCCAATTTATTTGGGTTTACAGTGTGGGATGGGGCAGACAGCAAGTAAAACTAGCCTGGTTTAATCATGCAGACAATTAAGAAGTACCATATTTGGCTGCTTTAAATCTTACTTATAAGATGAAGAAGGTAGAAATGGGCTACATTTTAAAATGCTTGCAGTCAACACTCATCCATCTAAGATATCCACTAGATGGCGTGTGGGCCCAATAAAACAAAATTCAAAGAAATGTAGATATATTGGATTCTTGCTATTTCTAATTTATCTCAGAAGGAGTTTAGGAGAACATTTAAGAAAACTCAGAATAAGAAACAAACAACAACAACAACAACAACAAACAACAAAAAACAGGCTGGAGTCAATTGTAAGATAGTTTTGTAGAACTCCAGATATAATCCAATTTGTAGGCTACTCTTTTTTATTCACTTATATCACTATATATATATATATATATATATATATATATATATATATATATATATATATATATATATATATATATATATATATATATATATATATCACTTTATGCATATTTGACAGAAGGACGAACATGTTTGTGATGTCTGAGATGTTTATTGTAGCCTAAGACTTTGGCGCTATGCAATATTCTGCATGGGATTATTTCATGTTTAATGCAATATTTACAGACTTGAGACTCCTCCAAATATACCAAAAACTGCATAGTTAGTTTTCATGTCTATATTATGTAATGCGGTGGATAGATAGCCTATTTTACCTAACATTTTTCTAACGTTCCCAGAACGTTCCCCTAACCTCTTTAGTCCGAGATCATTATCCAGCACACCCCCAGTATATGCTGTATGGAAGATGGATGTATGGAGGGACGCCTATAATCAGTATTATACAAACCTTTTATTTATTGTTTAATTAATCAAAAAGTATCAAGCATAATGTTGAAGATTTAGATTAAATGTGTCCATTAATAGGCAAGATTTAATATCTATTTCACGGGGTAGCTTTGACATTTTTTCAGCACAACTTCAGCACAATCTTTGTTTTTTTAAATATGAAGTGCATTCACAGACATAAAAAAACGAATAAACAATTATTTGACAAAGTGGGATATCGGTACTTTTATTTCTTACCAATGAAGGCGTATAGGCTACAGTTTAGTGGGACATGCTTTTGGTCCGTATGGCCTAAACACAAACTTCTCGGTTATCATCATGTCCTCTTCAATGTCCTAAGGGTGTCAAATCTATCCAAAATCATATTTACTCTCACATCTATATCAATTATAAGTAATTATTCAGTTAAGATACCGATAAACAAATGTTAATTAGTCAGCCAGTAGAATGAGAACGCGCGTAATGGAGAAGCGCGTGCAGATGCAGGCGCGTAAATGAAGATAGAAACAATCCCACGAATTAATTATTTATGTGCTTTTTCACACTATGCTTAATCCTGGCTTAATATTTTAGCTATAAAGATAGATTTATCTGATCATTATAACGCGTTTTGATCTCATTTGAACATAAATGCGGCATTAAACTAATTCCAGATCTCTGTCATTACACAAAAACATGCAACGTTTTAATTATTTTACATGATTATTAAATAATAACCTAAAAATAACCAGTAGGGGAAGTTCTGTATAAATTAGCTATTTTTAGGTTATTAATATAACCACCATGCAACGTGAACGTTATTTTATGGTTGCAAAATAATAACCATTAGGGGACGTTCTGTATAAGTTATTTTAGGTAAAAATGTGCAACGTTGTTTTATGTTGGCAAAAATTAAAAGAACGTTCCTAGAACGTTATTATTTGGTTCTTAAACAAATAATCAAACGGGAACCAAATACTAACGTTCTGTGTTTGCTGGGTTTATGGCTGGGCAAATAATTACAGTGTTCTAAATGTCTAAAAGCCATTAGTAGCTAGGCATATCAGTAATAGACTGTTTTATAGGCTTAATAAAAAAATATTAAAAAAGCCATTTGACAATCAAGATAGTATGAACAAGCGTGAACGCCCCCACCTCTCACACACGTGCGCGCGCTTCTGGTGAAAATGGGTTTTTAGCACACCTCTGACGTCATCTGGTCAGCATATTGCCTCTAATCAGAAGGTTGAATGTTGCCTTGAAACATTAATCGGCGTTGGACACTGTTAACATCTCCATCGGCGCGTCCTCAGGGGATGGTGATTGTGTTGTCATGGTTTCAGTCATGATGTCGCCAGGTTTGATACAGCATCTTTCCGTGTGTCTGTATCCGCAGTAAAAGCGCACTTGGGGATGGAGAAAGCGACAGCCTGAAGGAGCGCAATTACTGCAGACGGGGAGAAATTCAGTATTCCTCTCTTCACGCACCGCGTTATAAAGGGACGTCGTTTATCATGTCTGCGAAGGAAAGACTCAAAGGCAAGATGACCAAAGACAGCGTTACCTTGCTGCCCTGCTTTTATTTCGTGGAGGTAAGTTAGTCTAGTACACATTGACAGAGCTGTTTCTTATGTATTATGGATAATTAATAGAGAGTTAAGGGTATGATGGTCTTCATTCACGCGATGGTCACGTTCGAAATCAAAGCCATCAAGCGGATTGGAACCACAGTCTGTTCATTCTGCATGACTGCTCGTTAACTTTACATACATATGCATACAAAGACAAAATGCATTGCACTTGTTGTATGTCATGTTCGTGTTAAGGGAATATGCATGACATGTGATGAAAATACATAGCCTAGAAAAATTGCTCGCATTTGCGCATCAATTGTGGCTTGCTTCTTGATGTCAGCCATTCAAACACAATCTGATAGCATTTATTGGCATAGACAACATGGCCTTAGTAAAGTGTTACTTCAAAGTCAAGGTGAAGGGAATCATCAATATTGCTCATAAAACAGAACTTGAAACCTGAAAATAAGTCTTGGTAATGAACAATGTTGTCTATCACAGAATTAAGAGGACACTATTGAGCATTAATAGGGTTGGAATATGGGCAGTTATTATATGAAGGCTAAGCTGACGTGGCCTAGATATCACAAACAAATGAGTGCTGATCATGGTGTCATGGAGATAATGGTGGCGGTCTTTGATCTGGCTTGTTTACTTGTCAAGCTGCTGTTTTTGAATATTGAAGAATATTAAACATTCTGTTCTATGTATTAAACAGCGTGATCATGAACAATTGATGTTATATTTCTATTCTGCTTTACAAGTTCGTTTTCATTGGAGAATGAGGGTATAATGAACTACCACAAGATAAGCTACATATAAAAAACCTTAGTGTTTTTTCCCATATAGACAAGATTTGTGAGTGCCTGATTTTTAATAAGGCATTACTCAGAATATGTTTATGGATATTTGCAGATTATCTTTGTCATTTTGGCAGTGAAAAATATTTAATGATACATATATGTTCCAGATCCAGAGTAAACCAAGTGTAAAAAGCTTCTGCAAACCCCTAACCCCGGAATAGTCTCTCTGTTTTGTCAGATCAGACAGAATCAAAGCTCATTGGCTGCACTGAAAGTAATGTCATGTTCCAGGTGTGACCTGGTTGCCTTCTATAGATTTGCCTTGCTGCAGAGACCTTGTTTCTGTCCTGAGCGGAGAATGAATTAAAAACAGAGTCATTTAATCTGCTTCACTTCACTAATTTTGGCTAATTAACTTCCCTGTTTCACTAATATGTTTCAGTTTACTAAATAAATTACAATATGGCCGGGAACATTAACTTGTCCTCCCAGAAGATAAAAAAGAGAGTCATATTTAATATACGCAATGTGCTGACAGATATGTGCTAACTTTAGGTTGTAAGTTATAATGTCGGCCTTCTACAGTACATTCCCACATTTTTACAAGACCTGTCCACAATTACTTATAATGATGTAAATACCAAATTGGATCATGTTCATTTGCTCAGCCATAGTTAGTTAGCCCACTTAAAGGAGTAGTTCACTTTTAAAATGTAAATGACCATCAAGCCATCCTAGGTGTATATGACGTTTCTGATGAACACAATCTGAGTTATATTAATAAATATCCTTTTACTTTATAAAGTTTTAAATATGGATATTTTTCTTACAAAACTCGATCGATTCACTTCGGAAGGCCTCTATTAACCCGGAGGCGTGTGGAGTAAGTTTATGATGATGGATGGATGCACTTTTTTGAGCTATAAACTCAATAGTTTGGAGCTTGCAAGTGTCAGGATATTTATTAATATAAGAATGTCATATACACCTAGGATGGCTTGAGGGTGAGTAAATCATGGAGTAATTTTCATTTTAAAGTGAACTAACCCTTTAATGCTGTTTGGAATAAAAACACTGTTTTGTATGTGACATTAATATCAAAATATGATTTTATTTTGGGTTTTAGATACAGATGTGCTGGTACTGATAACAATGGCCGATACATATAAGCAGATCATTTCCAATAGATAACCAATAGATAGCTGATATTAAAATCCTATTCTGTTATATAAATAATTTCAATATATATATATATATATATATATATATATATATATATATATATATATATATATATATATATATATATATATATATATATATAAAAATAAAAATAAAAACACAAAAAGAAAAATGTTGCCATCAAAAATGTTACATTTAAAGGTCTCGTTTTTCATGGGTTTTTGAAGCTTTTATTGTGTTTACAGTGTGCAATACAGGTCCTTCTAAAAATTAGCATATTGTTCATTATTTTCCATAATGTAATGATAAAAATGAAACTTGCATATATTTTAGATTCATTGCACACCAACTGAAATATTTCAGGTCTTTTATTGTTTTAATACTGATGATTTTGGCATACAGCTCATGAAAACCCAAAATTCCTATCTAAAAAAATTAGCATATTTCATCCGACCAATAAAAGAAAAGTGTTTTTAATAAAAAAAAAGTCAACCTTCAAATAATTATGTTCAGTTATGCACTCAATACTTGGTCGGGAATCCTTTTGCAGAAATGACTGCTTCAATGCGTGGGATGGAGGCAATCAGCCTGTGGCACTGCTGAGGTGTTATGGAGGCCCAGGATGCTTCGATAGCGGCCTTAAGCTCATCCAGAGTGTTGGGTCTTGCATCTCTCAACTTTCTCTTCACAATATCCCACAGATTCTCTATGGGGTTCAGGTCAGGAGAGTTGGCAGGACATTTGAGCACAGTATACCATGGTCAGTAAACCATTTACCAGTGGTTTTGGCACTGTGAGCAGGTGCCAGGTTGCTGAAAACGAAATCTTCATCTCCATAAAGCTTTTCAGCAAGCAGAAGCATAAAGTGCTCCAAAATCTCCTGATAGCTAGCTGCATTGACCCTGCCCTTGATAAAACACAGTGGACCAAACCAGCAGCTGACATGGCACCCCAGACCATCACTGACTGTGGGTACTTGACACTGGACTTCAGGCATTTTGGCATTTCCTTCTCCCCAGTCTTCTCCAGACTCTGGCACCTTGATTTCCGAATGACATGCAAAATTTGCTTTCATCCGAAAAAGTACTTTGGACCACTGTGCAACAGTCCAGTGCTGCTTCTCTGTAGCCCATTTCCTTCACACGCCTGTGCACGGTGGCTCTGGTGCAACGGTGGCTCTGGATGTTTCTACTCCAGACTCAGTCCACTGCTTCCGCAGGTCCCCCAAGGTCTGGAATCGGTCCTTCTCCACAATCTTTCTCAGGGTCACCTCTTCTCGTTGTGCAGCGTTTTTGCCACACTTTTCCTTCCCACAGACTTCCCACTGAGGTGCCTTGATACAGCACTCTGGGAACAGCCTATTCGTTCAGAAATGTCTTTCTGTGTCTTACCTTCGCTTGAGGGTGTCAATGATGGCCTTCTGGACAGCAGTCAGGTCGGCAGTCTTACCCATGATTGCGGTTTTGAGTAATGAACCAGGCTGGGAGTTTTTAAAAGCCTCAGGAATCTTTTGCAGGTGTTTAGAGTTAATTAGTTGATTCAGATGATTAGGTTAATAGCTCGTTTAGAGAACCTTTTCATGATATGCTAATTTTTTGAGATGAGCATAGGATCATGAGCTGTATGCCAAAATCATCAGTATTAAAACAATAAAAGACCTGAAATATTTCAGTTGGTGTGCAATGAATCTAAAATATATGAAAGTTTAATTTTTATCATTACATTATGGAAAATAATGAACTTTTACCACAATATGCAATTTTTTGAGAAGGACCTGTATAACGTGTTCATGTTTCGCGTGTAAAAAAACACAGTATTTTTCACACAATTTCCTTATCTGTATACCGCTGTCTTCACTGATGAAAAAACGGCCTGATGATTTCCTTGTTCTATGAAGTCCCTCCTTCAGAAATACGTAACGAGTTCTGATTGTGCCAGCGGTTCCCGTGTTATGATTCGACAGCAGCTTAGCGCACGTTGCCCAGAAAGGTCACGCCTCTTACCATAACGGGGAGATGCTTGCGCTCAATGTTATTGTAGACATGGCGACAAACACACTCTACAAACGCAACACTTCCTCTTCTCCACGTGGGAGAGCAACAAGACCACGCCCCCTTTTTTTGCGTATTCTTGTGGGCGGAGGTTAGTCAACAAACTGTTCTAGTGACGTAATTAAAGCAGGAAGTACAGGGATGTAGTCCAAATCGGCCGTTCGCTGTAGGCTTTGAAAAGGAACTTCCGTTAAATAAAATATCCCGCTTGGCATTGAACTTTGAGCTTTTTACACACTAACTAAAGTTTGAAAAATGGGATCACGAAGAACAGGACCTTTAAGTGATCATTAGATGACAGCAAAGGCAAAAATTGGGGAATTCAGAATGCACTATTAAATATCCAATATATGACAATATATCTAATATTGATAAATAAAATAAAAAATATCCAACATCAGTCGATAACCGATATATTATGCATTCCTAGGTTTATATAAAGACATGCATGTACACTCTTGAACCTTTTTATCTTTGTTGCAACAAATGTTTTAAAATTTAATTTTGGTTATTGCATTACTGTCAAAGGTATAAACATTTGTTTATACAAATTGTGTATTAAAGTATGTGCATTATATGAAAATGAAAATAGTTTGAAGTTTAAGACACTTTTAATTGCAATTCACTGTTCAACATCTGTAAATATGCAGTCAGTGTACATAATTAGTTATAGTTATGGCTGGTAAGAGACAGTAACTGCTAATCGATCCAGTACAGTATCATAGAGGTTATTAGTATCTGTGCTGTAAGATGTAGCATCAATAGGAGTTTAGACCACAGGGGCTTTTTCTGCAGATGCTCTCCCCTTTTTAGAAGGGGGTTGATTACAGTAATTAAACCCCCTACCCCCATCTTTGATCTTCATGCTGTCCGCTCAAGTTTCATAATTATTCAGTACGATGCCACAATTCCACTTTGCATAGCGCAACGCAATATATTTCTTCCTGGGAGCTCTGCTGCTGCAAAGACATCTCCAGCTGATCCTTGTTCACTGAGATGCTATGGGGTGAACTGTGTCAATGACAACAGTAATTCTAGGATATCTAAAGACGTTTCATGCATATTCACCTGAGAATAACCTTCATTCTGCCGTAATCACACATCTTCTGTCTAACCTTGGCATGAACCTGGTATCATTGAAGAGTGTGAAAAGCCTAAAGGGATGTAACGCCAGCACAGCTTCATCCAAACCCTCATTACATGTATCAGTGTATGAAGCTCATCTACCAACATAAGGCTGATTTGTAGCAGTTAGCATGGCAAGCGAAGATCTCCCAATGCATTTCCTGCTTCAACACCAACAGTGTTTTAATTTTTAGGAGATAAGGGTTGCGATGAATGAGAGCAACTATTATGAAATGTGGAAGGATAACAGCAGATCAAATAAGATTAATCTGTTATCACTGAAATCCTAAGCATGAAGCGGTTCAAAAAAATACGGATAAAAAATGTCACATGATCAGACGCAGTGCCTCCACTGTGCTATAATTGGCTGATTACCTTGTCAATGGAATAATTACTTTCTATCATGTTTGCAAATCAGCCTGGAGTCGAAGAAGCAAACTATGGGACTGTGCACCATTTGATACATTTTGCATGCTTTTATTATTGTTCACTTCTCATCTTGCTTATTTACCACATTCCTTCTGTGTTTATCTCTACAGCTCCCGATTCTGGTGTCCTCAGTGGTCAGCTTATACTTCTTGGAATTGACAGACATTTTTAAGCCAGTGCGTTCAGGCTACAGCTGCAATGACCGCAGTCTCAGCATGCCTTACATTGAGCCCACAAAGGAGGTCATCCCCTTCCTCATGCTCTTCAGTCTGGCTTTCGCTGGGCCAGCAGCAACGGTAAATGCCATATGTGCCATTTGCTCTTATTTAGTTTAGAGGGCACTCATACTTATTCATGCAGGCTTAGTGTTTGTCTGTTTGATCTCAGTTTAGAGGGAAAGGATGAATATTAAAGTGAATATTAAGTTATCTATTTGAGGCTATGACTCAAAATATTATATATGACAGAGTCACTTGAAGTTAAATGTGGCAGATGATTTTGTAGCTGTATTTGGCCGTAAATTGTTGCTGGCTTTGCACAAATTCACAGTTCATGTTAAACTCCCTAAATTGCTTGATGGCTTTAGCCTCATCTTAGCCATGAACAATGAATTGCTGTTTCCTAGTCATATGCAGGTGGTATTAGGAAGAGGGACATTCTAGAGAGCTTCTGATTGGACAAAGGTCTGTATAATATAGGATGTCATCAATATTTTTGACTTAGATGGCTTCAAAGCTAATAAAAAGCTACTTTTTTTATATAACATAACATTTCTAAAAATGTTTATGAACCAGTCATTGCTCCCTCAAGTTAGCCAGAGAAGAAGGCTACTTAAACACGTAAAAATAAGTTAAATATATATATATATATATATATATATATATATATATATATATATATATATATATATATATATATATTATTTATTTTGTCATACTTTTTGACTGATAGTCATGTTAGCATCTATTAAAAAATAAAATCTAAATTGTATTTAGTTCGTTTTGTGTGTGTGGGCCTAACAACTGGATGTCTATATGGTGCAGGTATTCGTCACCTTGTAGGCCAAACAGCCATTAGCATCGCACTGGTTCCCTCGAGAAAAACCCAAGAGGCTTTTGGATTATCGCAAAAAACAAGCTCTGCGATCAACAAAAGTTTATGATTATTAGGTTATGAAGTTTATGTTTATTCTGGAGACTATATATTAAAATAGACAAATAATAATCTGTCTCTTCTTCAATTGGACAAACATTATTCAATCATGTCTGCAACTTGACAAATATGTTGTCAATATCATTAGAATTAAAATTAAGACAAAAAATGAATGGTTTATAAGTATTTTGGTGATCACAGTTTTTGCAAACATTATTTTGAGCTTTATTAAACCGAAACTGTAAACTGAACTGCTATTTTACTACAAGTCAATTTATTGAACAATTTTCAGTCTTTAAACTGATCTTAAAGGCTCCCTCTGGTAGAAAACATTAGTATTCATCTCTGTATCACATTGATATAAATGGCTGATCATTTTTTAGTGATTAAAAATGGTTTAATTATTGATTTATTACTGATAATATACCCACATCAAAATCAAATTTGCTGATTCGTGGTACCTTATTTCATGCTTTAAATTGAATTTTCAACTTCCATGATACATTATTATATTACTTGTTAAATGGTTTTTTTAACAAATACATTCAGTCCTGCATTAACAGTGTGATTCAGTTTGTTTGTGCACCACCAATATTTTTAGCACCAGCCGTATAGGTTTCTAGCTTTTCACCTAGCCTAAATTGTTGTTAGCATTCCTATTCAAGGTCTGTCATCTCTCTCTCTCTCTCTCTCTCTCTCTCTCTCTCTCTCTCTCTCTCTCTCTCTCTCTCTCTGTCTTTATTTCTTGCTCTTTGCCTGTCTCTTTTGCATTTTGTCTTTTCCCCAAACTGTCAGAGAAGTTTTGACTACCGCCCACCCAGCATGCATTTCGAACATCAGCTGGGCGACAAGGCTCTAAGCCTCTCCGGGCATGTTGTGAGTGTATTATCAAGACCCTGGGTGATGAACTCATGAGTCTAATAGATTGTCCTTAATTGCATTTCACCATCTGTACATGTTGAGGCTTACAACAGTGTCACTGCAAAGGCAAATCGCTAGAAATATCTCCAATAGATATTTATCACATTTCCATAAAAACTTTCAAAAGTTGGAAGTTTGGAAATGTTTGGAAAGTGAAGCTTTTGAGAGTCATATACATTTTAGGGCCAGTAAGATTTATTTTTTTTATTAATTCTTTTATTCAGCAAGGATGCATTAAACAATTATCGCAATGTTTTGCACGGGATATTGTATTAATACACGGCGCCAGGTATCAATCTTTGCAGGGCCTGTATTTCAGCTTGTGATTGCGAGTATTGTACATAATTTTAGGCATCTATAAGCTCAGTACTTACAATGCAGGAAATATTAATTATAGTTTGTAATTTCAGAAACAGTGTAACATAAACATGTGCAGTGAGCTGTGTGTAAAGGAAACATATGAACATGGACTTGGTGAAGGTTAAATAAACATGTTAATTTGACACGCAAATGCCATCTCATTACCATCACATTACCTAGTAGCTCACCCATTACATTACTGTTACATACGGTTGGTGATAGTTATAGGCTTTTGAAATTAAACTGTCTTAGGTTATTGTGTAGGCTATTTTTAACAATGAAAATAAGTCCATAGCACCATTGTGGGCCTCTGGAGATTTCCACCCCTAGTAAAGACATTTATAATGTTACAAAAGATTTTTATTTTGAATAAATCGGTAACACTTTAGAATAATGGTCATTAGTTAATATTAGTTAACTACATTAGTTACTACATGTACTAATAATGAACTGCGCTTATAAAGCATTTATTTATCTTTGTTAATGTTAATTTCAACATTTACTAATACATTATTAAAATCTTGTTAACATTAGTTCATGCACTGTGAACTAACATTAACAAACCATGAACAGCTGGATTTTTATTAACTAACGTTAACAAAGATGAACAAATACAGTAACACGTACTGCTCATGGTCAGTTCATGTTAGTTAATACATTACATTAATATATTAACTAATGTTAACTAATGACCATTATTCTAAAGTGTTACCAATAAGTATTGTTCTTTTGAACTTTCTATTCATTGATACAGTTTTTCAGTTATCATGGTTTTTACAATTATTTTAAACAGCACAACTGTATTCGACATTGATAATAATAAGAAATGTTTCTTGAGCAGCAAATCAGCGTAGACATTAGATCAACATTAGAATGATTTCTGAAGGATCATGTGAGACTAATTACTGGAGTAATGATGCTGAAAATTTCCCATCACAGGAATAAATTACAGTTATTTAAATAGTAATATTTCACAATATTATTTTTTAATAATAATTCTGTAACAAATGCAGCCCTGGTAAGCATAAGAGACTTGTGCATTAAAACATTTTGAACGTTAGTGTAGCTTTTTAATAAATAGGTCACTGGTCAATGAAACTAACACTGTCCAAAAAAAGAAAAGGACAATTATTTTAAAAATCCATGATAAAACACTTAGAAAGAATGTTTTGTGCTATAGCCATCAAGTAAAAAGAAATAACATATTTTCCTTACTACTTGAATCTTAATCATTATGGCCATGTAAACACTGTAAAGTTCCAAGACAACCGCATTTAAATACAGAAGTGAATCCCCTAAATTATTGTTCTGTGTTTATATAGAACATGCCTCACTCCCAAAATTAAGATGATTGACACTATGGATACCATAACAGAGTTTTGACATCTTGTAAATTTGGTATCTGCTATTTTGGACCAAAATAAAATTACAGTAACCAAAGATTTATGTTTTGCTATTTTGACAAAGCCGCCATAGACAGAGGTATTGTGCTTTGCTTATGTTTGTAAGGCTGCTTCACAGAGCCTGCTCTTATTATAACCGTTTTTAGGCTTGTTGTTTGGGTTTGGCTCATAAAGCAATCAAGTTTATGGAGTTATTTTTGAAAGGTAATGGATTATTTTTAAATTTATGGATTATTCATGTCGTTCCAAACCTGTAAGACTTTCGTTCATCTTTGGAAGACAAATTGAGATCTAGGAGATTTCTGTCCCTCCATTGACAGTCTAAGCAACTGACACTTTGATGCTTCAAAAAGTTCATAAAGAGATCGTAAAATGGATTCATTTGAATGAAGCCGTTTAGTCCCAATTTTTTGAAGAGACACAATCGAAAATTTAGACACAACTAAAGAAAATTTGGACTAAACTGCTTGATTCGTATGGATTAGATTGGATTTTAAAATGTAGTTTTACAATCTCTTTATGAACTTTTGAAGTGGTAGCTGCGTAAATTGTCAATGGAAGGACAGAAAGCTCTCAGATTTCATTATAAAGATAATCATTTATGTACCGAAGATGAACAAATCTTGTACGGGTTTGGAACGACATGAGGGTGAGCAATTAATGACGGAAATTTAAGTTTTGGGTGAACTATCACTTTAACAAAGTGGGCAGACACCTTTGGTCTTGTTTTTAACATAAAGTATTTTGATTTATTTAAGTTTATTTCAGGCTTGTTCTTGTTTGCTGTTATTGTTATTGCAGGATGTGGCAAAATAAATGTACTACTTTTACCACTTTCCCTGTGGTTTTCTTATGCTGTGCACATACAGAAGAGAGAAACATCCCAAATGCACGTTTAAATATGTCCATTCAAATTTAGTTGTTCAGTTCGGTTCTGCACACTATGCATAGAATTTTGTAATTGTGGTTGTCATTCCCTTAAAGGAACACTCCACCGTTTTTAGAAATAGGGCTTATTCAACTTGTTTCCTACATTTGGATATGTGGGCAAATGCATTTTTGTCTCAGTGTATGCATTGTTTTAGTTTGGCAGGGTCGCCGTTAGCTTAGCTTAGCATAATGAATGGAATCCTATGTTGCCAGCTAGCATGTCCCGAGAAAAAGTGATCAAAAAAAGAGAAAAAAAACACCTAAGTACTTCTTGTGGCCTGCGTATTCACAACAAATACAAATAGTGATGCAGATTAAGACTAGTCGATTTCCTAGGCCGATATTAACTTGGGACTATATTATGGGGAAGCACAGGCGAAGCACTGCTACTTGGGCGCAGCGATATCCCACAACACATGCACAACATACACCGGTATATTGACAGATGTTTGGGAATTTCATGTGTTGCGTGATATCTCTGCCCTATTGGTACTCGTTGTGAATACGCCAAACTAAAACAATGTATGCACTGAGACAAAAATGCATTTGCCCACATATCTAAATGTAGGAAAGATGTTGAATAAGCCCTATTTCTAAAAACGGTGGAGTGTTCCTTTAAATTACTGGATGAAGCACTATAGGGTGAATTGACCACCAAATATATCTGCAGTGTGTAAATGGCCTTTTTGTGTTTTACAAATACAATGAAGTATTAATTAATTAATTAATTAATTAATTAATTAATTAATTCATTAATATTATTTCATGATAAATTGAAATAATGTAAATAAAACAATTGTATTAATAGATTTTTGTTTATATATATATATATATATATATATATATATATATATATATATATATATATATATATATATATATATATATATATATATATATATATATATATATATATATATATATATATATATATATATATATATATATATATTATATCCAAACCAAAAAGGTCTTTATGTCATTGTCCTTTTGTTGTTCCACTGTTGGTCTCATCAACATCATCTTAAAATAATTGCCTCGCTCCACCTATATTCATCAGAGAGCAGATTTGTTTAATGTTTAATGACATATTTGTTTCACAACTCCCCAGCACGTCGCTTGGGTGTTTTCATCACATTAGGTGCTCCACCATACTGGCCTAATTAATTTTGCAAGGCGGCTATGCTCTTTTAAGTGCTATCACTGTTGGTTATCCTGTTCATTATGCATCTGTCAGCCATTGTAAATGAAAGTAGACTTGGACTTGGGTCTGCAATGAAGCATTACAAATCTCCTACGGGTGCTCTGATCAGAATTGTTGGGGCTGATCACCCATCAACAATCACAGGAAGCAGTATCAATCAACAACGATTACTGATACCGATACCATGGTGTCTATTTGAAACCTTCTTTTTGTCATGTAGCATTTTTTATAGGATGCTCCAATCAGGATTTTACAGACATTAATTCAGGTCCTCATATATCCCGTCATAATGTGACTCTTTTGTGGATGTTTTTTTTTTATTTAATTTTTTTTTATTATCTAAATGTTTTGTCGTGCAATGCATTTGTGTTTTTTTCAATGGATACAGATTAATCCTTACAATTAAAGTTACCAAAGTTATAACAGAGCAGTGAGTGATTTTCCCTTTGTCTTTTGTTGTTTGATTACCGTTAATGACACAGACCGCAACAGGTATTTGTAGGCTGCTGTCACTTTAAGAGCTGATGCACAGATCCAAAATACTGTTATGTGTTTTCTTTCCGAACTTTTTACATTCACTTGTGCAGACATGATGTGGTAATGTGAAGCCACAGAGATTGAGGCGGCGACACTGCAATCATGTCATATCACTCAACAGCACTCTCTTGATTTTAAATCACCCAAATGATTTTTAGGCCTCAGTACTGCATGGTTATGATGGCTGAGCCTGTGCTAGCAGGCAGCATGTGAATGTGTGTCCTGCTGGTAGCTCCAGCTGTTATGGTAGTGCCTGCTACACTCGAGTGCTGCACTTGACTGTAGATGTGTGGCAAGTGTGATCTCAGGGGGGTAGGATCACTTGTTCATCTCTTTCACTCTCTGTCTCGTCATTCACAGCAGATGCCCCGTTGCAGAAGCATTTGCATTTACATCTATGGGTTTCTGCTTTTCATTTACATGGAATTAACATTAATATGTAATAGTGGAGGCCTGGATGACTTACAAGATACCCCCTTTCCCTCATCGGTTTTTACCGTTTTGGATGAAATCCCCCTCATATGGCTATGAATGAATGGATGGAAGGATGAGAGTGTTTACTTTAATTACAGTAATGGCTTTGATGTGTGTAGCATTGGCCCCTGGAAGCCACTAGAAAGGGGAGGGGTGGCAGTTTGTCAAAAATGATGTATGTTTGGTTAAACACAGATGACCATCTTCCCACAGATTATGATTGGGGAGGGGATCCTGTACTGCTGCTTAGCCAGAAGAAACATCGCCATCAAAACAGAGGCTAACATAAATGCCGCTGGCTGCAATTTCAACTCTTACATCCGACGGGCTGTGAGGTTTGTGGGTGGGTGTATATTTTTCTGCCCTTTGTGACTCTATAAAAAGCCATATAGCTTGTATAAATATTGTTTGGAATACACTTTTTGATCTTGACTCATTCTGTCTGTTTTATAGTCTTGTACTATATTGAGTTTGATATTAATAATGAAAGCTCCATCTATTTTATCACAAGCTTATGAAGTCTACTTGCTACTTATGAAATCTAGTATTTGAAAAAGCTGTGTGTGTGTGTGTGTGTGTGTGTGTGTGTGTGTGTGTGTGTGTGTGTGTGTGTGTGTGTGTGTGTGTGTGTGTGTGTGTGTGTGTGTGTGTGTGTGTGTGTGTGTGTGTGTGTGTGTGTGTGTGTGTCTTTTGTCTCATTTTCAGGGGTCCACGTGTTTGGCCTGTGCATTACAGCACTCATCACAGATATTATCCAGTTGGCTACAGGATATCACGCCCCCTACTTCCTTACTGTGTGCAAGCCCAACTACACCAGCCTCAACACTTCCTGTGATGAGAACTCTTTCATTGTGGATGACATCTGCTCTGGGCCTGATCCAGCTGCCATCAACGCTGGCAGGTCAGAAAGCGGTATCTGTGTCATATTGCAACTGTCAACCCAATGAATGATCATGGCTCAATAAAGGTCTACATTTGAACCAAATATTACATTCTATTTTAAAGTCAAAATTAAATGTTGTTTGCAACCCTTTTTACTTCCATACTGTGATGCATTTTCAAGTGAAACAGGAAATTCAACAAGGAAAAAGTTTATGGCAAGACATAATTTTATCCATCGGGAATCATTTGGGTGTTGGAAAGTGGGTGTTTTAAATCAGAATGGAAACTGAACAACTGGATGTGAGTTTGCTAAAACAGTGTGTATAGCTATTTGGCTACCGGTTAATATTATCCAATAGCCTGTGTGTTCAGAATGATGTCAGGGGCAAAGGAAGGCCATTTTAGAGGCAGAGCAAGAACATGTAAGAACATGCAACAATTCACAGTTGTATATCACAATAAGACTGTGAGCATGAGTTTATAAAGTAATCAATAAAATATGATTTTCCTCCCTCCAACCAGGATAATCTGATTCTTAAATACATAAGAATTTTTTTACTCACTACAGATTTCAAGTTCAAGTTTTTTGTGCTATTTCAAGATTTTTCCTCAAGCAGCTGCAATTAAAATACTTGTGTCATGAAATGATGCAAGACTGACCTTATGAAAAACTGGCTCTGAAACTCAATGGAGTGTGGGTGATTAGCAATAGAACCAAACAAAGATGATTAGACATATTGTGGCTGACAAAATTTAATTGGACCTGCTGCGCAACAGCTCTACTTACAATAAAGGTCTGATTGGATCAATAGATTTGTATATAATCATTGCTGTAAACAGTGTAGATAAATGTGAAGGCAGCAGAATGAATGTGGCGCTTTCCTCTGGCACATGGCGTTCCTGTAAAACCCACACAGGGTTCAGTCTTGATGCTTCACTCACAACCCGGCTGCCCATTCTAGCACACCCACACACATCCATTTGCACAGCTCTGCTTTTCAATCTTCCACTCATTTCATGCACTCTCAATAGCCACAATTACATGTTGTGCAGACATTTTGTAAAACGTAAAAATTAGACGCAAAGAGGGTCAGTGTGGTACGTCTTTCCCTGAAAGCTTACACTACTGTGACGTATTTTGAAATGTCTCTCCAGAATATCTAGCTGACATGCATATCCAGACATATCGCTTGGTTTTATGTGAACATTCTTGGAAATAAAAACCCTGATTCTATTTGCTGCACTATATGAATTATGGCACAATGGACTTGATCATCTGTGGCTTGCCGTTTCCATCTGTCCTTTAGCATGGTACAGTACCTCAAATGTGCTCAGTGTGAAAAAGATCTAATGATCTGACATGGCTGTCTGTCTCTCATTACAGGAAGTCCTTCCCATCTCAGCATGCCACTCTGGCAGCCTTTGCGGCTGTGTACATCTCCGTAAGTAATCCACTTGACTCATGGCACAGTTGACTCAAGCGATTTCTAACTGCTTGCCAAATAATCTCACAGTCCTTTCCACTTAAGAATTTCCTAAAACTTCAGTCAAAAGGCTGGTCTCCTTCCACAGATGTACTTTAATGCCACTCTCACTGACTCGTCCAAGCTCCTGAAGCCACTCCTGGTGTTCTCCTTCATCATCTGCGGCATTATCTGCGGCCTTACTCGCATCATTCAGTTCAAGAACCATGCCGTGGATGTCTACTGTGGCTTTCTTATCGGAGGGAGCATAGCCGTCTACCTGGTGAGTCCTGCTGTCACAGAGATGCAGAAACAAAGGTAGTGCTTGGATGGTAATTAATTTCATAATCCCATGACCAATCTATATTACTCTATGAAACCTGACTCTGGAGAAGAATCATAGAGAATTAGCAATGTGCTATAAGACAATGCTGTTTTAATAGAGGTAAAAATAGCTCACACATGCAAATCCCTTGTGGCTCCTTTTCTGCTCTCCACCCACACATCCCCCTCAAATTCCTCCCACCATTCCTTTCGTTTTCTCTCACTCTCTCTCTCCTTACTCTCTGCTCAATCTGCTTTGAGGACTATGTACATCCTGTGGTTTCTAACACCGACAACAATACCAAAACACCTTTAGGAGGAATTGACACAGCAGAGGCAAATCAGTACATCAGGTCTTAGTTTTATTGTTTGCTTAACATAAAGAATATTAATCCGGCCAAGCGATTAGCTATGTAATGCTGTTTAATACTCTGACTGTGAAGTCCCACTTTCGGTGTATAGACCAAAGTATGAGGACAATTCTCAGAAGTTAATATATGCTCATAATGCACCTTAGTCATAATGGGTACCATATTTCTTCATATTTTCTCTGGCTGTTGACCACCCAGGTACTAGAATTAATGTTGAAATATGTCTTGGCAAAACAATTATTGGTGCCATTGGACCTTAGGATAACCCTGTTGATAAAAGATCCTCTTGCCAGGCTGGTCTGTCGAGGGGGTCCTAGGGGGTTTGAGTACTTTACAGGTGTGCAGGCTGGGATACTTGCTGGCTACTGAGCTTAATCAGACAAACACTAGCTTGATCAGCATAAAACAGCAAGAAGTTTTTTCAGCAGGCAATACAACCTTTTAAACAGAATATGCAAGTATCTCTCAAAGCCTCAATTTCACATGCAAAAAAATAAGAATCACTATCCTGACTAACATCTTTCTTAACTTTATCTGCATTGATTCATTGTGGTAAAAAGTCTGACTTTTTGCACTATTTTAGGGTCTGTATGCAGTTGGGAACTTTAAACCTAGTGAAGACACATCTTTGAAGACACATGTACATCCTCCAATCCGGCAACCACAGCCACCACAGCCTCCACCACAGCCCCAGCCAGTGGTGCCTCCACCTGCTATGCGGGAGCCTCTGAGACCTCTACCCAACTTGAACACAGATCCACCACGCTTACTGCCACCTAAGAGCCTGAGCATGCGGGAACGTCCCACATCGGCACGCTCTGAAAGTATCCTGCTACGTGGCCCGTCCTACAGAGAGAACTCCCTGTCCAGCTTGAAGAGGGCAAGCACAGAGGTGGAGTGCATTACACCGCCCAGTCCTCTCTGCAAGGAGAGCTTTGTGACATTCAGTAACACCCTGCCCCGAGTGCACTCAACCGGAATTGAAGAACCGGTGCCTCGCCGCCATGCTGCTATCCATGCCTCCATGGACTCCACACGTTCCAAGCAGCTGCTCTCACAATGGAAGACCAAGAACGAGAACCGCAAGATGTCTCTGCAGGTGATGGAGGCAGAGGCTGGACAACTATCTCCCCAGCGAAGCATGGAGCTCCGCTGCAGCTCTGAACCCTCAGCTGTGGGCTTGGATGGTGAGCTCCGTGGTGGACCTCCCGGACAGTACATGAAGCTTGCCGCTAGTGCTGTGCCATTAGCCAATCATAATAACTCTGGTGGCCTAGCTGGTGGAGCTAGGGTATCTATCCAGTCCCGACCAGGATCTTCCCAACTGGTGCACATCCCTGAGGAGACCCAAGAGAACGTGAACTCCTCACCTCAGGAGGATTGTGGAGAGGTGAATGATGGTGGGGGTGGGACAGCACGGTCAAAATGGTTGAAGGTGGCAGAGAAGAGCACCGCCTGCCGGACTAACAGCCAGCCACGTATAATGCAGGTCATCGCAATGTCCAAGCAGCAAGGCATGTTGCATGGCAGTCCTAAAAGTGAGGGCAGTACCGTGAGTTGTACTGGATCCATCCGTTACAAAGCCCTGATGGATCAGGAACCTAACTCGGGCATTATTCGAGTGGAGGCCCACCCTGAGAACAAGCCTGTGGTTAAACCACCATCCACAGATGGCAGTGGGTCGTGGAGGTGGAAACCGCAGGAGCGGGTCAGCATCCGGCAGTCCCTCGAGCTCAACGACCTGAACCGGGACTCCGAAAGCTGTGAGTCATTGAAAGATGGCTATGGCTCCATAGATGGCAACCGGAGCCTACCTGACATCAGCAACCCCCATCATCCCCATTTCCACCATCACCACCACCAACAGAGTATCACCACCATCCGAGTCACACCAGTGGAAGCCAGCAGTGAAGCCACCTCGGAAACTCTCTCTACCACCTCCAGTCGAGACTCCACCCTACGCAGGAAAGGTAACATCATCCTGCTGCCTGACAGAGGACCTAGTCCTGAGAACACTAGGAACCTGCCTCACTTTTTCAAGTCCTCCCCTACACCTCCCCCCATTTTGACTTTTAAAGAGTGACAAAAAAAACCCTTTCTTTACCAATCCTAAGAGTTGCCTTGCTCTCTGAACTCTGAAGACTAGAGGCTTTGTTAAAGGAATGAGCAGTCATTCTGGGTACATATACATTCCCTGACCATTAGATACACATGAACTCTCCAGAACACATAAGGCAACGTTGTGCATTTTCAATCTACATTCTGTAGGTCTTGTTACGAAAAAATAAGCACAAAATATGAAATTTGGGTCTGTTTGGTAAAGGTGATTGTTTGATTTGCCTTTGATTTTCCGGATTAGTTTTGTTATTGAATCCATTGTCTTATCGGAATCTGTCTGTTGTCTCATGGCAACGTGGGTGCTTTTAAAAACTTTGTAAATTTATATATATTTTCTGAATATAAATATTTGTATGTATACTGGACCACTCAATCACATGCTTAAGGAAAATAATTGTTTTCACTATGTCGCTATGAAATATTTAATACAGGCTTTCAATCAGACTCATAGCTTTTAGACAAATAGGAGAATGTTATTGTGATGTTTACAGAAGTTTTAACAACCTGGATGTTTTGTTCAGTGGGCTTGTTTAACCATATGCACTGTGTGTTTTGGTGACCATGAATGAGCAATTTTCATTCAGACAGCTGAAAGCGCTCTTTGCTGGCATAGAGACAATGAATTTATAGAGACTCTGCCTTTGGCATTGTAATGCAGAGAACAATACATTCTTCAGACATTAATGTCATATTGCCTTTGTATAATATAGAACTTTTATTTGGTTCCATAGGCCAACGGGAACTATTTCAGTCATATATATTGATTTGCGAGCCCCTGTATTTTGTGCTAGTGTGCTTTGAGCACAGGTATAATTGTGTTTTATGGCCCATTGCTTTATGTTTGCAGTGATGTATTGTGCATATTTTCTTGGTTGTCCCCCCATTTTGCCTGGCAGGATGGGGTTATATAGTTACTGAGGTACGTCGTCCTCTTCATTTTTAAGCATGTGGGCATAAAAAAATGACTCATACTTCACTGCACATTGCAGAGAAGCATACACAATATAAGAGCAATAGGAGGCCCCCAAAGGTACCAGTGGGAATTCATTGCTTATTTTTGTAAACGTCTAAAAACACTAATAATCATATTCATAGAGTGCCTCAAAAAGAATTATATGCCTATTACTTAGCTCCATCTGGCAGTAACTGTACAAAAAGTTACAAGTTGCTGTTGTTATTATTACGGTGCAGAATTGACAGATGTTCATTGACTTTGCTTTTAAATAACCACTGTCTGTGCCATCAAATGGCATTGGAAAACGGGCACAGTCACTGCATAATGACAAGTGCTGCATAAACTAAAGTTTTAATAAAATCCACATAATAGACAATGTTAGGATTCGTCCTGTGTGGCGTGTGTATTTCTAAACAGTTCTAAACTGTGTATTTGTATTTCTAGATCATTGTTTACATCCTTGTTAGGATCATATTGTAATATACATAAATATTGCCAAATAAGAATGTATGTTGAACACGGGGACAGATACATTTAGTTAATCCATGTACAGTGTCATTTATATGATGTTGGTTTTTTTTATTGAACATAGATTTCAATATATATATATATATACCTATTTTAATGTGTCTGTTTTAAAAAAGTTAATCAGAACCAACACATTTTAAAGTTTTATATGTGCTTGTACAGTATAATTGTACCCCACATCATGGCTTTAACCTGTCCTTACATATGCATGGTGACTTAATACTGTATGTACTGTAACTAAAGGATTTGTTTTGTTTTGCTTTTATTTTGTAAATGATGCCTTTAATAGTGATGGCTGGTACATTCTGCAGAATCAACCAGATAATCATTCAATCTTTTTACCCCTGTAAATAGGTATTTGTAACTTTGCCAGCAAATTGTTGAGATGTGAAAGAGATCAGTAGGTTATTATTTGAGTGTCACTGACACACTTTCTTTATTAGTGCCCTAAATCAGATACAGTAAATCAGAGAAATGGCCTTTCAGTTGAACCTGTTGACAGATATTTGGAAGTTTTGCCTTGTGGGGTTTTGTTTAGCAATGTATTTTGACTGAGGATGATATGTCTTAATATATTGAAATAAATATTTGGTATCACAGCCAAAATAAGCATTTTTCCTTTTTTATTTTCACACTTTCACGTAGTGGCCTAACACAAAAGATCAAAAAGTATATCACCACATTGTTTATGTGCGTTTTTGTGAAGTGGTATGTTTCTTCCACATTTATAGCAAAATACACCTTGTATATATGTGACGGTATATAGTATCAGCCTCAGATGACATGCTTATTGTACACAAAACTAGCAAGCACTTTCTAAATCTTGCTTAAATATAACTGGCTTGGCATTTCCGTGAGTAAGAGCACAGACGTTTTTTTTTTGTCTAAAAAACAACAGTTGTTTGCCAGGTTAGTGACATCAAATCTTTGAAATATTCTCATAGTTTTGTTCAACTATATATCTGCTTTGATTTCAGAATTCTTTTTGTGAAATAATACTTATTTCCAAAAATATACTATCCTGTCACATATTTCCTATTTTCTTCAGATTTTCATAAGCTGTCCTCAGATTTTGGTAATTATTTTCTCAACAGTTTACAGACGTCCCAAACGCAATACATTCCTCACGTCTGTTTAGTGACTTTGTCACGTAGTGAGATAACTTACGTGTCAAGGCGAGTTTTTTACTCTATGGCTGTGTCTGAAAAACCTATAGGCAGCTGACTCGTTGCCTCATTGCCTTATCAGACAATGACTCTGAAGGCACCATTTTGTGCATGACGGCACCTCACAAAACAAATTTCAGAAAGACTTTTAAGGCAGTGTAACAGTTTAATGATCTACAGCTAAATAGAGAGAGCTTTGGGGAGAACTAAACAAATATTTAATTACAACATTAGTAATTTCTCGCTAGAAATTAAATCAGTGGAAAATGTTGGGGAAAAAAAACGTACATTTACACAAAAACTGACCCACAAACGCAACTTTCGGACGCCATCTTTTTCCCCCAGCTCAACTGTCTCTGAATGGAAAGCACAGGATTGTGGGATATCAAAGGCAGCGAAGGATACATGTATGCTGCCTTCAAAAATCGATCAGATGAAGGTCTCTCAGGAGACAGGAAGTGAAGCTGACATTAGATTCGGACATTCCTTGATTCCTTATTGCCTTGAAATGTGTCCTCCAAAGGCAGCATTGTCCAAGTTTCGGATGCAGCCTAAGTTTCCAGTTTATTTACCAAATTTTGTGGCACTCATCCATGGGCGTCGGAAGGAATAAATTGTGGGTGGGTCCTCTCTCTCTCAGAATTTTTTTTTTACTGGAGTAACACCATTTACATTAAATACAAATATACTGCCATTTACTAAACGATTGATTGGGCCAGACAAAATTACGGAAATCATAAAATGATGTGCCGTGGCAGTAGTGTAGGGGTAAGATGCATGTCATCAAGTTTGATGCAAATCGAACCGCTCGAATCCGCCTTTTGCCGAACTCTCTCTACTCCCTTTTCCCATCACATATCAGATCGGAAAGGGATTTATTTTCTATAAAACTGAAGAAAACATTAGAAAAGTGGAAATAAAGCGTCTAACGTGTTTAATATTGTGTTTATCGGTTATTGGTAGGAAAACAGACAAGCGCTGAATTAGAGACGATAAAAGTGAGTGGGTCCATTAGTTGTAAAAAGTGGGTGGGTCTTGTCCCACCCACACACAATGGTTCCAACGCCCATGCACTCACATTCACCAAGAAGAAGGAAAAGGAGAGCTCTCTAATTGCAGCACAGCTCCATACTAGTTGTCACTTTGTGGTGGACTTACCACACAAAGGGAGTGCATGCTCCATCATTGCCCCCGCGAAAGAGCCAGAGTGCTCCGGAGGAAAAGGTTGTCCTCTACATCCTTGCACTTGTGGAATTTGAATTTCTGTGAAGGATTCACACGGTCTCTGCATCTCCTGTTTGGGCGCTAAACACACTCAGGCAGCACTATCCAAGCATGAGGGCTGTCCCCACTGTGCAATGTTCTCGGCTAAAATCCACGTGGCAATAGCTGGGAAGTCTGACCCATGCCTCTCTGCTCAACCCAGAGGGGAACCTATGGAGTGGCCGCAGGCTGCCAGCTTCTGGGGAGAGAGGATGGAGAGTTGTTTGAAGATCCGTTAGCGGGAGAGGAAGATGACGACGAAAAGGTGTTGTCGACCATCCTCGAGTACGAGGATGATGACATTAAGGTGCTATTGTTTCCCCGAAATCAGTCCTGTCCAACTTCCGTCATGTCTCCCTCCAGTGAGGTATAGTTTATTCCAGCCGTCCTGGCCTTTGTGGATGAAATTAAGAGGTTTTGGGACAAGCCTTTTTCCCACTGAGTAGCCGTCAAGGGCTTCTCGAGGCTGGATGTTCAGGGAATGGAGGATTTAGTGATGGCGGAATCCTCCATCTGTGGAAACATCTGTGGCAAACCATTTGCACCTGGGCCGCAGGGCAGATGAGGATATTCAGACTGTCAGCCTTCCCGTCCTGCTCCACCACAACAGACGGGAAACACCACAGTTAAAGCCCGGTTTTGTGAAACCAAAAGGCAGGGCAAGAAGGGATAGTCGACCTGACACGTGAGTTTGGCATCAGGAAAGGTTTGGAGACAGCACTCAGGCCCAATCCCTTCTGAACAAATCCTCTCTCCCTCCCAGAGGAAAAAAAAGAAGGAATTTAAATGTGAAATGTGTTCGTGTGGACAGTTCAAAGTTCAGTGTGTGCAGGAATATGGCCCATGTTCTTCAGGTGAAGGTGAGAAGGGCCCACTCGCTGCTCAGGCAGTGAACTGGCATGTATGCGCAGTTCATCCCTGTGTTTTAACCACTATAGACAGGGGATACAGATTTCAATTCGCTGTAAAACCTCCGGTGTTAATTAGTGATCATTTCAGTGGCCCAAAGGGAATCAGCTTGTGTTTTAGAGAAAGAAATATCCTCTTTAATGAGAAGAAGGAGTGATGAGAGTGACCACAGGGGCTTTTAATCACATTTTTTTGTGATGCCCAAAAGAGTGGGAAGTCTCCGTCCCATTTTGGATTTACGTCCTCAACAAATATCTCAGAAAATACAAATTCAAAATGCTTTCACTCAGGACTTTGATTTGTTCACCTCGGTGGATCTCCAGGATGCATATTTTCACATTGATATTTTTTCTGCTCACAGGAAATATCTGATGTTCGTTTATCAGTGCACGGCATACGAGTATACAAAAATTCCCATCGGCCTCGCTCTAGCTCCAAGGGTATTCAGCAAATGTTTGGAAGGGGCTCTGATGCCATTAAGGAATGTAGGGGTCAGAGTTTCATCTTATCTGTACGATCTGCTCATCTGCACCATGCCTGTAGCAAACAGAGAGCAGAGAGTACACACTAGTGATACATCTGGAGAGATAAGGTTTCAGAATAAACCAGACAAAGAGTTGTCTAACTCCTTCACAAAAAATAGTCTTCTTGGGTTTTAGGTTGAATTCAGCAATGTTTCGGGGCTGTCCTATCAGAGGAACGCATCGAGACATTTCACAGCTTCCTCTCCCTTTTTTAATGAGGGAGATCAGTCTCTTCAGGATGTGTCTTCGGCTACTAGGTGGTTCCCCTGGGACTGCTGCTGCAAATGAGGGATTTTCAGAACTGGACAGCATCACAGGGCATTCGCCCCAAGAGCCATGTTCTTCAGATCCCCTGTTCTTCACTCTGCCAGCAACGATGCACCGTTGGGTATGGATGCTCTTGCCCATGAGTGGCCTGATGTCTTACATTACGCATTCCCTCCATTGAGCCTGATTGAGGTGACACTACAGAGGTTTCAGGAATGCAGACATGCAATGATTCTGATCACGCCATACTGGCTGGCAGACTGTGGGTGACGGAGATTGCGCAACTGCTCTACGACCAGCTATGGCCATTACCAGCACGCAGGGATCTTCTCTCACAACCCCACTAGGGGAAATATTCCACCCCTCCCCTCAGAAACTAGCTCTTTGGACCTGGCCTGTGAGAGGTAGAGTTACCTCCAAAAGTAATTGAGAAAATTCTGAATGCGAGGACTTTCTTTGAAAAGTTCTTTATATAATCTCAAATAAGTAAGAGCAACCAGCTATATGTCTCCTGTCAACGCCTTTCCCACTGGGTGATGAAGGCTATTTGTTATGTTACGTGAATATAGAGCCCCGGTAGGGCACATTCTACTTGAGGCATGGCTACATCTTGGGCTCTATTTAAATGAATTTCTATCCAAGAAATTTTCACTCCAGCCAGCTGGTCTTCTCCACACACATTTATTTGTTTCTATAGACTGGATGTGACAGAACCCTCTCTAGCCCACTCAGTCCTGGGAGTGAGTGGTCCGGTTGTATAATCTAGTTTTTTTAGGGACGAATTCCTCATATTATTCTGTTTTCACCTCAACAACTAGTCTGCTTCATCAGCATATCGGCAATATGGGAGTTGTCTATATCCCATGGTGAGATACCAAACAAATTTTAGAAAGAGAACATAGATTACTGACATAAACCCAGGTTCTCTGATAACATGAAGTAAGGTATCTCACAACATTGCCTTGCCTGTCCTGCATGGAGAAGAGATATGCATAGAAGGTAGCTGCGGTTCATATACAGGGATACAGGACTCCCTGATTGTTGCAGCGATTGGTCTGCCATGTTTTGCAGACATGGTGTCATTGGTGCTCCTGTGATCAGTCACACCTAAGGCTTTCCCAAGGTGAGATACCTAATTTTGTTATCAGAGAATCAGAGAACCTAACATTAGGTTTAATACCCTAGTATGACAAATAATATTAGTGATGCCTGTCAAAATGTCCCTAAAGTTGACATCTCATAGTCACAGCTAAACAAAGACCCTGTTTTCAGCATCTTATTTCAGAAATTGCACAACAGCGGAAAGTATTTTGTATATGTGCTATAATGTTGCTTCAGTCTGTCTGTGGTGAAACCAATGAGTTGTAGTTTCCATGTCTTTGTACAAGTGTATCCAAGCCTTGTGTGTCCTTAGGACATATCTTAAGTAAACTCACTGACCAGCTCTAACAAATGACCTCACATTATGTTCATAGCTAGAATCAAAGATCTCCTTCTCTTCACAATCACTTCATCTTTATTTATATGCTCAGCCAAGCTCAGTGTTTTTTGCTCGGAGTACATGTGGCATTTTGGATTAAACACATTCCTCTAGGAAGTGTTAAAAGCCGGGAAAGTGGGTCTGGTTAGCATTGCTGAATCCAATCAGTGGGTCCTAAGTAGGTCAGAAAGCTGACCTAAATTGAGGAAGAGATTCTCAGCCCCCTTCATTTTATACAGCATCCCCTGAAGACCAAATGCATTGTGTTGAGAGGGGAGTAGAGCGTGAATAGCCCTGTAATGTATCAGATACTAAGACAGAGACAGCAAAGAGAAAAAGTGATTAATAGATGCCTGATCCATTACTTTCGAGCTTGTCATTGGGCCGATGCACATCATGTTATTGCCCAGAAGCAAAGAGCCATTGCTCACTAAAAATACTGCAACATTTAACATCTCTCATGTCACCTGGCAAATGCAAACACGGCACAGCATCTGTTAAAATGAAGGTGAGCAATGTTTGAGTCCCTTATCATTCCAACATTGGAAAGTGTATTTTTAAATGTTCATGTTTTTTTGTTTTTTTTCATTTGTTCCATTAACCTGTCATTTCAAACCTGAAAGCACACATTGTGTTTATTCTCTGATATGTAGCATCAGCATGTAATTTGGCAGAAAATAACATTGCGTACATCCGAGCCATCTGTCCTCTAGATATATATGGCAAAATGGGCATGGAACATGGGTTTATCAAATTTACCAGTAACAGCAGACTGTCTATAATAAGATTTTCTGATTTTAGCTCTTTGCATTACTACCGTCTT
This sequence comes from Gobiocypris rarus, assembly GCA_023029165.1. Classification (NCBI taxonomy): domain Eukaryota; kingdom Metazoa; phylum Chordata; class Actinopteri; order Cypriniformes; family Gobionidae; genus Gobiocypris; species Gobiocypris rarus. Next base: position 42,458,836 of record CM040915.1, on the reverse strand, counting down.
ATAAGACTTTGAAGAGACAATCTTTGTTTTTTTAAATCGACATTTATCAGAATAAATGCTGGTGTTATCTGGGGTTTCTTTTCTTCTTCTTTTTCTGAACAGATGGTTTAGAAGTTTTTCTGCATCTAGATATTTTTTTCACTTTGTGTCAATAAGGACTGTAAGTACCTGAACCCCACTTGCAAGATATATTTTTCAAAGTGTCATGCAGCAAGGACACAGTGAATTGATCATAAGACATTTACATTGTTACAAAAAAATAATATTTCAAATAAATGCTGCTCAAATAAATTTTCTATTCATCAAAGTATCCTGGGAAAAAAAAACAGTTTTGCCTTCACAGTAATAAATTAAATCTCATAAAAGCAAGTATTTTTTTGACAAAAACTTTTGAGATTATGCATGCAAGGACTTCTAAACTTGCTTTGCATGATCCAAGCAATTTTTGTACACAGAGGGAGACAGATGGAGGGGTCATCTGGCGAAGATTATGCGTCCACAAATCAGCTGCAAGGGTGAGAGACATTGTCAAGATCATTTCATGGATGTCAGGCATGACCTGTCAAGGTGATTCCTCCAAGAGAGAGGGACAGACATGACTGTCAAATAAAGTATTCACACAGCAGACCTCTCATTATACTTTTTTATTCTAGACTATATTGTATGTTGCATTCCTTTTAGAACATATTCACATGTAACATTGGCGGTACAAAAATATTCTTTGTTCTTTTGATGCCTTAACACAGAATGTGACTTGATTGCTGGTTTACAAGGCACCATTATGTCACATCTAATGAAGTGAGCTTCAAGCAAATATTTAATGACTTAGCTCATTTATGAGCAGAAATGCAACCTTAAAGGGAAAGCTCACCCAAAAAAATGTATTTATGGTCCAGGTTTAATCCAAGTGCTGTAAAGATATGCGATCGCTTAATGAACGGATTAACACGCATACTGTACACAGAGCACATCAAATATGGCGTGTGATGCAGGCACATTTGAGCTTCCGTGTTTACCATATTTGATGTGCTCTTTATTCTGATACTTTATTGTATTTCAAAAATATATTCTCTTTTCAAAGAGTATATTGGAAATATACTAACAAAAAATCTCTAAATATATACAAAGTATATTAGCATCATATTTTCATGATACAACTTTTAACACACTTTAAAATAATTGTATATTAGTATATTTCCAAAAAATATATTTTCTAAAAATGTACTTAAAATGAAAGTTCTGTGTACTTTTGTAAAGTTAACTTATTTGAACATTACTTTAAAATATATTTTTGTATATTTTAAACTGTATGCTCAAAATTGAATAGAAGCCCATTTATATGCAGTGTATGCTATAAGCCCTACTTTAGTTGTGATTTAAGTGTAAATATATTTAATAAGTTTACAGTGGTAGAGAAGAATCATGTTACAATCGTACACACACATCTATATAAAACCAACAGCACACTTAAAATACAACGCAAGAAAATATGAGTTGAGTAGTTGAGCCTTATCGGAATTCAAATGTCTCTTCAATTAGTCTGTGACCAATCAGATTGTGTTGCTCAATACCTGCAGCCAATCAGAGGCAGAGCTGCTGACGGTACTCGCCTTGCTGACGCTGGCTCACTCGCGGGAGGTTTGCAGCCTTGCAGGTGAAGTACAATGTTGCTTTACATTATTTATTTAATAAAAAATTGAGAGCGGAAAGTAGCCTACATGGCTCATTCTTCGACCAGTTCAATTACGCCACATCGCAGCCTGACCTTGATGGTGATGATAAACTGTTTTGGAATAAAATGGCCTAACGAGAACCGGAGAAAAAGTCCTGCTGTTTGGAGGTAAGTAAGACTAATGTAACTAATCGTGAATAAAAAGTTGCATGAACATGCACCCGACTTTATCTCTTGTATATTCTGTTAACAGATGCTGTTCTTCATGAGTGTTTGCTGTCAGCTGTCTCTGATGATATGTAGCGGCCATCAGACGCAAGTGTAACGATCAGCAGCTCATCAGAAAATGGCATATAATGTGTAATTTGTATTTATGTATAGAGACGGTAGGTGGAATTAGTTCAATAATATATTTTCCAACATTTTCTAGTGTTCATTTAATGAAAAACGTAGTAATTTTGTTTAGTTTTGCTGAAACCATTGTGAAACCATTAAATAAAAACTGTTGGGCTTGTTAATTAAATGTCTCTTCATTAGTTATGTGTGTTAGATTATATATATATATATATATATATATATATATATATATATATATATATATATATATATATATATATATAGCTTGTGTGTTCTGAAGATACTGGTAATTAATTTGTAATGTACTTACAACACAAATAAAGTATACTATAACACAAATAAATTATACTTATAATACAAATAAAGTATATTTATAATACAAATAAAAATATACTTAACACAAATAAAATTTACTTATAATACAAATAAAGCACATTTAATATCTCTAATCAAGCATGTAATTATGCCCTATATCTAAACTGTACTAAGTATACTTAAAGTTGTTCCAATTTACATAAAAGTACACTAAATACACGTAAATCTATTCTTTAACACAACTTAATTACAGCTAAAATATACTTAGTACAAAATTAGTTGTTTCAAAATAGCACACTTCAAATGAACTTGTCATTAACACACTTCAAGTATACTGAAAATTAGTCTGGCTGCAAGTATACTTAGCATGCTTTTTTTTCACTAGAGTGTATATGTGTTTATATGTGAATGGAAGCCTACATTAAATCTGATCATCATGTAAAGTGATCATATCTCTTCACAAGACTTGAATTCATGTGCTCAATTCATTTTACAAAGCCATTATGATCTTCTAAGTTTTGGTGGAATAAATTGAGAAAAAATTATAATTTGTGTTTCAAAGAATAGATAAAACTAAAGTTTTTTGGAATGACATGAGTGTACGTAAATGATAATAGGGTGAACTATGCCTTTAAGTTAAATAAAGGGGGGGAATGACTTTCATGAATTCATTTACTTTCAATGTCTTCATCAGATGTTAATTGCATAATGTTCCACCATCTGCCAAAATCACATGCACAGCATACTTTCTTCCAAAACCATCCATACAAAGGCATCTTAGTTGACAGGATGTTACGTAAATAGTGGATTCGGACATGCTTTGATTCCCTCCTACCTTTATCGCCTAAGAAAGTGGTATTTTTCCAGAATAACATATGTACTTTCATTAACAGATATACACAGAGACATCAAGTGCATGTACCTAACACAATCAGGTCCGTCCATCACACACAGTGCTATCAACACCACACTGTCATATTGAACCACAACCAGACGATGAATCTGTGAGGCAAAGAACTGCAAGTGTTCCATCTCTGCGAGGTTGCCATGGCAACTCCGCAGCAGACTCTGGATAGAACGAGAGTGTTTTCAATCAATGCTTTTTTCCCCTCTAAGATGAGTGTGAGAGCACATTGTGTAGCTGGTGGCCTTGGTGGTGCCGCTTCTGAATCTGAAAAACTACATTTTAGACACTATTCATATCCTCATGCTTGATTTAAGCAAGGTACAAAACACTTGCAGACATCTTGAGGTTACCAGAAGGACAGGACGCCTACGCTTATCCTTGGATGAAGATTATTTTACACACTTCAGCACAAGCCACTGAACATTTGTATGTCTACAGCATGTATGTCTCTTCTTACAACACCACATTATGGTACGAGGCTACAGAGGCAGGCAAATAAAGCTGAACTTTTAATTGAAGCCAACCTATTATGGTGAGCCTGGGGTTTAACCGCCAAATGAAAACTCTCTCACAAGCTGAATGGGGAAATTGTATTTCTGTTTCCTGCAGAGTTTTTCCTAATTTAATGGGATCGCCCTGGGAGGCACAAAGAGCTGCTTGGGAATAGTGATGCGTAAATAAGTTGTAAAACTGTATTCATGCACAACCTGGCATGTAAATGAAGTTGTTTGGCTATTATGATATCATTCATTCCCATGTGAACCTAAGAAAGACTGTGCATGATGATGTAGCAGTATTATCAGTATAGATGTTTCCACTGGGATCCTGCACTAATTTTTCTCTTCTGTTTATTTTAATCTTTATGGTTCCTCACAGCATGAGCAGAAGAAACAGTAAGTTAAAGATGGAAATATTCTTTGTATGCAGAATACAGCATCTTGCATATGGAATCCCGTTTCTGCCTCAGATATAAAAAACAATTGCATAATGTGGCTATATCTCATAATTATCATTATTTCTAATAATGTTGACTTCATATGTCACAACTACAACTTTTTTTCTTATAATTTTAATATTATATCTCACGATTTCTCATCATTCTGATTTTAAAACTCACAATTGCAACATTATTACTCATCATTTTCATATTTCATGTTAGCGTGACCTTATATCTCACAATTGCAACTTCATTGATTTTATATTTCACAATGTGACCTTATGTCTCACAACCTGTGTTGTGAACAAAAGAAGCTGTTTCACTCTGATATACACAATAGGGAAGAAAATGCTTGTAAGACCAGTGTTATTGACAGGCCTGTTTTACATGAGTTTATGGGCTAAGGGGTTTGTTACAAGCATCATGTGTGTTTATTGTGCTCACTATTTGTATTTATTTATGACTCTTTGTTATGTGTTGGGAATTGGTATGTCTGATTCATCCCAATTAGGGGCCGATATGTAAGAGCCATTTTGTCTTTATTTTAAACTGTCATATAAGTCTGTGTCCAGGGGGTCACTGTTGGGTGCAGAAAATAGGTGGGAACCTTACTTCGGGTAACAGGCTTTACTGGAGGGAAGGTGCACACAGGTTTTTGACTGCTACACTAAGCTATGCTATGCCACGCCATGCTATGCAAGTGGAAACTGTACCGATAAAGGACTGGAACGTCTCGGTTACGACTGTAACCTTAGTTCCCTGAATAGGGAACGAGACGCTGCGTCACCACTTTGGGAACGCCCCTGCGTGATTGCGTCGTGAAGCACGTATATGTCATCAGTCCAATAGAGAGATGGAACGTCATCGGCGTGGTGACGTCGTAGACCCGGAAGCTATAAAGCACACTGGCAAACACACGCCGTTAGCTTCTGATTAAGGATGAAACAAGGCGCTTGCGAGCATGCGGGGAGTATGGACGGGTGACGCAGCGTCTCGTTCCCTATTAAGGGAACTAAGGTTACAGTCGTAACCAAAACGTTCCCATTCAAGGGAACTCGAGCTGCATCACCTCTTCGGGAACGAGAATACCCACGCCCCCATAGGAGCCGAATGCCCGTCTGTGTCATGATTAGGAGGTGAGCACCCGAGCCCCAGGAATAGCATTGACGTCAAGTTCATAGAACCTGACAGGAGTGCCTGCGAAGCAGCCATACTCCAAGTGGAGTGGGACTGGACAGCCAAGGGAGAAGGCTATCCAGCCGCCACATAAGCAAGTGAGATGCCTACCCAGCCTCGACTACCCACTTGCTCATCCTCTGCTTTGAAACCGGCCCCCCCCTCGAGGGAGGCCCGTAACAGACAAATAACTGTTCTGCGCACTCTCTCTAGAACTCCTGGAAGCAGAGCAATCGGGGGGAAAGTGTACAGGGGCAGCCTCGGCCACTCCAGTACCATAGCATCCAGTCCGAGAGGAGATGGAGGTGCTAGGGAGAACCACAGACAACAATGCGTATTCTCGTGAGTGGCGAACAGGTCCACTTGAGCCCTGCCAAATCTCTCCCAAAGGAGCTCCACCACCTCTGTGTGGAGTCTCCACTCCCCGGGCCTCAGCCCCTGCCTCGACAGGATGTCTGCTACCACATTCAACTGCCCAGGAATGAACATAGCCCTCGCTGAGAGCAGTTTCCCCTGGGACCAGAGGAGGATAAGGCACGCCAGCTTGTTTAGCTGGCGAGACCTCAGACCCCCCTGATGGTTGATATAGAGACCACCGATGTGGTGTCTGTGCAAACGAGCACATGATGGCCCCTGAGATATGGCAGGAAGTGCTTCAGAGTCTGAAACACTGCCAGCTTTTCTAGACAATTTATGTGCCACGAATGATGGTGTTCCTGCCATTAGCCCTGGGCTGAGCGACCACTCATGGTCGCCCCCCAGCCCGCAAGAGAGGCATCCGTGCTCAGAGATACCCGCTGGCACGGTGCCCCCAGTACACAGCCGCATAACCTTGATCACACGAAAAGGATTTCCCCTCGGGGAAAAGCCCTTGGTTTTGAGCCACCACTGTAACGGTCTCATGTACAACAGGCCACACGGAATGATATTGGAAGCTGCTGCCATGAGACCTAACAGTCTCTGAAACTGTTTTACAGTGTGTGACTGGTGTAGCTTCACCCCCCTCACGGCCGAGTGGATCGACCCTATGCAAGGCTCTGATGGATGGATGGTAAATGGACTGCATTTATAAAGCAAGACTGCATTTGTCTTGCTCATGGACACCTTGACACTTGGTCAGGTGGAACCGGGATTGAACCACCTACACAATCTACATGAACCACTAAGCCACTGCCGCCCCTAAATAATCAGGCCTGCATAGAGACCGAATCCCAACTCACGCCTAGATACGTTATTCTCTGTACTGGAGAAAGAACGCTCCTCTTGGAGTTGAGACTCATCCCTAACTTCCTCATGTGCACGAGGACAACATCTCGATGTTGAACCGCGAGACAAGCTGACTGTGCTAGGATCAGCCAGTCGTCGATGTAATTGAGGATGCGAAGGGGACTAGCGCCGCGTCCACACACTTTGTCAACATGCGGGGTGAAAGTGCTAGACCGAAAGGAAGCACCCGATATTGGTACGCTTCTCCCCTGAAAGCGAACCTCAGGTACTTCCTGTGCTGTGGGAGGATGGAGACATGAAAATATGCATCTTTGAGATCTATCGTGACAAACCAGTCCTCGGACCTGATCTGAGACACGATCTGTTTGAGTGTAAGCATCCTGAACTTGAGCTTTGCTAGACAGCGGTTCAGAACGCGAAGATCTAAGATCGGGCGCAACCCTCCATCCTTCTTTGGCACTATAAAGTACCGACTGTAAAAGCCTGCCAGGTGGGGAAACCCTCTCTATAGCCCCTTTTTGCAGCAGAGTCTGTACTTCTTGAGACATAACCAGAGCCTGCTTGGGGCCCACCACTGTGGGCAGAACCCCGTTGAAACTGGGTGGACGACATTGAAACTGAATGGCGTACCCCTTCCTTATAAACTGCAGGACCCATTGAGATATATTCGGCAGACTCTCCCACTCTGCCAGAAAATCTACTAAGGGTACCAGCCTCTCGAGGCTGGCCTCTGATGTACTCTGCACCACGAGTGCAGTCCCCTGAAACGGCTGACCGGCAGGGAACCAATGACTCAACAGCGCCACCTCCCTCCTTGGAGGGCACGAGCCATCCTCGAACGACCCGCGAGGGCTCTCCACGCCCCGGCGCACGGGCAGGGTTGGTGGATCGACCCTGTGAGGGCACCGAGGACAGACGGGTACCGTATGCTGAGGCAACCACCGTCTGCCCCCGGAGGGGATAACCCTCACAGCCCTGGACGCCGTAGCGTCAGGACTTCTTCGACGCAGCCTTCCTCGAAATTATAACTGCCCTCAGATCAGCTCTACTTGTGGAAGCCTACGTCTGAGAGCGCCGCCCACCAGCCCACCCTTTCTGCGAGGGTGTGCAAGTGGCGACGCTCTGTTTTTGCTGCGCCCTGTGCGAGGAGCCAGTACTCGGCACCTGCTGCTCCCGCCCAGCAGCAGACAAGACTTGGGGTTTTCGAGGGGGGAACTGCTTGAGCGCCGCAGATTGTTTCTTTGCCTGCTGGAACCTGTCGGTAACCGTGGTGACAGCGTCACTGAACAGGCCTCCAGGAGACAGTGGCACATCAAGCAGAAAGCTTTTGTCCCTCTCTTTGATCTCGGTCAGATTTAACCATAGATGCCTCTCCGTGGCCACAAGGGCTGCCATAGAACGGCCCACACATCTGGCTGTCTCCTTGGTGGCACGGAGAGCGAGATCTGCCTAAGATCGGAGCTCGGTGACAACATCAGCTCAGATCTCCTGGCTTTCCCCCAAGTCCCTTAGCAGATCAGCCAGGTATGCCTGCACTAATGCCAAAGTGTGCAGACATGCGACGGCCTGACCTACTGCCGAGTACGCTTTGCCCACTAACTGAGATGTTACTTTTAAGGGCTTAGTGGGCAAAGACGGCTTAGTTATCAGCCTTCATGGCCGATGCTGATTCGGGCAAGAGATGGCTTGCGAGCGTCTCTTCAACCCGTGGCATCGAACCATAACCATGCCTTTTCAGTCCCATAATATTACTATAAACAGATGTATGGGGACTGAACACACGTGAAGACATGGGCCGCTTCAACGATCTCGACACCTCAGTGTGGAGATCAATGAAAAACGGCAGGCTCCTTCGTGGAGGCTGAGCAGAGCGTGCGGGGAGAAAGCGCTTGTCGAGCCTGCTTTTTACACAGGCTTGCTCATGATGCTCTTGTGGCCAGTCAATGTTTAATCAGGCCACCGCTCTGCTCAAAACCTCCACGAGCTCCTCACTGGCAGGGGATTGAAGTGGCGAGTCCTCAACCCCTGGACCGATGCTGCAGACATCCACCTCCTCGGAGGAAGACAGCTGCAGCATCACGGCCGCCCCCCAGGCGGGAGAATCCGCAGCGCATGCTCCCGAACCAAGAGAAGCAGCACTGGATCTAGTGGGTGAAGGCTGAGATAGTGCTGGGCCCGTCTCAAACCCCTCCGTCAGATCCATTTGCGAACCCCACGACATGAGTGCCGACTGAGCGTGCTGCTCACCCAAACAAACAATGCACATAGAGTGAGTATCCCCGTCCGTGATGTAGCGAGGACAGGGAGGAACACACTTTCTGTACGATCGTTCACTCGCCATAACTCTCTTGCCAAATATCAGTGTGAGTGCAAACTTGTGAAAACAGGGGTCTGAACTAAGACACAAACAGATATTTAGACAGACAATGGTAAATGGACTGCATTTATATAGCGCTTTTAACAGACCAATGGCCATCCAAAGCACTTTACATCTTGCCTCACATTCACCCATTCACACTCTCACTCATACACCGACGGCGGTGTCAGCCATGCAAGGCGCCATCCAGCTCGTCGGGAGCAGCTGGGGTTAGGTGTCTTGCTCATGGACACCTCGACACTTGGACAGGTGGAACCGGGGATCGAACCACCAACCTTCCGGTTTGTAGACAATCTACATGAACCACTGAGCCACTGCCGCCCCCCACTGAGCCACTGCCGCCCCCCACTGAGCCACTGCCGCCCCCCACTGAGCCACTGCCGCCCCAATGACACAGAGCACTTGTTGAAGACAACAGAAGCTAACGGCGTGTGTTTGCCAGTGTGCTTTATAGCTTCCGGGTCTACGACGTCACCATGCCGATGACGTTTCTTCTCTCTATTGGACTGATGACATACGTGCTTCATGACGCAATCACGCAGGGGCGTTCCCAAAGCGGTGACGCAGCTCGAGTTCCCTTGAATGGGAACTGTGGATTTATTGACTGTTTGTTTAGATTCTTGCTTACCTAAAATGAAGACCAGTTACAGTAAAATAAATTGCAGTGAATAACAAGCCGGGCGTGCGCGTCCATTAAAAAAACACTGTCCAGCATCCCTCAGCTACTTTAAGTAATTGACCTGGCTGCTTACAATACTATTGCAACTTCCGTTTCATGAATTTAAGGGTGTGTTCACACGTATAGTTTGGTTCTTTTGGGCCGCACCATAAAAAGAAAATACATTTAGTCCTGGTTTGCTTAGCGTTCACACTTATTTACGAAACTTAACAAACATCCAAAACAATGGTCTGGGCCAGAGGTCTTCTGATGCCTGTACCGAATTGTAATGGGCAACATAGCTCCTATGACAAGATAAAACAGATAGGGTATGTTTCAGAGTTCTGTCTTTTTTAGGGTCGCATCTGGTGACATCACACCATTTTTGGTATTTTGATGTTTTTGGTCCGTGTTGAGTTCATATTTCAGTCGATCCGCACCACAGTTCATTTGGAAGTGGACCCATCTTTGCAGCGGTCTCAGTAAGCTTGTTTGGTGCGCACCAGAATTCGGATGGCAGTGTTCACACAAATAATCCGCAACATCACAAGAGTTCGTTTTAACCAAACTGAAACTGCCATCGTATTCCATCATATGTATGCACATACAGCAAGCAAATTTACGCAAGCACACGGCATTGTTTTGGATGTTTGCAAAGCAAGGTTTTTCTGTTTCGTTTTGTATCATGTTCAGTTAAAAATGACTGTGTGAATGCTGAAGTGAATCAAGATGTATTGTTTTCTTTTTTTGGTCTGGAACAACAGATCCAAGAGAACTGAACTACAAGTGTGAATACACCCTTAATAAAATGGTACCGGGGTGTGTTCATACTTGGCATGTTTGGTTCGATTAAAACGAACCCTGGTGTGATTGCTCTGTTAGTGTGGTTCATTTGAATAAGCGTGAACGCTACCATCCGAAGATTCCGAACCCTCCCACATGAAAAAATACTATAGTATATTATAGAAAAATTACTCTAGTAAATACTATAGTGTTTTTGAACCGTACTATAGTAAATATACTACAGTAAATTAACAAAGTGTAGTAAATACTATAATATACTACAATTTACTGTAGTATCTTTACTATAGTATGGTTCAAAAACACTATAGTATTTACTAGAGTAATTTTACTATAATATACTATACTATACTATACTATAGTATTTTTTCATGTGGGCTGGTATGCACCAAACAAGCAGACCGAGGCTGCTGAATAGATGGGTCTCTTTCATAAAAGCCAACCAATCAGGTTGTGAACGTATCCCTATGTATCCTAGTATCTTTAGTTTCAGTGTTAAAAATGCCAATTTGAATGCTAAGCCGAATAGGACTGAATGTTTGTCGTCTGGACCAAACGAGCCAAGTAAACCGTATTACAAATTTGAACATACCCTTAATGGTAAAAAAGTCATTACGACAATTTTATTTTTGATTGACCAAGTTTAATATGTAAATACTATATGTAGTGGAGAAGTCAAACAGATAATTTACCCAGTTTAATATGTGAAAACAGCTAATGACGCCGGTTTATCAGCAGAAATACAGCATGAGGGCTACAGCAGAAGGTCTGGCTGCTGTCTGAATTTGTTACAGCCAATCCAAAAGCAAATGTGTTGGTAATGAAGTAGTAGACATCATCATTCAGTCTCATTCATTCTGTTGCAGGGTTGTTTTCCTCCCCTCCCTCAGCAGATAGATCAATCCTTCTGCTTTATATGCTTCTCACCTCAGTGTGCAGTGTGTGCGTAGTAAGTGCCATGATCTCAGAACAGACACAAGTTCATGCTCGTCACTGAATTTTCACCTTTTTTGTAGGTTCAACAATCCATTTATGCTTTTTGTTGTTGTATCTGTTTCGCATTTTTCCCAGACTTTGTGAGTCTTTATGTAACTTTAGCTGAAAGGTCGTAGCAGTGTGTCCTTTGGGCTAAAACATCTGAAATTGGTGATTGTGGAAAATCATGCCGTGTGAGACCCCCAAATCCTGTTGACGTAACAGAAACAATTCTGAAACAAAATCTTGCAGTTTACTAAAATATGCTGAATACAAACGCGCCTCTTCGCTTCAGAAGACCCCCGGAGCCGTGTGGAGCAGTTATATGATGGATAGATGCACTTTTATGGACTTCAAAAACAACATAACAATTCAATGCCATTTTAAAGCTTTGAAGAGCCATACATTTTTTATATTAAACTCTGAATTTTATTCGTATGAAAAAAGAATGTTATATACAATGACTTGACGGTGAGTAAATCATGGGCTAATTTTCATTTTTGGGTGAACTATCCCTTTAATGGGAACATAAGCCAAATATTCTTAGAGCATATTTTTGGTATAGCTTATATGTCATGTTTGGTTTTGTGCATGGACCCTCTGTAATGTTGAAGAGAAACGTGTGTAGTGTTTGCCCTTGGATTGGAGTGATCAGCAAGCAGTTTCATTGCCTGCAGGGGAAGAAACTGTTCTCATGCATGTGAACGTGCAGCAGCCTTTTTTTTGAGAGAGAGAGAGAGAGAGAGAGAGAGAGAGAGAGAGAGAAATAGAAAACACTTAAGCCTCCCTCCTGCTGGGCAGCACACACAGAACTGCACCGAACTGGCAGAAGCTCAGCCTGTATGTAGGAAGTTACGCCTTGGCCTGGATGAGAGTCAGAAGAGTTTGAATTGAGTGGTAAAGTAAATGTGTTGTTACAGGCAGTGATAGAAGATCTCAAACCCACAAGGGCTGTAATACCCAAGGCAAAATGGATATAAAGCATTTGTTTTCTGGAAAAAACACTTTTCAGTATTTACTCATCTCCATGTCTTTTCAGTCCTGTATTATTTTCTTTCTCCAGTTAAACACAAAAGCAGATGTTAGGCAGAATGCCTTCTGTTGTTCATTTAAGGAAAATAGGATTTACACTACCATTTTTTTAAGACATAAATACTATTATTCAGCAAATATATATTTTTTTAAAGTGACAGTAAAGACAATGTTAAAAAGATTAATGTTTCAAATAAATGCTTTTCTTGAACCTTCTATTCATCAAAGAATACTATGAAAAATACACATAGTATTCTTACAGAAATAAAACTAAACTTTTTCAATGGCATAGTGTATATGAGCAGTATACTGTGTGGTCCATAAGACTATTCCAATGTATTTGTCACGTTAAGGTCCAGATGACGATGAAGAGGAATGCCAAAAGGATGAAAATAAAGCAAGGTTTATTAGATAATTCAACATAGAACAAACTAATTCCACGAAACAGTCTTCTGTGCACAAACAATACCAGACAATGAGGAACTGAAAACAGCATTTATACACAAGATAACAAACTAAATGTCAAGCAGGTGTGGTCGTTAAATGAGTATCCATAGTAACAGATTAATGGCGGCAAACTAAGACAAAGGAAACTGACTGAACAAACTAAGTCCATGGCTAATGAAACTAAATGAACAAACAGCAGAATATCCCTGTGAAATCAAATAATATTTGACTGACATATTAACCATTATTCACTGAAATTCCCATCTGTCTGAATTAGTGTTATGTGACCATACACTGTATTGTGATGGACATGTATGAAAGTCATATTACACTTTTATACAATGCAGTGGAGCAGTTCAGAAAATGTTCATGTGTAAGTTCATGAAAATAAATAAAATAATATACAGTTGAAAATGACAGAATTATCTTGTAATTTATTTACTGTCAGTTACACCCTATATGATTTATCACATGCATCACAATTAGAAATAAATGTGGGGACACAAAAGTCAAGCTTTTTGTGAAATATGAGTTTATATAAGTACACTCCAATTTTTACGCCTTTGCAAACTCAGTGATGTCTCTCCTGTATAATAGACAGGAAGAGGATGAATCATCTTCAGCTCATGAATGACACTCATTAGGAATCATCCTGACAGGGACAGAATCTTTGAAGAACTTACACTGTGTGCTTGTGTCTACTTGGATAAATGAGTCTGTGCATCTGCAAGCATGCATGATTGTGTGTCTGAATACACTGTAAACCAGAGGTCTTCAAATGGGTCTGTGGTGGTACTGCAGGGGGTCCCCCAATCATTGTTTGATCTTAAACGTTTGCAGAAAATTTGTGTAATATGCATAAACAAAAATGCAACAAGTAAAATTCTCATTATAACATTTGTGTAAATCTTGAACACAAAAAAGTTACGGACAGCAGCTTTAAAGGTAGGGTAGGTAAGAATTATCTAAAACACTTTTGTCCAAATTTGTTTAAACTTTCTTTATATGTCAATACATAAGTAGTCTGAAAAAGAGAGTATAAAAATCGAGTGACTCAAGACTTTTTAATCTGCAATAAACACCGTTCATTATTTTCGTTCGGGACGAATTAAGTAATTGGCTTGTGCGACTGTCACTCTCTCTTGCTACCATGGCTACCACCCCTTTTGCTACAGGATCTGCCCACATGAGTGCACCTCTACTTCCTCGGACCCTAGTTGCCCGCTCTTGCACGACCTCCTCTGCTTCGCCCTCGACCCCGGCCTTGTCCTCGAGCCGACGATGCGGTACTTGTCTCTGGACTGTAGTCCTCATCAGAGTCAACAATGCTTTCATCATGGAAACTCTTACATGCAAAACACTGTATACCTATGTTATGAATCTTACACGAAATTCATCTTCATCACAGTATAACTGATGTTATTGGAAAAACATGTATCAATGCTACCCATTTTTAGCTTTGCCTTATAAATATAACTAGCTTGTTACCGAATCAAACAAAAATTTATTTTAAACTTTACCAGTAGGCCTATCGGTATTCTAGCTTGATAGTGAGTACTAAAATACATCTTATTTGTTTATATTCATACTGATAAAGTTAGATTCTTTATTACATGTGCTGACATGATGTCACTAATAATGTGTCTTCCACCTGAGCGGTCGGCATAGCACGTTCATGTGTTTTGGGGGCGTGGCTTTGGAAAGAGCCCAGAAGGGAGAAGGTGGAGTGAATGGAAATAATGAGCTGTCTTTAAAACAGTTGTGAGAGGTCTACAGACACTCAATTTTTATACTTTTTTTTTCAGAGTACTTAGAAAGTTTAAACAAATTTGGAAAAAAAGTTTTTTAACCAATTCTTACCCTACCCAACCTTTAACTAAAGTTCAGCTAAAGTGCAGCTAAAGTGCAGCTAAATGTTTTACTGTGGAAAAAAATTATTACCGTAAGTTCAGGAATGTACATATACAGTTCAAAAGTTTGGGGTCAGTAAGATTTATAAAAAGGGGGTACGGCAAGACTAAGGGATATTGTACAGTCAGCAGATTTATATGCAAAAGAAACCTCTTCAGGGTGATACAAGATCCCGTTGGGGTCTTGGTCTGGCAGAAAAAAAAACAATGTATTAGAGTATTAGTAAAGTAATAAAGGGGACCTACTATGCAAAATTCACTTTTATAAGGTGTTTGAACACAGATGTGTGTCCACAGTGTGTGTAAACAACCGGCCTATAATGGTAAAAATCCACCCAATACTTTTTTTATAATCCCCATCAATCATTATCAATCTCTCCTAATGTTTTATATTTCCCCTACTTCTTGTAAGAGTAGGGAAACACTGAGCATTAATGTTGATGATCGACCCTTTTAGCATTGACCTTTTAGCATGAGTGAGATGCTCAGACACCGCCATTTCTGTTTACTTGCTGTATCAGCTAGCTAGAGTATTACAATGTCTGCGGCAAAAAACATTACAAATGTTCTGTTGTTGGATGTAGCAACGAACATACAAGTCTCTATAGACTCCCGGCATCCGAGTCACTGAGGTCATCATGGTCGAATTTCATTTTTGAAGGAAATCTCCCAAGAATGTCAGTAAAATTGTATAAAATTTAGCACAAATCAATTTACACATAATTGCTTCTCCAACGAGGGTCAGTACAACGCTGGATTTGCGAAAAAGTTGTTTCTAAAGGATGGGTTAATACCAATGGCTTTGTGCTTTAACTTATTCAGAACAAGTAAGGATGGCATATTTTGTGAATGTTTGCAAATGTCCTATTTTATATGAGCTTTCTAGAATACTGTACGGCTAATATGGCTAAAGTTACCATATAGTCTCTGACTGTATTCACAGAAACTAGGTCTATGGCGTAAGTTGTATCCCTGAAAACACTCACCGTCTGCATAATTCAAAAACTCATATTTATTATGCATTGTATAGTCAGGTCACAGACTTTTTTACGTTCCCACACGAGCACCTATCAATTTATAGATTAACATGACGGTACATGCTAGTCGATGAGTTGAATCAACGTAACTCCACAACAATGTATCCAACCCTTCAGAAACATCCAGATGCAGTCTAAAAGTTGCAAGCTCTTCCTGAGTCTCCATCTGTGTCTGACTCCGGTTGAAACATGTAAGTCTGCACTCCACAACTGGTTATTTCTGACATTTTGGCTGAGTGAGATTTGGCTGTTTTGTTGTTGACAGAGTATCAGTAGCTTGTGTAAAGGATCCACCCTCTTCTGGAAGGGGGCGGAGAGCATTAGCTCCTTTGCATTTAAAAGGACGCACACAAAAACGGCACATTTTTGCTCACATCCAAATAAGGGAACATTTGACAAGCTATAATAAATGATCTAGGGTAAGCTAAAACTTCACAGCCACATTCTGGGGACACCAGAGATATATATATTACATCTTTTGAAAAGGGGCATGCCCCCTTTAAATGAGTTTTAGTAGACAATAGGGTTAGGAATATTAGAATAAGGAGTCAGGGCTAGTAAAATATGATGACCTGTATTTGCAAAGTTACTTACAGTCAGTAGAATGTCTGTTGGGAGACCATAACAATAACGTGTTAGCAGATATTAAGCAGACAGTCTACTAGTACTCTACTATCAGTTAGCTGACATTTAGATATAAGGTTAACTAGACAAAAGAATGTCGTCAAAATAAAGTATCACCCAGTTTGGTAACACTTTACAATAAGGGTGCACTAATATGCATTAATTCATGCTTAACTAATGCACAGATAACAATGAGTTAATGTGTTACTAATGGTTAACTAACCCATTTATTAATGATTACTGCATCAGCAACTAATGAAGATTCTACATGATTAATAGATTGTTGATTAATAGACTTTACTTGTTGGGGCACATGACTATTAACTAATTGATTAAGTAATATGTAATTGTGGTTATGGGTTTAGAATTAATTTTGAATTAGTTAATAGTCATGTGCCCCAACAAGTAAAGTCATAACACAATGACACATTTGTAAATCATTAGCTAATGATTAATTAAAGAAGACAACTAGAAGTTGAAATGCATGGCTTTGACCCGTTGTGGTAATTAACACATTAATTTACAATATTAGTTCATATAATATGTTATTAAGGAATTAATACATTATGACACATTTAACTAATAACAATTTAATTATTACTTAATCTATTAATCATGTAGAATCTTCATTAGTTGCTGATGCAGTAATCATTAATAAATGGATTAGTTAACCATTAGTAAAACATTAACTCATTATCTGTGCATTAGTTAAGCATGAATCAATGCATATTAGTGCACCAGTATTGTAAAGTGTTACCAAAATATTAAAGACCCCTGCTGTATAAACATTTCTCACTTACAGCCCTTCTATTTTAGTGTGTTTACTGTATATTTAGTTTGAACAACAAAGATAGCATCAGTTTACCAATGTAAATCTAAACAGACATGTTTGTGATTATCTAGGATTCACATCTAAATGATCTGAAATCTTATTTTGACACACTGATAAAAGAAACATGTGAGTAAGTGTGCCATAAAGGTGACTTTACAGATGTGACATTTCAGGGGTGACCGCACACCTGTTTTCAATCAATACATCCCATACTTACCAGTTAGTGTTACAATATCCATTAAAATAAATCAGTTACATTCCTTTTGCAATTACATCCCTCTTATCCTGTTTGTTTATGAATAATGTTCATATAATCTAAGAAAAAAAACTGTTTTTATAATTTAGATTTAGGGGCAGAGAGAACCAAAGTATTGGAATCATGTTTACAGAGAGAGGCATGAAAGACCTTCGTTTTTTTCCCCTTCTTTTTTTCTCAAAGCATTTTCATAGTTAACTGCATGACATACTGTGGAGGGCACTAGAGAACATGCAATCCACCGTTGCCCATGTGAAAATTCACCATAGCAACCATGCCACTGAAGCAACAAGAGCGTCATTCACTGCAATAGACGACTCAGCTTGACACAGCACAGCCCGAATACTGTCATGTCCTTGATATTGCAGATTAGTCTTTTAATATGTAACGTATTCACCTGTGTGTTATTAATAAAGCAATCAATTGTGCATTTAATTCACGCATACACATTAGCATGTACGTTTTGGCAGGTATTATTCATGGTTCCTGAGTAAGTAAGCCTGTTATTTACTGTGTATCTGAGTGTGTAAGCGTGTTCAAGTGTGTAAATGTGAAGGTAGGTGTGCTGTTATCACAACCCCTATCAAAGAACATCGAAGTGTTATTTGGCGATGCCCCAAAACCTTTGTTAAAGCAAACTGAAGTGTGTGATTGAAGCTACATCAAGGGTATTAGCATATTAAAACCGGTGGTGGAGCAAATCCACTGTTTCTTTTAAGCTCAAATGAGTCTGGACAGACTGAATGACAAAGGTGAGGACCTATTTTTTTAAGGTAGGCTACTATAATGTAATAGGCCACGGTACGAAAATGTTTCAAAGAATAGCTCTTGATACATCACTGGAGTGAAGCAGCTTTTCAGAATGGAAAGCTCTTATCAAATGTTGCACGGTTAATACGCTTTCATTATGTGGGACGTTAGTTATTTCTATGATGCTATTGCACAACTGTGTTATTATAGTGCCTTCACGGGCAACACTGTCCGTGTCAAGTTACTGTACATTAGATATGCTACTTATTTTTCTTTATCTTTTGAGCAACCTGATTTGAGCATCTGATGCAGAGCAATGCCCTCTACTGGAACTATGAATAAAGCACAATTTATAAATCAATGTTGAGATTTTTTTCTGCTGTCTAAAGTTTTATTGTCTTCGAAATTAAAATTGTATGACTGAACTTTTTAAAGGTATTTAACTGGAAACTGTTCTTGACAGCTAAACAATCAGCAGGTATTTTACTTAAAGAGCACCTATTGTGGCATTTAAAATGTTCCAAATATTGTTTTAGAAGTCCCCAACAACAGTTTTGCATGCATGCAATGACAAAAAAGACTTTAGTTTTCTTATAATATGCATTTATTTTTACCTGTTTTGACAGCGATTCTCAAATGATTCGTTTAGTGATTCACTTTTCAAAACCCCGCCTTTACGTGACGATAATCTGCGGTGATTGGTCCGATGACCCAGTCAGTTGTGATTGGTGTAGTCTGTGCAGATATTTTCGGAAACGGAACACCCATCACCATAAATGGTTTTCGGTTTAACAAGTTTAAACCTATGGTTTAAACGGGTATAAAGTGTATGAACAAACATGGCATCAATTTTACCCTATCAATTCGAGCCTGAATATGAAGGGGAAACGTCTGGAGATGCGAATGATCAACAAACTCAATCGCAAACACCACGACTGGAGCAGGATATTTCTCAATGGTAAGCATCAATGTAACATTAGTTGTCACTTCAGGCCAATGGAGCGTTAACTCGATGCATAAACATAAAGTTTTTACCAAAAAATGCAAAAACGTTATGTTACTACGAGGTATAACTCTATTCTTAAAGAAAACTCAGAAAACAACAACAAACAATTCACATATCTCAATACAATTGTCATTGAAGACCTAGAAGCTAAATGGTGCTTACACATATATAATTATTAGGCATGCTACATAAAACATAAAAGCAACAATTATTAATACCACTTACAGTGTGTTGATAGATATACACTTGGAACTGAACCTTCCTTCAATATCAGCCGGCTCACGAATCCAAGTTTAATTGCATTTAAGTTGGTAAAGCAATCGTCTTCAAAAAAACGTGAACAAAGCACAAGGCTCGGACTATACTCTCCCACTTAGTCTTCAAATGCTCAGATGAAAAAGTTTGCTTTTGAGTCGCACTTGAGAACACAGCGTCTCGTTGTCATGATGTTTTCTAGTTTTCACTGGTCTGCGCAATAAGTGGGCGTATCGTATTCAAATAACTTGACAAGTTGACGTCATCTAGTCTTCTAACAAAGATTCACAAAAATGACTCAGAGTCAACTCTTACTTTTGAAAGACAATAACTTTATATACGGTGCACTGTCATATTTCAAACTTTGCAGGATGTTTTTGTTCACTTAGATCTATGTTACACACTACATGAAAGGTACATTTCAAAATTCCATGATAGGTGCTCTTTAAAAGTTTTCTTTATTTAAGATATAGCTAATTAAAATGTAGGTTCCACTTATTTGTTTACTTTAAACTATTATTCCTGAAAGCTAAAACTGTAACTTCATTATTACAAATAATGTATATATTACAGTTTTACATAATCGGGCCAGCACTTGATATTCTTTCTCAATCAAAGTTTATTAATGCCCCCAGATACTGTTTTGCTATGTGGACTGTATGTGTTTGTGATAGAAATTAAAAAAAAAAAAACATAAAAATATAATCCTAAATAATAATATATAATCCTAAACATTATAGCTGTATGGATTTTTTCACTATTTAAACTGAGTTTATGAATAAGAGATTGTGCTTTTGCAGCCATATAATGATGCAATCAAAACAAATAAATCCTTTCTCTTGTGTAGGCTTTTAATTTTAAGTTTACATGTATTTTCTACTGTTAAGGACCAGTTCACAGCGTCTACTGACATGCTGTTAGAATGTGGTGTCCGTGGCAATAGTAATAACATTGAACAACAGCTTTTGGTTTTGCTTTATTCTCATTTGTTGCTTAATATGGGTTAATATATATATATATATATATATATATATATATATATATATATATATATATATATATATATATATATATATATATATATATATATTATTATTATTATTATTATTATTATTAATCCACATAAACTTTATGTGAGATATACTCTTTAAGTTACAAGTTCATTACAAAAAAAAATAGTTCAGCCCCAGAATATCCACTTAACGTACATAAAAGCACTTTCTCATCTCTCATTAAATTCCTGTCACTTTCCTGTTCCTTCTAAGTGTTACAGCACTAAATGTTCATGAGAAGGAAAGTCTCACTGAAGTCATTTTGTATGACTTGGCAACAGAGCTCGAAAATTAGCACATTTCCCATTTTTAAGGGGATGACCAGACCTTGGTTGTCTCTCAAGAAGCCCAGAAATGCCTTTCTGCTGTGTAACATGTAGCACCCGCAAATTTATGAGTAAAAAAAAATGACAGGGCGTGGGAAAATATGATCTGGTCATGATACATAATAACACATTATTTAAAAAGAACAGAAAATAAATGGAACTCTAAAACTCTGTGACTTTTACAGTATGTAACTTTTGGCCCTCTAGCAGTTAAAAAAACAAAAAACACCCAGCATGCATTTTGTGGAAGAACATTGTTTTGGTTGTGCTTCGGCTCTGCATAACTGTGTGGATGAATTTGACACTCCACAATTGATAATGCTTTACGATTAACTCCTTACCCACCTGTTGAGTAATAAAACCCCATCTCTGTGTCGCTTTACAACATTTCAAATGATTCATTATTTAAATTGTAAAAGTTACATTGTGCACCTTGAAGTTGAGTATGAGGTAGAGGTGGACAGTAACTAGTACATTTACTTGAGTACTGTACTTAAGTACTTTCTGAGTATCTGTACTTTACTTGAGTATTATTTTTTCTGAAAACGTTGACTTTAACTTCACTACATTTGAAAGACAAATATTGTACATTTTACTTCTCTACATTTCTATTGAGGTCCTCAAAGTCGTAAGTAATTTCTGTAGCAGCTCTGAAAGTCAGTGGATTTTTTTTTTCTTCTTCTTTTAAAAGTTTTTTTTCAGTAATCACTCTTGTAGGATCATGTGAAGTTTCCCAAATTTTTTGAAAACTGATCAGTTTATAGCAAAATGGAAAAAGACTTGCACCCATACTCATACTTAGAAAGTGGGTTTCAGTTTTCTGAAAAGTTTAAAGATTAGTTTAGTTGGCTTGTACACTTGATGCATGTCTCATAAAATGTTCAAAAATGTCTGGGAGATAGAGAAGAGTAAACAGTTGGGAGAATATGGGCTGTGTATCAGAGTGTAGGGTCCGTGCATTCGCCTTAAAGTGACAGCAGCTTTGTAAAGTATTGAAATGAGTTTAAGGTAGTCGTATGCTAACATGTCAGATGGAGCATCACTAACTGCCTTAAACCATGATGGCATAGTGTGCATTTATACAACAATGCAACAATAATAAAATAATGCATTGACATAAAGAAAATTTACTTTTTATACTTAAGGACTTTTAAAAACAAATACTTCTGTACTTTTACTCAAGTAAAAATCAGTTTTTAGAACTTTCACTTGTAACAGAGTAATATTTGACCAGTAGTGCTTTTACTTTTACTCAAGTAATAGAGTTGTGTACAAATATACAAATATATCAGATGTAAAGGTGCATTGGGTCACTTTCCAAACTGGAAAAAAGGTCTTGAATTCTATAGAAATATACTGATACAAACTAGGTCTCGTCTCTAGAAGTCAGTAAGAATGTGATTTTGACATAGCTGTTCTTATTAGATCTGATCAAATTCACTTTAATTAAATAAGCATTTCCTGAAAATTAATTAATTTAAGAAAGTTTATTGACAAGAATATGGTTTACAGTACTGTATATTATAATGAATGGAATAAAATAATCACACTGCTATTACACTGAATCTTGATTAAAGGTTTGTTTTTTGTTGTTGTTTTTTTGTAACCAAGAGTCTCTCTACAACTAATACAATGGTAACAAATGTTATCAATATTCTACTTGAAGCAGGCTTACAGACTTATGATTTCCGGAGGTCTTTGTAAAAGCATTGGGTGACCTCAGCTGTCACTAGGGCAAGAGCATGCGAGTGCCCCACCTCACACATACCCTAAATATCTAAAAGCACGTGTCATCTGATCAGGAAGCAGAAAGTATGACAGATGCTATACTGCAGGGTGGCTTGTACACTATCCTTTGAACAGTTTTACTTTACATTTGCAGTGTCTGTTTCTCCATGCATTCACAAACACAAGTATACATGCTCTTGAATCTTATCATTTTACTTTAACTCTGAACTGGTAAAATTATAATATAGATTTTATGAAAATCAACTACAGTCAAATACAATATGTATTTGAGCTGTTCATGAAAGACTTCTTCATTCAGCATTCTTCGTTCTGTTCATTAGATGCAACAGTCAGAATGTCCCATCCTGATGTGGGTCTCATTTTTTACAGCTAGTGTGAATAAACAGGAGAGTGCATGTAGGAATGTCTGACACTTGACTGCAGCTTGTGAGTAGTCCCATGTCAAAATGATTTGTGACACTGTTTTTCTGCTCTGAAAGCAACTCTGAAGTGTATAGCCTAATGGTAATTTGAAGTGAAGAGACACTGCTGTAGTGTACACCCTAAAGCCCAGTAAAAATTAAACAAATTAGATTAAAAGAACAGCTTTCCAGTGAAACCATATGCTGTGTCGTACTGTATTCTGCCCAACAAAGGCAAAATGCTATATAGGCCTACACTAACACTGAAACTGAGAAAAATGGATAACAAGCATTCCTTATTAATTTATTAAAGGGATAGTTCACCCAAAAATGAAAATTAGCCCATGATTTACTCACCCTCAAGTCATTCTAGGTGCATACGACATTTTTCTTTCAGATTTGTACAATCAGAGTTATATAAAAAAATGTCCTGGCTCTTCCAAGGTTTATAATGACAGTGAACGGCTGTTTCTGTTTTGAAGTCCATACAGCTCCGGGGGGTTATGGCCTTCTGAAGTGAAGTGATGCGTTTGTGCAACGAAAATATTTAAACTTTACAAACTGTAATCTCTATGTACATTCTGCAATAAAAAGTATTTTTCTTCAGCTAACTGTCATACGTGCGTTCACAAGAGACTGGCGTTCGAGCGTATAACGTAGGACGCAGGTATAGCCTCATTTCTGGTGACAAACATGGAAGCGCAGAGGATAGAGCAAAACAAAACTTGGTTCTTGCGAGAACTAGCATATTCTCACCGGAGCGACCTTCGTCTGGAACGCCAGTCCCTCGTGGATGCGCGTACGACAGATAGCCGAAGTTAGAGATTACAGTTTGTAAAGTTTTAAATATGTATTTTTCTTACACAAACGCATGGCTTCGCTTCAGAAAGCCTTTATTAACCCCCCGGAGCTGTATGGATTACTTTTATGATGGATAGATGCACGTTTATGGACTTCAAAACAGAAACAGCCTTTCACTGCTAGTATAAAGCTTGGAAGAGCCAGGACATTTTTTAATATAACTCTGATTGTATTCGTCTGAAAGAAGAATGTCATATACACATATACACGAGGGTGAGTAAATCATGGGCTAATTTTCCTTTTTAGGTGAACTATCCCTTTAATTTGATATCAACATGCAAGTTATTTAAGAAGTTGTTTTAATTAAAAAATAAAAGGACACATTATTTTGTAATTCATTTTTAATGATGTGCACGGGCAAATCAATTAGAATGAATATTTGAATTTTTATTTCATGGTGACTTTAAGTGAAAAATGATCGACTTCAAGTTTTCCAGCATTTTATTATGGTGTGTTCCTCCGAGAAAATGCTGTTTCCAAAGGTTTGTTCACCTCCACAGATATCCAACACAGAAGCATAAACTGACACAAGCCTACATGGGTGTGGGCTGTCGTCATTCACTGATGAAACTGATGAGACTGAACAACTGAACAAGCTCACTGGCATTTCATTGGCCGAGGGGAGGACTGTCAATCATGCCTACAGCACCTGCGAGCGCTGTAGCCATTAAATGAGCGCCGCGTGACGACTGCGCGTGAACTCAGAAAACTCTTCTGGATATCCTATCGTCTTCAGCGGCCCGGTAAGTGTGTTCTCTGCTGCTTTACTTCTCTTAGTGGATTTACAGACAACATAGTGTGAAAGTCAATTAACTGATGCCATAATATGCCTAGGATTTGTGTAAAATTTTGTAGAATTAACTTCATTTGTAAAAGCAGTCTCGCATATCATGTCAAATGTCACAGAATTCTTCCGTCACTTCTACGAATCCTGTGAACTGGGTGACATTTAGTCTGGAAAAGTGAATAAAAGGTGAAACTTTAAAACCACACAAGACATTAAAAGAGTCATTAAAATATTCTGTGATATGGAAATTTAAATATTCTGTAACTTATGGAAACTGATATTTTTACACACATGAACACACCTGCGGGCTAACAAAACAAAATGTTGTTGTTTTAATTGTTAATTAATTTTGGAGAGAAAAAATAAGTAGGCCTAGGTTTATAGCTAATATGGTTAAGATTTTCTTATTATTCGGATACAATAACTGTACAGTTCCTGGATGTTAGTTCAGGATATTGTTGTTGTGAGCAGATGCTACAAGAGATTTACATCTTAACTGACTAGTGATTAGATTAGAGGAGATTAGAGAGAACCTTCCTCCTGACAGGGAGACTGACCATTGGCAGGAGCAGCCTCCAAAGAATAGCCTATCACAACATTCATGTGATTGTATCTGCCAATCATTTTGTTCAGTTTCCTTTGGATCTGTGCTAAAATGTTTCTGTATGCCATAAAGCTGTCAGCTGTAAGTAACCCACGCTGTTTACATTGTCACTCTTAATCCATAGGCAAATGCAAATCAAATGTACGGTATCTGGTTATCTTTGCATTTGTTTTGGGTTTTAAACCCTGACCTCACTCAGAGGTTAATTTAAAGGCATCAGGGTGATTGTTAATAGCCTAATGTATTGCTCATGTTATCCTTTCTTTACATCAGCTTCACAAGTGTTTTATCACTTTGATCTATTTCAGAACAATTGGTGGATTTGTGTGGCAGGGAGAACAGAGACCTCGTGCTCTGGTGTGCCACCACCTCAGACTCATTAGGCAATGAATGTACCCCTGGGTGGCCTTGCTATTTTGGGATTCTGCCTGAGTCTAGCGGAATTCTGGAGCATAAGGGGTTCGTAGATGTACAGATAGATAGATAACTTGATATGTTGTAATGGGAATTGTTTTAGGCTAAAAGCTTTGGTCTCTGTATGGTTCATGGCCTGTGGTTTCTTAAAGTAAAGTGGATACAGAAATGAAATCTGTTTCAAACTCAATGTTCTACTTAGTTTTGATATTAAATAAAATTATTAATCAGATAAAGATAAAAATTGTATTTACGCATTTCATTTCTTTATCTAATACTAAGCAAATACAATTTTTCCTATAGGCCTAAACTACTGTTCAATTTTATTTACTTATTTATTTATTTTTGAAAAGAAACTAATATTTTTATTCAGCAAGAATTAAGCATTAAGTTGATTAAAAGTGACATTGAAGACTTTTTACGTTGATCTTTTTGAACTTGAGACCTTTCTATTCATCAAAGAATACTGAAGAAGAAAAAATATCAACAAAAATTTAGGCAGCACAAATGTTTTCAAAGTTGATAATAAGAAGAAATGTTTACTGAGCATCAGATCAGCATATTTGGATGATTGCTGAAGGATCATGTGACACTGAAGACATTTTGGTCATAAAGTCATACCGACCCCAAACATTTAAATGGTATGGTATATATTATTTGAGTATTGTTTTTATTGTGTGGTAATATTGATTGCATAATCATAAAGCGGTTTCTCTTGTGCTCTGTAAAAAGCAGCTTTTAGAATATATTACTGAAATTAACATAGAAACATTGAACTGTGCAGGTTAAGTCCAGGGTATTGAGAGGCCTTATATCTAAAGCAGATGAGCAGGGTTGTGTTGAGTCAGCGCTGGATACTGTCTATGTATGAAACGAGGACAGAGACAAGAAGTCTGGAGTCGGTCTCGCATTTCCTGGGAAAAGTAAGAGCAGCCTGGGCACCCGCAGACACAGGCCCTGCTGTCACTATAACATGACAGTGTTACATTTGAAAAGTTCAAATACTTTGAACGTGTTGGTCAAAAAATTCTAAAAGAGGTATATTTAGCAAAGGAACGACTGATATGGTATCGGAAGTGGATGATGTAAATTTAAATGATGGTCAACTGCAGTGCTTTTCTGTACCTTTCCTACTTTTCAGCATATTTTACCCTATAGTAGTTAAAATGACTGAAAAATAAAGCAAATGTCTTTCAATTGCGTTGTGTTTGTGGCTGCATGCAACAACAAACATACTGGACAACAATTATAGATTTATGAGGTCAAAATGTCAGCGTAACTGTAAACCTACTTAAAATGACACATGCTAATAAAACACAATGCTGTTAAGTGCTTGCATTGCACTGATGTGGCAATCACAGCAGGTCTCATCTGGCCAGTTGTAGGAGATATTTAACTGAATGAAGCGTGAAGCTCATTCAAGGGGGAAGTTTTAGCCTAAGGCCTTACTTGGATGTCTATTAAACCGGACAGTATCTGCAAGGGGTCACCCACTTAGACACGGGCAACCAAATCCTGTCAGGTAGATTATTTATGGTGCATCGCAGAGACTGTTTTACCACTGCTGCTATTCATGGAACCACAGTGATCTTTAGAAAGCAGGAAGCAAGTGGTGATGAATGGACATTAACTTAAGTATCAAAATATCAGTGTCACTGTATGGAGTTTGACCTACATATTGGCCAACAGCCTTTCGAGGGCCCACTAGTATGGGTGATGATTTTATGGTGTCATATAAAGGTAAATGTTTCTTTCTTTTTGTTTATTTTCCAGAGGCAGGATGGAGGAAGCGGAACTCTTAAAGGAGCGGCTTCAAGCTATTACGGTAACCTCACTTGGGTTTGTCTACTTATTTCAAAGCTCTCTGAAAAACTTGATTGTGATTGGTTAAAAGCTACGACCCAAATATTTCTGTATAATGATCGCTAAACTTCTTTTTTTACAATTATAGTATTTATTGCTATTTTGAATGTACTATTTTATATTTTCAAGTCATTTTAATTTGATAATTATTTAATGTTTATTATTTTTCAACAATGAACTGTAAAGTTGACATCAGGCACCCGCTTTCCTATCATATAGCTGTGCTACTGTAGTTCCATGTCTCCATTTGGGCATGTGTCCATTTGTTCTCAGAATAAGAAAAAAATCCAAGAGGAAATTGCCCACAAACGGCTCGAGATCGACAGAGAGAAACTGAAGCTTCAGCATGTTAAGGTACCTTCTTGATGTTAGAAGTATAGTTTAATTTTCATCAGCATCTGAATTGTATGATTTGAATTGTAAGGGTCTGGAATTTGAAGTATATCTCTGTCTTTTATAGAAAAGGTCCATGAGAGATCTGTGGCTCATGGATGGGATGAACAGCAGTAATGCACAGGAAACACAAAAAGCTCTTGAAGATGCCCAACAAACGAAACACCTCAAGAGTAATATACATCGGTAAGACAAATTATTGTATTGTGCCTTATTTCTAATTTCAATGGTTTCATTACTGTAGTATTATTTAGACCATCTCTACCACAAGAGAGTGACTGTTGATCCAAACACCATTTTGCTATCTAACAACCAATGCGTACTTATTTAACGAGATGGCTAATTCCTACGACCTCACTTGTTCAAATTCGTACAATTTGTCTTAACCAGTGACAGGTAGGTTTAGGGGGTTAGGGTAGGTCATTCGTATGAATTCATATGAATTGGGCAACTAGCAAAATACATATGATGTAGCAAAAATCGGACGGATTTGTACGAGTGAGGTCAAACAAATTTGTAAGAAATTTGCCACCTCATATATTGCGCATGAATTGCTGTGAGATCGGTTTGGATTTTTCCATAAAGAATGTTAGTTTATTGAGATTATGATAGATTATCACATGCATACTGGCATCTGAATACAATTTTAAAAAATAAATCTGAATTTAAGGGTGTTTTTAATTTAGCTTCAGGGGTGGCCTGATGTTTTCTCAGCTTTCTCACTTGCCCTGTGGTGCCCTAATGAAATCTTTTAGAGTGAAGTATGAGGCAAGCGGTGTGCAATGCTTTGTAACCGCATTGCATTGTAGTAGGCAATGAAGTCAGAGAAGGATGCTTAAAAAAGCTTTTCTCATGTCCTTGAAAAGCTGCTAAATGCAGGTCACACCCTGGTACAAATATTGCTGTCGGTTTCTTTCTTTGTAAGTCTGCTAAATGTTTCAGGCTGATGGTGATTCAGGCACAGTCGTATGAGAGAGTAAATTCTAATGTCTTTAAATTAATATTTGTTTATAATGTTTTCATACCCTCTTAACAACTCATTGTGTCTTTAACCTATAGGATCTAGCATGTCTATGCAACAAAAAGTACAAACAGAGCGACAGAGACTTTGTCACTATTGTGTGACTTTACCTGATAACAGAGGCCTGTGTGTGTGATGAGAACTCTAGAGGACGGAGGGTTTAGAAAGTCTTATTTAAACACTTATTATCACAAATTATCTGTAGGATAGAGAAAGAGATTGAAGCGTTGGAGAGAGAGGAAATGAACATCTCAACAAATGAGGGGCTGATTCTAAAGAGGCTAAAAGCCATTGAAAAATCTCCAGAGGACATCATTAAGGTACAGTGCTTTTGTTACGGTTCATTTAAAATGATAA
Organism: Gobiocypris rarus; assembly: GCA_023029165.1. Taxonomy (NCBI): domain Eukaryota; kingdom Metazoa; phylum Chordata; class Actinopteri; order Cypriniformes; family Gobionidae; genus Gobiocypris; species Gobiocypris rarus. The sequence goes on along the minus strand of CM040915.1, from coordinate 42,429,457 downwards.
GAAACTGTCTTTTGCTTTAATTAACTATATTTTAAAAGAAAATAGGCTTTATACATTGGAAAATTAAAGATACTTTATATTAAAAGATGATTCTAATTGTGTCCTCACAGGCAGTGAATGCAGATTTCATATCAGGTAAATACTGTAAAATTACATAATCATAAAATTGAATGCTGTATTATTTATATTCTAACTTTTTTTTTTGCAGACCCGATCTATTTACATTCAACAATTCCAAATATGCAAAAGCCCATCACACCTCTATTAAATCAGAGGAAGAAACGAGACTTGGAAACTAAAGCAAAAATGACCACGCCAAACCTGGTAAACTGAATGAAGATTTCAAACCATCTTATATTTCTATATTTAATATATTTATATAATGCAGAACAGCAAAACAAATCTTTTACATGTCTTCCAATATCTTCAATTGTTGCGTATACCGAGCTGCAGCAGACACATTTGTAAACGACTTTACTTGGACCCGTTGTGCGAGCTTTCTCTTTAATACCGTGTGGTTTATATACATGTTGCTCAAACCCCGTTGCACACCGTTTGCAGGAAACATGTTGTTCAACCCGGAAACTGTTGCAAAATGTTTCGCACCGGTTTGAGCTTGAATGTGCCCCATGGTGTCATTGGTGTTCAAACAAAGTCCCGCCTCCAAAATCACACCATTGGTTGAGCTAATGTTTTTATGTTGTGATACTCAATATTTAAATATTGTAATATATAATATTAAATATATAAATATTTAATCTTAATGTATTTTTGAAAATTCTTATACATTACACACATTCCATTTGTCTCTTATAGCTTTGTTTGCCATGGAAATTAATGTTCAGAAGGACTTGCGAACAGGTGAAAGCCAAGTGCTTTCCACCTCCGCCATTTCTCCCCAAGAGCTCCAGCAGAGAGGCATCAAAGTCTACGATGATGGCCGGAAGTCCGTCTACGCCTTACGCACGGACGGCCACCAGCCTGGTGCAAACGGAGTGGATGAACTCAGTCCCGTGGAGGTTGAGGAGCTGCTGAGACAGGCCTCTGAGAAAAAGAAAAGGTCCAATCAGGTTCAAATGAACCCTTCATATCCCTACAGCATCTCCCATGAACTACAATCGGACCCCAAAAACAGAGAGAACCACAAATCCAACGGAAACCAAGATCCCTACAGCATCGACTTGTCTGCATGGCCCGAGCTTGTGTACAAAGATGGAGTTCGCTATCCAGAGGACGTGGGTCATAGATTTCCACTCCTTCCAATGCCTGATTATAATGATAGACCAGACGAATACTGTCAGAATGGCAATGGGAACAACTACAGCCGTGAGTTATATAGAGGGGAAAGACACGCGCATGGACAATATTACAACCGAGGAGAGAACAAACGGGGAATGCAGCATTTGGATTGTGACTTCAGAAAACACAGCCTGTGCTCTGCCTACTCTGAGGACTCTAAAGTCAGCACTCTGAACGCCATGCCATCGGACGAGCCCGTCACCATGATCTTCATGGGCTACCAGAATGCTGAAGATGACAGCCAGAGCTATGAGGGCTCAGTTCGGGCAGAGCTGGTGGTCATTGGAGACGGTGATGATGACCGCCCTCATCAGAGCTCCACCGCCAAGAATGCCTTTTCCTTCTCTGCCGGACGAAAGGGTAAAAGAGATGGCATGGAGGACCCGTCAACTACAGGTACCCGAAAGATTAAAAAAGTCAAAGGCAGACACAAGCACTGCTGTATGCTTATGTAGTATCACTAACACTCTATCAGCTCTTCTATGATGCAGCTTCTCACCAGACTGGCTTTCCTCGCTCTGCATGCTGGACACTGCTGTGGTTTTCCGTTTTTCAGTGTCTTAAACTGTCCTTCATGTTGTCAGTTGCTTATGTTGTCTGACTGTTTTAGAAACACCTTGTCGTATGTGTTTAGCTTTAGACCAGGGGTCTTCAACTGCAGGGGGTCCAACAATTATCATTAAATCTCTAAATTATTATTTTTATTGAACAAAAAAATCTATAATAAGTTAACTAAAAACAAATCTAAGATCATCTAAATACACTACAGTTCAAAAGTTTTGGGTTAGTAAGAATTTTTAATGTTTTTAAGGAATAACTTATACTAACCATGTCTGCCTGCATTTATTTGATCAAAAATGCAATAAAACCAGTAATAAAAAAATAATTTAATTTATTCCTGTGATGCTGAATTTTCAGCATCATTACTCCAGTCTGCAGTGTCACATGATCCTTTTCATTAATATGCTGATTTGGTGCTCAAGAAACATTTCTTATTATCAATGATGAAAACATCTAGGTCATGAATATAACCCTGGTTCCCTGAGAGGGAATGAGATGCTGCGTCATAATGTTGATGCTATGGGAACTCCCCCAGGCGTGACTGGTGTCTGAAGCATGTGTGGAAACACACCAATTGAATGAACATCATACTCCAGCAGCGTTGCTGAGCTAGACAAATCCCATCATCTGTAGTTGAGGTTAGAAGGGATACAGCAATGGAAGTGAGGAAACATCTCATGATAAAATATCAATAAATTAAATTGTATAGCCCCATGGCCAGACCTGCAACCACACACGCCTTGCCAAAAAACTGCTAACTTGCCATAAATTTGCTAACATGAGCTGCAAGATGCAGACGAGTCTTCCAATCTCTCAAGAAGAGAATCAAGCGAGAGCTGAGCTAAAGCAAGAGAGAAATATATTTCCTCAGCTACATATTACTCGGACCCGGATAGGGATATATTTCCTGAAAAGCTGCTAGCTGTGACCACACCTCTGTGAACTTCTCTACGACTGTCTCACATGCGGTCTGAAGAGGCCAGAGTTCAAGATCAGAGCATCAAGGAGAAAGATCGCAAATCTCCTTGTCACAGACACCGCTCTGTAGCCACCATAGCAGTTTTACACTGAACGGTCAATTGCACCGGCCGGGAGCAACGCGACACAGAGAGCTAGCCTGTTGCTATGCAGCTTTTCTTTTTTTTAGGACTACCTCAGGAAATAATACCCCTTAGAAGGATGGCCCTACTATGCCTGCAGCACCCCATGCTTTCTGCTCACGGAAGTGAGGCAAAATCTCACGATAAAATAACAATACATTTAATTGTAGAGCCCCATGTCCAGACCTGCAACCGCATATGCTTTGCCATAAACTGATAACTTTTGGCAGCCATAACACCCCATACACTGTGGTAAAGTGGGAGAAGCGAATACCATCCACCTACGTTGCTCTTAGCTGATCAAAACTGCACAAGCAAACACGGAGCACGAGCTGCGAGATGCAGACAAGTCGATTCTAATTTCTCAAGAAGAGAATCGAGCAAGAGCTGAGCTCCCACAGTGAATGCATTCAGTTCCCTCAAAGGCATCGTCATAGCTCATAGCTGTAAGCAACTCTTAACCCAGTGCATTTTCGTGTACCGCTGCTCACACACCACCATACAAGTAGTTTGACTGTGTGGGAGCGATACACACAATTCCATGATTTCGACATATGAATGTGGGAATACGAATAACCAGATCCAAGTGCGTGCATATACAGCTCCCTCGAGCTGACAGCCATCACCCTGCTCTCTGCTCTCAAGCTTACATTGGCAATATCTTCACACACACTTAAACAAGCGAATCCTGAAGACAAAGAGCTGACGACGTCTAAGGCAGGGGCGCTCCATGTTTCCACACATGCTTCAGACACCAATCACACCTGGGGGCGTTCCCATAGCACCAACATTATGGCACAGCATCTCGTTCCCTTGAAAGGGAACAGTTGTTCTGCTTAATATTTTTACACACATTCCACCATCATACATTTTCTTCTCTGATGAATACAGTTAAAAATAAAACAAAATAAAATAAAGTTCTGACGAACAGCATTTATTTTAAAGTCTTTATACTGTCACTTTTGATCAAGTAAAAGCATCTTTGCTGAATTTAATCATTCATTTAAAAATAAGATACAGAATATTTTCAGGCTCCAAACTTTTGAAGGGAAGTGTATGTCATTGTACCTTCCATATTAAGATGTACATTACATTTTAATTTCACTTAATATGTGATTCTGTAAATAAATACTGATCATTTTGCAATGTAAACATCATAAGTATGTAAATGCTTTCATATGGGCCTATCATGCCATTAATGGTCAAGCTCTATCCACCAAGGCCTCCTTGAAAAGAAGACCCCTGATTTAGAGCTTTACCTCCCTCTGGTGGTGAAAGGGAAGATATTCACATCTCTTTCAAAATAATACATGGAATATGCAATCACTCTCCTTTGTTTTCGCCTGCCAAACTTTCTATGCTATATTTCTTTCTTTTTTTTCCCACATTTTGAATATAATTTCCTCACTGTGCTTTTTGCCACTTGCAATAATAAGCATGACAGCATGCCGTCTGCTTTGACATATGAACCGTCATGCTTGCTGTCATTGTGTTTTTTCATGCATCCTTTCTTTTGCTCTGATATTGTGTGTATGGGAGCATTGTGTGAAAAGAGTGAGAGATTAATCTTTGTAATAAAACTGATTGAATGAGTCTTCTTTTTTGTCTTTTTCAGTATCTTAATACGTAGTTTGAAGGGACAGTTCACCAAAAAAAAAATGAATCAATGTTTTTATTTTTTTATTTGCTACTATATTAATTATTATTTTGAATAAGATTTTTTTATATTTTCACCTTTCATTTAAATAATAGTTTTAGTAATTCTGTTATGTGTATTTAAGTTTTTTTGTTTATATTTAGCTTTCATTGATTTTTATTTAATTTAACTTTTACTGCTTCAACACTTATTTTGTTTGTTTATTTCCAAAGAAACATTTATTATTTACATTTTTATATATTTTATTTTATTTCAGCTTTAATTAACAATAAAGTTTTTTTATAGTTTTAGCTTAAGTTAACAATAGCAACTTTGTAAATCTTTTTTTCATTTTTTTATGGAGCACAAAAGGAGCTTCACAGCCGCTGTTAAAGCCACTGTTGACTTATTGTATTGTAATGGGTTTTTTTTTGTGTGTCCCACCGAAAATGTAATGGCACACACATTTTGAAAGTCATGAGTAAATGACAGAATATTCATTTTTGAGTGATATATTCCTTTAATGGTGAAAAACAAGCTGGTTACGACATCACCACCCACACAAATGTTGCATGAAAAGATAAGTGACTCACAACTTTTGATGCCACACTAACTTAAAGCCATTATGATCATTTTTTGCTGTTATAGACTCAATATAAATGATGTCGTTTAACAGTATGCTTTATCTTAAAAAAAGGGGGACACTCCCACACATGGCCCCCTCTCTGTCATCTCTTCATTGTATAATATACGCAATCCAGCCCTGTCAATCTTCTTCAGAATCACGCACGCTCTGAGCGCTCCAGTGGTGGGCAGATAATTTGCTGCGCATGTCTTCCAACCTTAAGAGGCTTTTAAGAAGGCTGGGTGGTGTGCTTGAAACACTCTTATATAATCAATCTTGGGGATTATATAAATGGGGATAGCTTGTTTCATGAGGTCTTTATAGCTTGAGTTATTAAGATTACCCTTTTACTTAAACTGCCCTTGCACAAAAGATAAGTCAGTGAGGAGGTGGAGCACTGCTGAGAGTTGTCACAGGAAAGCTACTGGTGTGCATCAGCTGTCCATTAACTTCTGTTTGGTTGGGAGGATAGAATTGAGCAGCTAAATCAATGTCTTTTCTCTCATGCTCCCTACAGCATTACAGATCCAGATGGAAAAACTGGGTCAAACCGCATAGTGCCCAGCACGCACATTTTGTGGAACTCACATGCGAACCCTGGGAATCTTGTACGCTTGTCCGAAGTGGTCAGCGAGACATTGATCAACATCTCGGCAGAGTCTTCTGAAAGTGAAGGGAGGATGTACTATTAACACTTTTCAAGAAAAATATTTGATAACTCTTGCTTAACATTTTGTGCCTCTGTCAGTTTCTTTTATTAAAAATTGTGTTAATACAACACACACACACATACACATATGTCCTGTATATGACTCTGACTTGCCAATAATAACTCAATAAAGCTATACATGAGACTGTAAGCTATAAGAGACTGAACCTTTAAAAGGGAAGATATTGCTGTCACATGTCACTGAAGCTTTCTTTCCGATGTGTTCTCATTGTAGCAAAACCCAGAATGACAGCCAAACCTCATGATGTGTGTGTATGTGGCTGACAGCTGTCTGGGACACCTTTATTATCTGTGCTAATAAATTAATCTTTCTGCCTTGTTTTTTCTTTTTTTTTATCAGATTTCCATGTCAAGGTCATCTTAGTGATTCCTTATTCACTGTTAATAAGGCTTCATTGTTTTTTTTAGTTGTTGTTTTTTTTTATTAGATAAAATATAAGTGTTGCCTTTATTAAAACTAAAAATTAAAGGCATAGCGAGTGAAAAAATCCGTCAAAATTTTTTCAACCTCATTTTATAAAACGTTCTTTCTTCTGATAAGCCGATATTTTTCTTTTTGTTTTGTTTTTAAAGATATTTTTTAATGTTAATTAAGGATTTGTCATTTCTGATATTTTTTTCTTGATATTGTTTTCTGTCAGTGAATGGGGACCAGCATGGACAGTCGTAGTCTCTATTCGTTCTCATTATGGAAAAGACAATCTGCTAAATATCTCTGTTTCACAGTCATACAGGATTTTTGTAACAATATGAGGGTGAGAAAATTATGACTTTTTGGGTGAACTGTCCCTTTTATGAAATAACCTATCTGACAAATATTTGTCATGCATAAACACTCTATAATGTTGGTTTTGGTCACTCTGTAGTTGTGCAAAAGTGATGGTAGAGCAAAAAAATAAATAATAAAATACTAAATCAGATTAAAGCTGATCCTTTAATACACTGAGCCTCTGTATTTGATTCTATTCACCGGCGATTCACAGTTTACACTGTCTGATAACAGACGTCAGCTGTGAGCTTTTTTTTCCCGAGCAGTGAGAATTGTGTGCAATTATATTTTTTTAGGTATTCTCCTTTGATGTGTCTGTGTGTTTGAGTTTGAGCTTGTCATGTCTGTCAGTGGAGTTACTGTGATGCCATTGGTCGATTCCCACACATTCAATCAGAGCTGTTGCTTCTGTCACACACATTCACACACACGAACACACATACATGCACTCAGAGGAAGAAACAAGACCTTCACTGTTAAACCAGCCGACCTCAAAGCTCCATGACTGTAAGTATTCATTCCAAACTTTTGTATTGATATGTAATACTCATTACTAGTGTGACACGTTTGTCTGGATGCATGGGGAGAGTCATTGTGCACCTGCGTCTGGTGAGAAACCTTTTTATGCATCTTCAACAGAGTTTAAAATCGGATCAGATGTACACTTTGGAGTTTTGGTGAATTTGTGTATTGTAGTGGGACGGTCTTGAGGGGAAAAGACGGAGGAGAGAAAGAGAGAGAGAGAGAGACGATGCCTTTTTTGGTGTTACATTTGCAATTTGTTGGAGTGTACCCATGCTGTTTTTCCGTCAAGTGTGTGGGATGGAAGCTATTCAAAAACAGAGAAGATGTGGTGGAAAATGATGCAGAGACTGAGCCAGTTACACAGGCAGCAAACAGACAGAATATCCTCCACCAAACATACTTACATTATTTTACTATGATCTGCAAACAGATTTGAACTGCTTATTCAAAACGAAATCTAACCCTCATTCCCTGCCACATCTCAGTTTACAAAATGCATTTTGATCTTTACATTTGTCCATTTTGCTATCAGATCACCCAAAATGTGTGTTAAATATGGTCTAAAAACCATGATAAGATTGCACAAAAAGAAATGCAGTGTCAAAACATTGTCACTTTAACCCATGCTAATTTCATGATCAAGCAATTGGAATTGTTGTTCTTCAAAAAGACGTACAAATTTGGATATGAAGTGTGGAATGAATAGAGTTTGCCTCATATGTGACATCACTGCAATAGAACAGATGTGGCAGGTGAGTAATACTGAATTCTGGATTATTCCTGGAAAAACATAATGATACATGAGGATTGGTCTGGCTTAGAGTCTAAGTGTAGGCTGAGAGGATGAGTTTTGTCCATAAACAGATAGATAGATAGATAGATAGATAGATAGATAGATAGATAGATAGATAGATAGATAGATAGATAGATAGATAGATAGATAGATAGATAGATAGATAGATAGATAGATAGATAGATAGATAGATAGATAGATAGATAGATAGATAGATAGATAGATGATTGATTGATTGATTGATTGATTGATTGATTGATTGATTGATTGATTGATTGATTGATTGATTGATTGATTGATTGATTTGTAGACATCTTTGCGTTCATTAAAACCTATACCCAGTAGGCACAGAATGTCAATGTGACGTCAGGAAGACGTCAGACTCCAGCTAGTCCAACGTCAGTCAGATGTCCTATTTTGGTTGAAAATGAAAGTAAACCCAACTTTTGTTTGATGTCAAGCTCCAACGTCAGACAGACGTTGAATTTTGGTTGGAATAAGCACCGCACTGTAAAAAAGAAAAAAGGGTGAAATGTATTAACAGAGGAGGATTAAACAACTCTACAAACAGCATTACCAGCTTCACGCATTACTACCAGATTGACTTTATTTCTGTCAGACGACTACATAAGCTCTTATTGAGATTTAACAGAAGTTTTGTTGTTGATGTTTTATTAGTTTAGTTGGAAGTCACCATTATGGTGATCAGTGTTTACTTTAGTTGGGTAGTTTGACTTGACTATTTAACATTACTTTTTCTCTGGCTGTTGTGTTTATTATGGCAAGAAAAGCAAGAGAAAGTGTGGGTATTTATTCCAACCAAAATTCAACGTCTGCCCAACGTTGGAGCTTGGCGTCAAACAAATGTTGGATTTAGATGTCAAACCAATTTTTGTTTTCAACCAAAATCCAACGTCTGGAGTTTACATCCTGTGCCTGCAGAGGTTAGTTGAGTGAAATCATCAAATTTGCATTCATAGTGTTGCTATTATGACATATCTTCAATTAAAATATGGCCATATAACAAATCAATATGTATATGCCTGTCATAGAATCATTTTACCTTTCAGATGAATCTCTTTCACTGGGATTCTGCTTTGTCTGTCATCGGTTATACAATTATTATCAACTAAATTGTCAACAACAAAAAAAGTTAAAATACAATAGTTTTTGTATTTTACAGTATGACACTTTAATCAATATAGCCTAAATATTAATAAGAATTATATAAAAAGTAATTTATACATTCTGCAAAAGTTAATCCAGGGGGGCTTCTTACCCCAGGTAAATTAATCCAGTAGGGGTCATCTTACCCCCCTTTTAATATTTTACATTTTGTGCTATTACAACTAAATTAGCACCATATCTAAATATGTTACCATTTAAAAGTAACCCCACATTGTTGTTAAGGGGGGCATCCCCCACCCTACCCATAAAAGAAGAGTCCAAGAATGACCTTGCTCAGAATATATGGGCTGCATGTTCAGAAATCGCGTGGGCAAAGCCAAGCGTTCAATAGTTGGTTGAGAAAGTGTGGGCGCCCAGAGGGACAGAGCGGCTCCGTTTCATTGCAACCAGTGCTGGCGGGGCTCATGCATTCAGTTGCTGTCGTTTCTGTCAATATCTTTATCTGCTCTATTTCACATTTGACAATTGCTGACGGATCGATAAGTCTGAACAGGAATTTGTCGCGAGCTTGATTTTCCCTCTCCGAGTTCAACCATATGAATTACTCGCGACGCGTCGCCATTTGGTTACTCGCGTTATCCGTGCAAATTATTCAGGCATGTGCGTATTGCGGTAGATTGGAGATGATATCCGTTTGGCTCCTCTTTTTAAAGCTGCTGGTAGGTATCAAAATACTGAAGCTTTGTGCATCTGTTGCATCCGCATCTGCTTTGGCCAACATCTGCATGCGCAAGGCACGAAGAGCGAATGATGCAGGAATTCTGTGCGCTGCATTTGTACTGTCGTGTTTGGCACTCAGAGTCCAGTTTATTTAAACTGTTATGATGCTGAATTGTCTATATCTGAAATCTCCATGAATTATCGGTATAAATTCCATATCTGCTTATAGTGGCAACACTGCAGTGATGCAGAATATACCCAGAGAGAAGTTTGACTTAAAGGGATAAATCACCTTCACCACAAAAAGCAAACCCATATTACGTTCTGTGGAAAACAAAATGAGATGTTAGGTAGAATGACATTAGTCACCATTCACTTTCATTGAATGGAAACATGATGCAATGAAAGTAAATGGTGACTGAGGCTGTTAGTCCATAACACTTCTTAATTTTGGGGTGATCTATCCCTTTAATGCAACAGCCAACAGTCACACCTATTGGATAATATTGATGACATCATTTTGCTATCTGCAGAATTCCACCTCTGGCAAAGTGGATGTAATGTTCAGACATCAGAAATGTATTTTCCAAAACAGACAGGGTGGATCTGGGGTTAATGGTGGTCACAGCACCAGCAGGCATGCATAAAAGAACATCCTATCCGGTCGATATGAGCAATAGATTTGTTTCTCTGTCTCTCTTACTGATAAAATCAGGCTGATAGCTTTAATAAACCTACTGCATGGCACTTTGATAAGGTTGTCTCTGGCTAGGCAGCTGCTTCTACATGGCTCGTACTGTATAATAAACAAGACCGCCTCCTCAGATACAGCATGTTGCTAGGCAACCACTACTTTTCGGGGAAAAACACAAAACAGACCCTCTGAAGTCATATGACAGTATTAAATGGCATTATGATCATCCACATACTGTAAGCTTCTCTTATGTTTTATGAATGTGGGCACTGAAGCAGCACAAAGAAGGGGAATGGTAAACTATTAAGTGATACATAAGGAAAAGGGTATAATTGTAGCTTGTAACTGAGTTCAGTCATCCAATTAGATTTTGGATTGATAGTACTTTCAAAAAAGTAACGCACTTTGTCCGAAGTGTTACCCTTCTCTTTATTTAAGCTTAGAAGGTTTTGTGATCACAACTTGAACTGGCTGATTTGAGCTGTTTCGTTAAAGAGTTTTTATTTAAAACCACCTTTATTATCCTCAAAGAAAATTTTAATTTTACCCCTAATTTTAATGCATGAAAGGTTTGATGTAGATTTTCAGCCCACTTTGAGATTGCAAGCTTTGTTAGAAAGCACACTTCTCATGTTTTAATTGGTATCCAAGATATCCACCCACTTCTCACAGCATGAATGCTAGAATAGTTCGACGAAACTACTGCGACACTGTGCAATTCTGCTGAAAATAACACACGGTTGGTTCTTCTAGATCAAGGCTGTCTATGTTAATTCTATCAGAGACTTTTCAAGGAGCAAGGCTAAGAGAAATTGTTTTTAGCGTTTGTCGTGTTTGATGTTTTGAGTCTTCCTAAGCTTGGTGTTCCTTTAATTCTAAACAGATCTTTTTCAATATAACTTTCATAGAGAGCCACAGCTGGTGTGCGAAGGTCATATGAAAGTGAACTAAATGAAGGCGAAACCACCTCTGTAAATCAGCAACAAAAAGAGCAGAAATACCTCTCTGAAACAGTCACCATGGAGACCAGCCAGCTTTCAGAAATGGCTGATCTAACAGACTGTAAAATGGATCCTGGGTGTACAGAGGACCAGACATGCCAATTTAATGAGGAGGTAAATGAATGTTTTGTCACATATTTCTCAGAGTGCCTGGATACCAGAAAGAGCAACTCCCACGAAGACCTTGATGAGCAAGACAACAAAGGCACAACCAATGCAAGTGATAGCTCAGGTGAATCTGATGGGAGCAAAGAATCTCAAGAAAGCGTTATGGCCAACGAACAAGAACAGCCAGATTGTAGAGAATCTTTGACTGCTGAGTCTCATGAAGACCTTCACATGAATGACCAACCAGAAGAGGAAATGGAAATCAAAACTTGTGATGATGCCCACGAGGAGGAACACAATGAACCTGAAGAGAGGGTAGAGGCAGAAGAGAAGGTAGAGGCAGATGAGAGGGTAGAGGCAGAAGAGAAGGTAGAGGCAGACGAGAGGGTAGAGGCAGAAGAGAGGGTAGAGGCAGATGAGAGGGTAGAGGCAGATGAGAGGGTAGAGGCAGACAAGAGGGTAGAGGCAGAAGAGAGGGTAGAGGCAGATGAGAGGGTAGAGGCAGATGAGAGGGTAGAGGCAGACAAGAGGGTAGAGGCAGAAGAAGAATCTGTGCTGGAGCAGCAAATGGACGAGCTAGTTATTATTTCTGAAGTCCAGACTGAAACTTGTCTGGAGATGGATCGAGATGACCTGAGTGACTGTCTGCTTGTGGAAATGGCCATCATTTCATCAGACAGTGATGCTGAGGAGCCGTGGAGATCTTTAGTTCCATCGGCTGTCGACAAAGAAGAGATTGAGGAGAACAGTGATCTCTTGGGTATGGATGAAGCAGTTGTAAACCTGGAAGACCAATCAAGTCAGGAAGACGCTGAAGTGATTGATAGCAATCCTGAACCTGAAGATGAAGCCCTGGCTTTGAATATTAATGAAAGTGAGATTCTAGAGCAACCAGAGTGTCCCACCGAATGTGAGCTGCAAGATATTTCTTTGGACTCCTCTGTCCATTACTGCAGTTTAACAAAGATTGCTGAAGATGAAGATGAGCTTGGGAAAACCTCAAAGCACAACCTGCAGCGCCTGTCTTGTTCAACTTCAGAGCTAGACAAGAAGTTGCCGCAGGACTTCTGTGTGGTTCAGGAAATAAAAAGCGAGAATGTCAGCACAGAGCATCTGGATTTCAGGGTGGCTCGCAAACAATGGCAGAAGATGGAAGAGCAAACCAAGGGTCTGGTGCACCGGCCAGTGATGAAGCTGGGTTCTTGCCAGGGTGGACACAGCTTCATGTATACACCTGTCCGCAACATTGATCGTCCCAGAAGAGACCCTGACATAGAGAGTCTTGGTCTGGGGGATTACCAGTACACTCAATTCAGCCCCTGTTCAGAGGACTCAGGTCTGGATGACACAAGCTACAGGTCTCCTTACGATGAGCCGGAGACTCCAGTGGAGCGGGAGATCCGTGAAGCTCTCGAGCGAGAGGAGAATTTCAGACGAGAGAGGGCAATGGCAAAGATGTCCGCTGGTGACGCTACACAAGTTCAACTCAGTTCTAGTGTTCTTCACCACAGTAAATCAGAGCCTGGGGAGAAAGGACGGATGTTTGACACACCAGAGGATAGATGCAGGTCTCAGAGGTCCCCTAGTGCAAGAACTCCAACTTTGTCTATCACTGCCTCTTCTGGAAAAACTCCAACATACCATGAAATGACCGCCAACAATGTCATTATACTTGAGCCGGATTCGTACCCCACCACTCCACGGAATCGAGGGAAAGGTGGGCTGCTCTCTCCAGGGACGAGCAGTTTCCAAGAATGGCCATCAGACATGAACAATGTGATCATCCTGGAGACATCAAATCTCATCATTCGAAGTGCCTCGGAATTCTGCCTAAGCACGGCATGTCAAGAAGCACAAGAGAGCACGTTTCAGAACAATCCCTTCTTCAAACTGCGCTCTCACAGCACCCAGTCTCTGGTGGATCAGGAGATCAAGTTGGTGAGGCAAAGAGAAGAGGAGCTTAGGAGGCAGAGAGCACAACTATATGTAAAGGAGAGGTATGACACAGTCCTCGTGTCCCCCAACCAACTGCAGAATTTCAGTTATGAGAGACCAGGTATAGCACATTTAGCAAGTAAAGTATTTACTTCATTTATGTTATACATAAAGATATAGTTCAGCAAATGTCCTTTCTTTTATTTGGACACTTTACAGGAGAGGTACCAGCAAAATCAAAGTCATCCCCCTCATCTCCATCAAAGACACGCAAAATGGATCGCTCCGCTTTGTCCTGCGACCACAAGGTACATTAAATTTAGGCATGCTGATTCAAAGTTTTTTCTGTTTGTCCTCTCATGTACTATCATTTTTAACTGTTCTGAATTCCATTGCAAAGCATCTGTTTTTCATCTGTTTCATTTGACATCTCATTGATCTGTGCTCATTGATCTGTGCTCATTTCACCTTGAAACTGGAAACTGCATGCAGTTTTACAGGTGAAGCTTTCTCCTTTAGTTCCCTGAGGCTCCTTTCCCTCGAGTCAGACGAAAAAGTGCCCTGGCCCAGAGGTGGGAGGCAGGTATCTTTGCCAATCATCAGCAACAAGACTGAATGATTTACCTAAACGAAGCACCGAAGCACAAATCAAGTTTCCATTACAGTATAAGCATGTAGAAATAGATTCAGAGTAAAACATTCACTAGTAAAACCTGGGACTTAATTCATAGGTGAGTAAAAATATCCACAACTGATGTCATAACTTTTTGTTTTTATTTTTTGGATGCAAATAGTATTTTCTTTCTGAATTTTATCCTGGGTACACTTTTATATTATTGCAGATGAAAAATGTATAAATTGCACTATGTACAAAAATAACGCCAAGCACTGAGAAATATATTATTCTGATTTCACATAACATACATGGTTTTAAAAAATACTAATTTTGAGTCTTGCATTAACAAATCAGTTTCTTGTTTATAAGACATTTTGTCACTTTAACCATACAGTGGAAAGCAGAAGTAAATAAAAATACATTTATCATTGACTTAATCTGATTAAAAGTGCAATTTAAGATAAGAGAAACAACTTCTTGGAATGTCTATTATAGAGTATATTATGGATGTAGCTTCCAGAGGTGTTACAGATAAGTAGCTGGCTTCTGTACCATTATTACATTGTGAACCTTTCAAATATTTTATGCTTCGATTGCCTGCGTATAATGTGAACATTTATTCTTGTGTGAAAATAATAATTACAAATATGTGTGACTTTCACTTCATTGTATTCATGTTTGAAATGACATCTTAATAGATATGTTTCTTCCTTTCAGGATGTTTTCAATGCAAAATACTGTTCAAACCTTGCAATAAAATGAAACGATAATTGATAATGATTTGTTCTGCTGTATAAATAATTGTAGGCCTTCATCCCGAAAAGCTGCCATGTTTCATACATTGGTTATACGTCCCCTATGGAGCCGAGCAGTGAGATACAGAAAGCTGAGCTTCCGAGCACAAACACAGCAAGGGCAGCCACTCTAAACTTAGTATCCTGTGGGAGCAGAAAGAAGGGCATTCAGATGCTTAGATTGTTATTGAGCCTTTGATTTTTCAATTGTTGTTGTGCATATTGCAGTACACTGATTTATTGTATTATTAACATTAAAGATGTACATCTGAGTAAAGTGAACTTACCCAGTTTACATTCCCTGAAAAGTCTGAAAAAAGCGGAATTTCTTCTTCATTGCCACTTCCTGCTGAAACAAGAGAAATTACTAAATATATAATGTTAAATTATCTTTGTAAACACATATTGCTTCATTTCACTCTCAGTTGGAGTCATCTTTCAGTTTTTGCCTGAACCACAGGAAGAGGGAACGTGACTAAACAGGCAATGTGAACTTCCAAATGAATCAGACTTTTGCACAATCTTTAAAAGGTATTTTAATGTGAAAATTATTTATACAAACCTTTTCTAAAAGCATCATGCTTATGAAGTTGTAACACAAGCTTTAACACGATGGTCCAAACCACAAAAGCAGAGAGAACCCCTGTGGTCCACGGGTAAGGTAGCAAAAGAGACTGTTGCTTCATTCCAAAAAATATAGAAACCACTGCAACAATAAAAAAATTATTACAGATGGAAATATATTTATTTGAGATACATTTTCTAAACAACAAAAATCCAAAAAACGAAATTCACCAGCAATAATTTCAGTAGCATTTCCAACACCCCAGTGCAACCAATTGAATATCCACCTCCTGGGAAAAGCAAATGATTATCCTGGCATATGTTCACTTCATTATGTTCATTATGGTCAGTTCGTATATGTAAGCAGAAGATCATTACCTTGAGGAGTCTGGAGCTGGTCTGAATGCAGCCATTATAGGCTGACAGAAAGAGAGAATCATGACAGTGCAGCCTAGGTATGGATGAGCACCTGCTCTCTGTTAAGACATTTGGTAATAATATTGTTAACTAAAACTATTTTCAGAAATTGAAATAAATCTGAAACAAATGGAAATCTAAATACAGTATTAGAAGAAACACGTAAATGTTGAAACAGTAATAATGTCTTATTTGTTAACATTAGATAATGCTTTAATTAACATGAACTAACAACAAACATTTTTTTACACCATATACTAACCTTTGATAAATGAATGTTCACATTCAATTTGAGTTCACAGTGTATTAACTAATGTAACTGATACGATTTTCGACCTTAATAAATACTGAGATTAACAATGACTAGGATTAATAAATGCTGTAAAGGTATTGTTCATTGTTAGTTCATAACTAATAACTAAACAAATGAAACCTGATTATAAAGTGTTACTCTTAAAGGGTTAGTTCACCCAAAAAAATTCTGTCATTAATGACTCACCCTAATAGCGTTCCAAACCCGTAAAACCTCCGTTCATCTCCAAAACTTAAGATATTTTAGATTTAGTCGGAGAGCCTTCTGTCCTTCCATTGTAAAGTGTATGCGCACTTTACAGTCCGTGTCCAGAAAGGTAACGTTAAGAAGACCGGTATGAAAAACATCATCAAAGTAGTCCATGTGACATCAGTGGGTTAGTTAGACTCTTTTGAAGCATCGACAATACATTTTGGTCCAAAAATAACAAAAACTACGACTTTATTCAGCATTCTCTTCTCATCCGCGTTGGTTTGAATCCCGCTGCTGATGTAAGACGCTGCTGCTGCGTTATCTGGCTTGCATGTAGTCTGAGGGAGACGCACGCTTTGCGTCTTACTTCAGCAGCGTCACTGTGAATGCGGATTCAAACAAACGCGGAAGAGAATACAATGCTGGATAAAGTCGTAGTTTTTGTTATTTTTGGACCAAAATGTATTGTCGATGCTTCAAAAGAGTCTAACTAACCCACTGATGTCACATGGACTACTTTGATGATGTTTTTCATACCGTTCTTCTTAACGTTACCTTTCTGGACACGGACTGAAGAGTGCGCATACACTTTCAATGGAAGGACAGAAGGCTCTCGGACTAAATCTAAAATATCTTAAACTGTGTTCCGGAGATGAACGGAGGTCTTAAGGGTTTGGAACGACATTAGGGTGAGTCATTAATGACAGAATTTTCATTTTTAGGTGAACTAACCCTTTAAAATAAAATTTAAACGAATCTGAAAACAAAAGTAAACGCTAATCCAAAATATTAATAAATACCATACTTAATAAATACTATATCTGTACAGATAACACATAGACAATACAACATAGGCTAAAATATAACCACACCATAACAATAAGCACTCTCTCTGATGCTGAAAATGGTTTTAAATGAAATACGGCGCCCTCTATTGGCAAGGAGTGAAACTGCGGCATTTAATACATTTAATATTGCCACTTAACAGTTAATATTGCCATATTAACTGTTTAAAAGATGCATTGCATTTTATTGCAAATCCTTGTCTAGGCAGAGAACACAGGGTTTACTTACTGTGCTCCATTTTCCTCTGTAGCTAAAAGGAAAAATGAAGCCCACAGCTGTAAGCAAAACAGTAAGGGACATCAACATGCGATGCACCTGTAAACAGAAAATATTAAAACTATGAAAAATATATGTAGTTTTGAAAAGCTGATTACAAGTCAAATGTGCAGAAAACTGAAAAGAAGCAACCACCATAAAATCTTTAATTCTTCTTCTTTTTTTTGCAATAGAAGCATAAATGTACTGGACAAAAACATACTACATACCTGGAACCATATTTTTTGCCCAAACAATGTTCGTTCTGGCCAATCAGGTTTAAAATATCCAGCAATTAATGTTCCAGTGCTTCCTGCTAGCATCCAGGCAATCAGCATCAGAGCTCCTGCATTTACATTTTGTAATTATATTTGGAAACTTGCATTGCAATGACAGCATTTTGCAATTTAATCATAACATGTAGTGGTTTATCTAATTACCAATTTGTCTTTTAACTGATGCTTTTTCAATGGCACAACAATGATAATTGCACTTACAGTACACATGCAACATTTCCTTTTCCTGACAATATATTGAACCACTCTAGAATTCTCAGTGTCCTGCAGTGAAACACTTACCATGACATTTCATGAGCAGTGGAGATCGAGAACCTGTCAGTATCTCAGGAGGACCGGTAATGATCTGATGGTGGGATGATATCAGCGGCTGACACGTGTGTCTATGGATCATACCTGCAGCACAACAAAACAATAAAACTGATGCGATAATTTGGATAAAGCATAATTTCACACATCATTTCTATATAAAATGGTGATTTATCATACAATAAAGATGACACAGTTGTCTCAGTGTTTTAAGAAATGTACTTGTGCTTGTTTCCTTGTAAAATTTTAATTCAGCCAGCTGCAGCTATTTTATTCCCTGTGCACCCAGTGACCCTGCCATAAAAGAAATGACAGGAAAAGAGTACTGATTGCCCAGGCCATCACAGACACTTGTTAACCAGCAAGGTCAGAAATCCGGATCTGTGACACACAGTGAGGAGGCCATAAAAAAAGTTTAATGTGACACTGTATCCGATGAGATGCATGATCATTTGCCAAAAGGAGAAAAGGAAAGGACATGATGACCGGAAAGACAATTCCTGCTATTTCATCATGCTGTAAATCTAGCAGTTAAAAAAGAGAAACACACATAAGATAAAACCGTACATTTAATCTACAGTAGCTTATCTATTCTGTAATATGTCATCAGTGTTATTTTAGTATTATACTTATAAATATATATAAATATGTGTGTGTGTGTGTGTGTGTGTGTGTGTGTGTGTGTGTGTGTGTGTGTGTGTGTGTGTGTGTGTGTGTGTGTGTGTGTGTGTGTGTGTGTGTGTGTGTGTGTGTGTGTGTGTGTGTGTGTGTGTGTGTGTGTGTGTGTGTGGACTGGTAATCCCTACGGTATGGGGACAAAATGTCCCCACAAAGATGGCAATATCCAAATTTTTGTCCTTGTGGGGACATTTTTTGGTCCCCATGAGGAAAACATCTTATAAATCACACTAAGTGATGTTTTTGAAAATATAAAAATGCAGCATGTCTCCTGTGATGGGTAGGTTTAGGGGCAGGGGCAGTGTAGGGGATAGAAAATACGGTTTGTACAGTATAAAATGCATTACGCCTATGGAATGTCCCCATAAACATGGAAACACAACATGTGTGTGTGTGTGTGTGTGTGTGTGTGTGTGTGTGTGTGTGTGTGTGTGTGTGTGTGTGTGTGTGTGTGTGTGTGTGTGTGTGTGTGTGTGTAATAAATAATATGTAATATAATAAAATATAAAACAATTATATACATATATATATATATATATATATATATATATATATATATATATATATATATATATATATATATATATATATATATATATATATATATATATATATAATTTCTTTCAGCTTTCATTTTATTTTTAGTTTTATTTATACATTATAATATTTTTTTTGAGTTTTCATTTTAATTTTAGATTAGGCTTTAGTACTTTTGTTATGTAATTTTGTCGTTTTTATTAGGTTTTTAATAATTTGATTTAGATTTTTTTTACTTAATGTATTTTTATTTCAGTTTACCTTTTATTCATTTTATTACTTCAACTTATTTTATTTTATTTAGTTGCCATATGGTTATATTTGTGGCAATAGCAACAATGCATTGTATGGGTCAAAATGATCTTTTCTTTAATTGCACAAATCATGAGGATATTAAGAAATTATCATTTTCCATGAAGATATTTTGTAAATTTCCTACTGTAAATATATATAAAAAATGTATTAGTAGTAGTAATATGCATTGCTAAGGACTTCATTTGGGCAACTTTTCCAGATTTTCAAATAGTTGTAACTCGACCAAATATTGTCCTTTCCTAACAATCCATCAATGGAAAGCTAATTTATTCAGCTTTTAAATGGTGTATAAATCTCAATTTCAAAAAATGTACCCTTATGGCTGGTTTTGTGGTCCAGGGTCACATATTTTTAGATAGATTTTTAACTAGCTTTTTAATCACTTTATTTGACAATAAAGACTCTATATGTCATTGATGCAGTTGAAAACTCACCATTTTCTGCAGTGCCGTGTGCTACGAACAGGTAATAACTGTTGTTAAGACTGAATCGCACCGGATCCTGAGGGGTGTATATGGATCTAGAGAACTTGCACTGAATGACCCCATCAGAAACTCTCCAGCCTACATCAGTCAGCACAGTCTGCAGAGGAAGTGAAAATCCTGCTGATTACATTTACGACAGACACTGCATAAAGTTTAATGGACATGCTGTCATTTTTTTAGACTATTATGTTTTTATGGTTTTAAAATTATGTTGTAACAATACTGCAATACTGAAATACTCTCACCTTGGATGCCACCTCCGGGTATGTCCTGCCTGTTGTGTGTGCAGCCTCGACGCTTACACGACCCCCGTCATTTACACACAAGTACGCATCATCATCTCCCTAGCAAACATTAAGATCTTCAGGGTCACACAAATATAGTATACACTCACCTAAAGGATTATTAGGAACCTGTTCAATTTCTCATTAATGTAATTATCTAATCAACCAAGGTGTAGTCCTGGTCAAGACAATCTTCTGAACTCGAAACTGAATGTCAGAATGGGAAAGAAAGGTGATTTCAGAAATTTTGAGCGTGGTATGGTTGTTGTTGCAAAAATGCCTTGTTGATGCTAGAGGTCAGAGGAGAATGGGCCGACTGATTCAAGCTGATAGAAGAGCAACTTTGACTGAAATAACCACTCGTTAGAACTGAGGTATGCAGCGAAGCATTTGTGAAGCCACAACACGCACAACCTTGAGGCGGATAGGCTACATCAGTAGAAGACCCCACCGGGTACCACTCATCTCCACTACAAATAGGAAAAAGAGGCTACAATTTGCATGATCTCAACAAAATTGGACAGTTGAAGACTGGAAAAATGTTGCCTGGTCTGATGAGTCTCGATTTCTGTTGAGACATTCAGATGGTAGAGTCAGAATTTGGTGTAAACAGAATGAGAACATGGATCCATCATGCTTTGTTACCACTGTGCAGGCTGGTGGTGGTGGTGTAATGGTGTGGGGGATGTTTTCTTGTCATACTTTAGGCCCCTTAGTGCCAATTGGGCATCGTTTAAATGCCACGGCCTATCTGAACATTGTTTCTGACCATGTCCATCCCTTTATGACCACCATGTACCCATCCTCTGATGGCTACTTCCAGCAGGATAATGCACCATGTTTCAAAGCTCGAATCATTTCAAATTGGTTTCTTGAACATGACAATGAGTTCACTGTACTAAAATGGCCCCCACAGTCAGCAGATCTCAACCCAATAGAGAATCTTTGGGATGTGGTGGAACGGGAGCTTTGTGCCCTGGATGTGCATCCCACAAATCTCCATCAACTGCAAGATGCTATCCTATCAATATGGGCCAACATTTCTAAAGAATGCTTTCAGCACCTTGTTAATTCAATGCCACATAGAATTAAGGCAGTTCTGAAGGTGAAAGGGGGTCAAACAAAGTATTAGTATGGTGTTCCTAATAATCCTTTCGGTGAGTGTATCTAAAGTCAGATCATTATAATGCAGATCTGAAATGCATTTGTTCATGCTCACCATCCATTTATCCTTGGACAGGGCAAAGGAGACGTATCCCTGTGCTGGGCCACTGAGCTCAAATGAAACCGTCTGGCCCAAAGTAGAATAAGAAAGAAAGAAGCAGTTTTTGTCTATAGAAGGTTTACAGCCGACAGGGTCATTGAGACAAGACTTCTGCCTGCCACATCCATCTGAAGTGAACTGTAAGAGAAGTGGCATCATTTTTACTATAAAAGGCTATGTAAAGGAGCTTATATGAGCAGATTATATTTAGTATTTTGGCACGTACTGGCTCAGGTAGTATAGAGGTGCTTGCAGACTTTGTAGACATGACGGTGGTAGACTGAGGTGGAGCAGGAGTCACGTCTCCTTGAGATATGACCGGACCAGGAAGTTTGAGCCAGAATGTCTTATAGCGGGCAAGAACTGTGGCACTTGATGTGGGGAAAAAAAGAGATTGAACATAATACATTTGAATATGAAAAACAAATATTGGTTTGATAAGAGCCAATACAGTGAGTGAACTGTTTATGAGTATTTTATTTATTGATCAGAAACACACTCACAGAAACTGTACAGTGGGAGGAGCATTCGGGGCTTTCCAGATCAGCTGAATTTCTGTCTTTTTGGCATTACTGGTGTGACTAACGGCAGAACCCTTTAAAAGACATCATGCTTTCATTGTATGACAACTCTTTAACGTTAAAAGCAGATTTTGAGGCACATTTCAACATACTTTGTAATACCAAATATTTTATGGCAAGTGTGATTTATACAACAGCAGGGCTGTGATCAACCAATCAAATGATATTTAGTATAATGGAACTTTTGCTCATGAGATATTTCTTAAATATAGTACCGGTTAAAAGTTAGGGTCGGTATAATGTTTTTGAAAAAAGTATCTTATGCTCACCAAGGCTTCTTTTATTTAATCAAAGATAACATTATTTTATACTGTATATTACTGTTATATATTCTAAATATAACAATAATATTGTATAGAATCTTAAAATAATTTTATTTTGTAAATTAAAACAGCTTTACATGCATTCTCTGTAAAGCTGCATTAAAACGAATATGTATTGTGAAAAACTCTATACAAATAAATGCAAATTGACATGAAATGTGAAATTTATGTGATGCTGAATCATTTTGCATCATTACTCCAGTCTTCAGTGTCACATGATCCTTCAGAAATCATTGTGATATGCTGATTTGCTGCTCAAGAAACATTTCTTATTATTATCAATGTTAAAAACAATTGTGCCGATTAATATTTTTATAGAAACCGTGGCCTCCACTATACAGTACCTCTATGCTGTTGCATGTCAAACGCTGAGAAATCTTGGGATCTACCAATGCGAATGAGCCAACAGCTGATCCATCAGGGTTTGTGGCATCTCGAGCCTGAATTAGAAAGCCTTTAAAGTGCTCACTTCCAGAGAGAGTGACTGTGGACAGTGGAAGTGTCAATAAATAAAGGCAACTAGCAAAAGGAAGCAACATGGTTGATCAACTGTACTCAAAAATGATAATCATTAGTGTTTTCCCCCTCACCTCTGATGTCCATCCCTGGGCTGAATTTACTGGCATTCACAGTCAGTGTATATGGACTGGCAGTAGTGTTGGGTTGGCTGTGATGCTCTGGCATCATGCTCTCGCAAGATTTCTCCACCTTTCCATTTTCGTATCCACTTACAGCTGTCAGACACAAAGTCCCAAGGATTGCCAGAGAAGTTTGAAGATTCCACATTTCCAGCAGAGGCAAAGTGATCCTCTTCTGTGGATAGATCCTGAGAGTACAGTTATGGACTTGTCAGTCCTTGTTATAGTTCATCCCTTGATCCTTAGGATTCATATTACATTACATTACAGGGTTCCCACATTCATTGACAAATTAATTTTCAAGTTTTTTTTTTAGTTTTTTTAAACTTTTCCAGTCATTTGTGATTTCTGGAAATGTTTTTGTTATTATTATTATTATTATTATTATTATTATTATTATTATTATTATTATTATTATTATTATCTAAATGACAAGTACAAAACAAATAATATAAGACATTGTGGTACAGTTCAGAGCATGTAGAAAAGAATACCAACATTGGCTAAAATATAGAATGAAAGTATGTAAAAAAAAAAGAAATAATAATAATAAAATACTGAAATAAAGTTATGGCAGTTACATGCATTTGAAAAGCTTTAAAATTTGTATTGTTTTAATAAGATTTTAGTTTTGTGATCTCATGTTTGAAATGGTTTCAATGTATAGTGTGAGATCAGTATTATAAAAGGTAATATGAGGGTTTATTTTGAGTAGGTCTTGTCTTGTGAATATAAAACTTAGCCAAAATAATTAAAATATTAATGATATAGTTTTGTTTTTCAGGAAAAAAATGGGTTTTGAAAACAGAGTAAAATATCATGAGGTTCTAAATTAAGAGTTCTGTTTAGTATTTTTTTGTTTGTTTTTTTGTCGTGTCTAATTTAAATTCAACCCAAAAAGAAATAGAAAAAGGGCAATAAATAAAATAAATGTTCAATATCTTCAATCGATGTGTCACAAAAAGTAAATTTATCACAAACAGTAATAATGGCTGAATTTACAGGATAACATCTTTGAATAATTTTGTAAATGAAATTATTTTACTTTATTAGAAATATGTATGTGGTAATGTCAAAAAGCTGTGCCAAAATATACAATGAGGTGTAATCCATTTTGATTTACATGAAGGACTGGACCCCACATTAAAGGAATTTCTTATAAAATTGTTATTAAAAGGTTTATCAAAAAAGGAGAGACCATTTAAAAAAAGTTGGGGATTTTGTAAGGTGTAGGAAACGTATTTTGGTGAGGTGAATTTATATTAGTATGTCAGCAGCCATTAGAATTAATAGTCTCTCTCTCTCTCTCTCTCTCTCTCTCTCTCTCTCTCTCTCTCTCTCTCTCTCTCTCTCTCTCTCTCTCTCTCTCTCTATATATATATATATATATATATATATATATATATATATAAAATACACATAAATATATATAAAATTTTAACCCTACTGCTCTTTAACACTGTATTGTCGTGCAAAAAAGTTAATTTATATATAAAAGTTATTAGTAGTGTGCTGCCCAATTTATTTAATTATCCATGACTTTTCCAAAGCACTCAGTTTAACAATGACAATATTTATGTGTAAATATTAAAGATATTGATAAAAAGTTAATGAAGGTTTTCAAAAGTAAGCACTGCTCTTACCTTGTCAGCAACCTGTCTGCTCAGGTAATGTTGGCAGATAATAGTTTTATGGTTTGAACATGAATGGGCGGGTTATGTCGCATTTTAAGAGTGTAAAGCCCTACGACCACACGATGGAGACAAAATCTGAAACTACTCCCTTCTGGTCTGTTTGTTTCTTTATGTATTTGATAACACGTGAATGTAATGCCAAAATACGCGACTAGTACAGTGTTTTCTATCTAATCATTTGCATAAGCATACACTGTCTGAAAACATTTAATTGAAATGTAATGTGCCTTATATTAGTGTATTTACGGTAGAGGGAAGCGGAGAATTACAGACGTGCACACGCCTCCTTCACCAGCTACTGGAACGTCCTAAGCCGAAAACAGGAAAAATACACTGGTGTGTTTTAACCCTACTGCTCTTTAACACTGTATTGTCGTGCAAAAATTATCTAAATGTTTATATCAGTTTATATTTTAGACTGTCGTGCATCAGAAGAGGACAGTATGTGTACTGTTGGTTTGACAAATGGCTACTGTTGTCCCGATTACTCATTTAAAATAGACTTGCTTGGCCTTTATCCGCTAGATTCTTAACCTCGACCAGTCTGAGATAGAGGATACTTTTTTGGCCGTGCCTTTTAAATGCCATTCATGTTTACTGTAGTGATGGGAAGTGCGCCAGTCGGTTCTTTCGAACAATTTGTTTCAAAGAACCGGATTTTAAAAACGATTCAGTGATTCTTTTTACATCTCGGTGTGGCACTATTTTTTTTTACAGTCGGTGTGGCATACTGTCTTTTAGATGAAAATAATCTATTAATACGTACACATATTGGTGGATATTAAGGATTATTAGAATAATTTTAACAATGTTTATTGTAATTTCAAATTATTAAGGTAAAGTTTCAGTCGGCTCATAAAAAAAGTCTTTAACAATCTAAATATTATTTGCATTTGCTTTAAACACAACTAAAATTAATTAATATCTCTTGTGTGTAGTAGCTAATTTCTGCAATTCGGCTTTGCAAATGTAGTTTTCGCCCCATTAGTCAGATTCTCGAATCGGACTTGTTCTAGCCAATGAACCGGTTCGACATATTGAAAAGATCCGACTCATATGAACGATTCGTTCACGAATCGGACACTGTTAAACTGTCAGAGGTGGTCATGGTGCATAGAGCGTAAATACTAACGTACGGATACAAATCTTGACAATATTAAGGTATATTCCGAATATGTAGCTATTCTGACAGAGCTCTTTGGCAGTTTGGGTTGTTGTACTGCGTACTCTTTATCATGTTGTGGCTCGTACATTGTCATGGTAAAATGTTGCAATAATTCGTATTTTAAAGGAAGCTGTTGCAATTCTGTGGTTATTCGGAAGCTGCACTACGGACTTATGTTAAATTGAATTAAATATAAGCTATTTGAATACAGTGTGTGTGATCAATTGCATATCTTGGTTTACTTTTCAGTGAATGGGGTCCCGTTGAATTCCTGTTCATCGTTGCATTAAGGACGTTCTAAAATAAGGAGGGCAATCATGACACCAAAACAAATAAGAGTGATGGTCCTCAATGACATGGAGAAACTAGACAGGACCCTCTTCCGTCTGGACCAAGGCAAGTTTCAGCTTTGCATTCTCCTGAAGCATGACAGAAGTACTAGTGTATTTATTGTAGTGTGATAATGGCCAGTAAGTTAGTCTGTGTTACGTGTGGGACGTTTGTGGTTATTTATAGATGGTGTGGTTGTGTTCTCAGGAGCCAACTTTATGGCTGAGTACCTATTCATTCATGCCCTAATAAACAGTAAATATAGCAGAGGAGTTTGGCACAGGCTATATGATAAATGTGATAATCTTGTTCAGATCTTTTCAGTTTTAATCCCATGGATACTCTTTTGAGGAGGTTGCCATTTGTCTTAATGTATATGTTCAAATTCATATGCACCCTTTTCCCTTTTCATTTCAAAACAGTTGAATATTGTTAGTAGTTTTTTATAGATAAAAACGTTTTTTATCTAATTTACATATGGTAAAACTGAGATGAGAAAAAACTGGTATGTATCCTATATGGAATATGCTTTTATTTGCCTCTACATTATTAATATCAATAATATTATAATAAGAGTAATATTATGAGCTCTATAGATCCTTTATAAGTACATAATATGGTATATTACGCTTTAAGGAATAGCATAATAATTTGGAATCAATACCGTTACTATGGTACCACAAAATATATATTAGGATTAGAAACTATATGAAAAAAAGAAAGATTGTTTAATAAATACATATGCCATGAACAATTTTGGGCCAAATTCCACCAGTATTTGTATCAATTCATATATTATTGATTTATTATAACTCAAAAACAGCAAAATCTGCGTCACAAAGCTTATGTTGTGTTTCTTCTCAGGGTTTGAGCTCCAGTTTCGCCTGGGTCCCACTCTTCAGGGGAAACGCGTGCGTGTTTACACCAACTACCCTGCAGAAGGCGAGCGCTATGAGCGCCTCAAGTTCCACGCCATAGACTGGATTAACCCTGCTGGAAGACAGGATGATTCGGACAAGTTCTGCACCCTTGACCTCAAGATTTCAGGCTCATACCAGTATTATTTTGGTCATGGGTGAGTTAGTTGCATAAAAAAAAGTTTTGCGTATACTGTCAGTTCTGCATTTAAATATTGTTTTAAAAATGGTACAACACGTCCTTGTCCGTTAATTTTTTACTATTCAGAGATGAGGAGAAGTCTGGTGGTGGATATATTGTGGTGGACCCAGTGCTCCGGGTAGGGGCGGACAACCACATCTTGCCCCTAGACTGCATCAGTATCCAGACATACCTATCCAAATGCCTTGGCCCCCTGAATGAGTGGCCTGATAGGCTTAGAGTCGCCAAAGAGGCAGGTAAGAAGACTGCGGGTGCTATATTATTTACACTAACAATTTTACACAATTGTGTAGCAACTTTTGAACTTCTCTTATCTCCATCTCTGCAGTCTATTTGATTACATGAACAAATCAATAACTATGCAGAAACTGAACAAATAGATTTAAAGAGGTTAAGTTAGTCTAAGTTAGTTAGGCCAAGTTAGTTTTAGTTCAAAGTGAACATTTTTATTGAGTTATTTATTTCTGAATAATGATCATTAGCGATGCATGGATCAGCTCTAACATCATCCAAACCACTGGTAAAATAGATCATCTACTTGCCACCCATCTGAACTATGAGTTTCTCTGATTTAGATATCTGCACCCAAACCAACACCTGATCGTCACATTACATTTATTCAAATTCTTTGTGTGATAATATGGTAACATGTTACACTAAAGTAGGCTAATTTTAAAATGAGATTTGTTTAAAGTAAAAGTTCTTCTTTGCCTAAATTACATTTCGGTGAAGGTGCAATAGGTGATTCTCTACGAAAATTTGTTTTGTTATGCTGGTTGAAAGTCTCCTCATATCCTGATAGCAATCACTATGTTAAGCGGTCTAAATGTATTTTATAAATGTATATTGTCCATGGAAGGCATAGGACCATAATACGTTTAATCATTGCATTCAGTCCAAATTAAATGATAGCATGTGTGCCCTATCAGTCAATGTGTGATTGCTTACAACTGCGCAGCCTGTTCACGCAGACATCATACTTCATCAGCGCATTCATATACGCTGTGCAGACAGGCCGAGAATGGCAGGCAAACAGCTGTTTACGTTGCACTTTAATAGCCTAAACACAGGCTTTACTCCCTTTAAACTTAAATTGCCACTGTTACCTTCACTGCATCTTTCCAAACACACACACACACACACAAAAAGAAAATAAAAGAAATATGTTCAGCCCAAGCAAAGGCTGGATATAGGCTTTATTAGTTTATTGTCATATACATACTGCGCTTCACAGCCTTTACATATCACATACCCAGTACTTGATTCCTGGTTAACTATTTCAGTAAAACTCTCCCACAAATAATTAAGCTTTTAACATGTTAATATATCCATCATGTTGGAAAACACTCCTATCAGAATAATTTCTGTTAAACTTGTGTATTATTTGTAGTTAAAGCTGTTACGTTATCAAGCAATATCTTTTTCCTTTATGTTTTATATAATAGCCACTAGGAGCTACTCAAGGCATATGTTTTCCTTGATTGGTTTTCCCTGAAGAGATGTACTGTATGATGTTGTTGAAAACAAAGTAAAGGAGTGACGCGTGTTTCTTGCATTTTACTGTGAAATGAGAGTTCTGTGTCTTTATTAAAATCAACACATTAATGATGATTAATGACCTACCTGCAATTAATTGGAATGTTATTTTTTACTACTTGGCTGGACCGATCCACGGATTTTACGTAGTACATCAAAAATGTCCGTATATAATCATACACAGTAAGGCCTATCATTGAAATGCAAGTAATGTTTTCCATGAGCAATATGCCTTCAAGATTAATTCATGAAGGTATATGGCTAATTTGGTATGTCATAGTTTGCTATGGATTGCATTTATGTGGTTTTATTACATTGGTACATTAACTGAAACATCTCATAATATTCAGTTGAGTAACTTATTTCATATTTCATATGCATCTTTTTTTTAGGGTATAATATGATTCACTTCACACCACTGCAGACGCTGGGTGAATCTCGCTCCTGTTACTCTCTGGCCGATCAGCTGGAGCTTAACCCAGACTTCTCCCCTCCTGGACAAGCTTACACCTGGACAGATGTTGGCAACCTGGTGGAGAAAATGAAGAATGAGTGGAATATGCTTTGCATCACGGATGTGGTTTACAATCATACCGGTGCGCATTTTTCCATTTTTTTATTATTTAATTTCTAGACAATTTTCAACAATGCTTCATGTTAATGCTTCAACAATGCTTCATGTTTTGGTAATTCAAGCACAACTTTTAAACTATCCTAATAACTCATAAAACCTATATGCTATCATTATAAAAGAATTGGCAAAAGGTTAACATGTAATCCCCAAATGACTTCTCAAAAGTATTGCATGTCAATTATCCTTTTGCAGGGTCCAGCTATAGTGGGTTCTCTTATTCCAATGGAAAAGGCCACAGTTCCAATGTGATTGACTGTAATCTCCTGTAAGCCCCCACTAAAAGCCTTTGCATTGACTTCAATTCTAAAAATAGTTTATTTACAGGGGACAGGAGCTATCTGTGCAACATTTGGCCTGTCTGATATAATGCTGTGCTGCAGTTCAGCTGTTGTATGGTGCTGCTAGCAAGACCCAATATGTGAGCAGAATACTAAAGAGAAACACTTTAAAACTTTCTTTCAGACACGCTGACTGACTGTGGAGGTTTAGGGAAGGCTAATGTGTTTACAGATGAATAACTGCAGGGGAATTTTAACTGTTAACTTGCTTTGTGTAGTCTTGTTACAGAGCTTCTTCATTGTCTGTTTGACATCTCTAAGCATGTCACTATAAGACCACTATTTTTCTTTTTCCTTAATCTTTTCTTGCTGTTCAGAGAAGTGTTAGAGTAGTCAGGCTTAATAGAAAGCAAAGTTCGTAGTTCATTGTTGCTGCTAGAACTAAGCACAGCTAAAGGTCAGAGACCTTATCTGCAGCTGTGTACAAATGCCACACATTTAAACAAGGGGAAGTCCAGTGCGGTGTGGTGTATGTATATTTGTGCAGGTTACATATATACAGAGGGGTCCAAAAGTCTGAGGCCACATTATGAATCTGGGAATCAAAGTCAAATTTAAAACTTGAAATATAAAATGCTATTAAAAAATACTCTTCTGTTCAAAAGTTTGTTGGTAAGATTTGTTTCTTTTTTTAATAAGTCTCTACTGTTCACCAAGGATGCATTTATTTGTTAAAAAAATAATAAAAACTTTAATATCGTAAAATAATATTACAATTTAAAATAGTAGTTTTCTATTAATACATTTTAAAATGTTATTTATTCCTGTGATGACAAAGCTGCATTTTCAGCATCATTACTCCTGCATTCAGTGTCACATGATCCTTCAGAAATAATTGTATTTGTAGGAAAAACACAATACATAATTTCTAGTTATTTTGATTTATTTGAAACTTCATAAAAACAGAATTTATTTGAAATACAAATATGTTGTAACATTATATATGTCTTACTGACCTAAATAATAAATAAATAATACATGTTTATTATTTTGAGGTCACTAATGGAATTATTAATATTGCATTAAATGCATATTTTCATTAGAAGTCTCAGACTTTTGAGTCTCATTATATATTGCTTGTAATCTATTCATTCATTTTTCATACTGTCTATTTAGAACTAACAAATTATTCTTAAAATACATCAGTTGTAATTTTAATTAAAAAAAATGTAATTACATTTTTTCCTTTCTTATTTTTTGGTTTGTTTCAACAAAAGTAGAATCACCAATTCAGTGACTTTTACGTGATGATGCCTGTTTCATATTATATGTCCTTTTTTATTTACTTTGTATTACAATGTCCTGATAACCTCTGCGTTTTCCTGGCTTTCTCAGCTGCTAACAGCAAATGGATTGAGAAACATCCTGAGTGTGGTTATAACCTGGTGAACTCTCCTCATCTGAAGCCAGCCTGGGTGCTGGACAGGGCCCTGTGGCACGTCACCTGTGCTTTAGCTGATGGCAAATACAAAGACAGGGGTCTCCCTGCCCTAATCCAGGATCACCAGCACCTCCATGTGAGTGAATTGCTGTCTGTGGAAGCCATAGAATGGAATTCCTTTTGAAGTGTAACTGTAAGGTGCTCTTATTTCCTTCAACACTAACTGTAATGTGTTTTTTACTAGGCCATTCGTGGAGTTCTCTGGCAGGATGTGTTTCCCAAGATTAAACTGTGGGAG
The DNA here is from genome assembly GCA_023029165.1 of Gobiocypris rarus. Classification (NCBI taxonomy): domain Eukaryota; kingdom Metazoa; phylum Chordata; class Actinopteri; order Cypriniformes; family Gobionidae; genus Gobiocypris; species Gobiocypris rarus. Next base: position 42,397,631 of record CM040915.1, on the reverse strand, counting down.
TTCTTCCAAGTCAAAATAGAACCGGCAGTGGAGCAGTTCAGAGCTTTACTACAAAGCGGTGAGTTCCTGGATGGTTCCCAGCCACTTGCCTTAAGAGAAATTAAAATGTTTAAGTCGGCATAAAATGGATTCTGCGATTAGTTTTTTCTTCACTATTGTGACATATATATGAGTTAAACTCAGAGTATATCTTTTCGAACAAGGAAAAATGTAGGGCGGGACTTCATTTTGTCCATATATTGGATCGTTCGTTGGTTTTGGTTTGCTTTTGCTGGGATCTCATGTGAGTGACAGGTTGTCCCACCCTCACGCCAGATCAGAGAAGAGAATAGATTTTGCTGCAAGTGGGAGAGGAAGATATTTCGATTAAAGATTATGAGGGCACATTAATTAAAAAAAGTCTATTCACCCAAATCTCTGATGCTTCAAAAATTTCATAAAGAAATAGTAAAAATAAATTAATATGAATCGAATGGTTTACTCCAAGTCTTCTGAAGAGACAAAATCACGTTATATGATGAACACATTTAATTTCAGCTTTTATTCAAAATAAACATTGACCAGTCTTATGGGATTGGAGTGGCATGAGCGTGAGTAAATGATGACATAATAAAAATTTTGAGTGAACTAACCCTTTAATGTGTTTAGTGTTTTGTTATAAATTATCTGTACAGGAGCCAAACCTGAGAGGATGAAGACTGATGGCAAACAGCAACTGAAGATCATTCAGGACCCTCAGTACAGACGCTTTGGTAACACAGTGAACATGAACTCCGCTCTGGAAACCTTTGTGCCCCATGGGTCAGTATTCTGCTGCACATTTGTGTTCAGTGTAGACCATATAGTTCAGTTCTCTTTCATCATCTCGTTTCGAGATCCACCTATGGGAAGGGCATCCGTACCTGACCTCTGCAGAAGCATCCAATTGCACCAAGTCTGACAAGACAGGCAGGAGCGCCGGTGTGGCGAGTTCATGATTATGAGACGTGTCGTGCACCGCCCCTCGGGGTGACCGTCTTTTTTTGGCTAACAGGACCTCACTGTGAGTGTATTGGGCAATCGGGGAGCTGTCCATGTCTCTCCCATAGGTGGATCTCGAAACGGGATGAGGAAAGAGAACAATAGGTTACTGTCGTAACCCCGGTTCTCTGAAACATTGAGTGGAGAGATCCACCAGCCTTGCCCCGCTTGCCGCACGAGAAGCAAATATACTTACTAATGTACAGTAGCGTATGCAGCCTATTTATGCCCGCAGGTAAGGGGTGGGGCCTTACTGGGCATTAGCTGTGCGCTCCTGCCTGTCTTGTCAGACTTGGTGCAATTGGATGCTTCTGCAGAGGTCAGGTACGGATGCCCTTCCCATAGGTGGATCTCTCCACTCGATGTTTCAGAGAACCGGGGTTACGACAGTAACCTATTGTTTTGCACCCCTGCTGTAGACTGTTTATAATGCTTTATCTGGCATTCTACAGATGAATTATACATTTATGCTGTTGTAGGAACAGTCCTGGTGCCATTGAAGATTGCTGTAACTGGCTGAGGAGGAAACTAGAGGAACTCAATGGTGAACAGTTTCATGAAATTAAGCGCCATCAGGAGCAGGTGAGTCTCTCTCTGTACCTTTACCTCTAATTTCAATGTAGTCCAGTGCAGTAATGTAATTTCTTTACTTTCAGGCTACTAACTGCATTGATGGAACTGTAAGCTATGAAAGACTGGCTGACCACGGACCCAAGCTGGGCCCCATCACCAGGAAGCATCCTCTGGTTACCAGGTAGCACAGTTCATTCCATCAGCCTCTGCTGTATTTTTAGCATCATTCCTAAATAAATGGACTTTATCATTCCATTATAAAAATGTATGTATATAATCTGGGCTGTAGCTAAGATATCTGGGGCCCTGATGCCAGTTGAAATCGCGGGGGCCCCTCTAGCGATGGCCCTATATACAATACAAAATGTATTGCGTATAGCGTTAGTTCTGGCAAGTCACGTTAGTCAAGCTTGCATCAGCTGACTGTCAGCTGATCACGTCCACCTATAGGAATATGATGTCTATCACAGCATACATATATAAGCTCCTTTAGTATTATCAGCTGCTATCGCTTTTCTCCGGAGCTCATTAACCTCCTGCATCCCCAGCTCCTTCTCTCATCAGTCTGGATTTGGTATTCTGATTCCCCCTGTACATTTTAATATTGATATTGACATTAATGCTATCTGCAATACATTGTTGCTTCTGTTGTTACCCTAGGGGAGTTTATCACCGCTCTCCCTGCTCTTATCAATGCTAGGCTGCAAGGATGCGTAGGGATTTCTTGCCCAGAACAGAACCATACCCCCAATCTAAGCTATATGCTAATTGTCTATCATCTTTGACGATAGTGATCCTGACAGAAATGTAATTATGCCGCTTCTGAAAACTTTTGTCTGTATGCAGATATTTCACTTTCCCATTCGAGGAGGCAACTTTGGAGGAAGATCTGGAGCTGATGAATCAACCAGAAAAGTCATGTCACTTCCTGGCCCACAATGGCTGGGTCATGGGGGACGATCCCCTGAGGAACTTCGCAGAGCCAGGTTTTACAGTCTGCCTTAACTAACAGAATTTTGTAACATGTGTCCTTTAATTATGTAAATATAGTAGTTTATATATGAACCATAAAGAAACTTTTAAAATAAAGCTGGTATAATTAAAACCATCCATTCAGTGGCTGATAAAAGCTCTGTCGATCTTTCACTAAATTGCATGTATATTTATTTGTTTTTACTCATTGAAACGGCAAGTTTTAAAAGAGCTTTAAATATAGATTATTGTTGAAAATTTGGGGGTCAGTAAGATTAAAAAATAACAAAATAAATGAATACGAAAATGTTTTATATGTACATTTATATTTATATATATATATATATATATATATATATATATATATATACATACATATATATACATATATACATATACATATATATATATATATATATATATATATATATATATATATATATATATATATATATATATATATATATATATATGTATATGTATATATGTATATATATATATATGTATATGTATATATATATATATATATATATATATATATATATACATATATATATGTGTTTGTGTGTGTTTATATGAATGTATTTTTTTTAATCGAATAAATGCAGCCTTGGTGAGCATAATAGACCTTTTTCTCAAACATAAAAAAAATCTTACTGACCCCAAACTAAACCATTGTGAAATAAATTTTTTTGTTTAAAATGGTAAAACTGGACCCACTTTATATTAGGTGTCCTTAACTACTATGTACTAACATTTTAATTAATAATTTGATACATTGCACTTATTGTGTACATACATGTTTTTACATTGTACTTACATTTTAAAAAAATACCTGCATGTAATTACATCTGTAATTAATTTCTGTAGTTACATTTGTAATTACACAGTTGACACTTCCCTTACACCTAACCCTACCCTTAAACTGACCCATCCCACCACACCTGTCCCTAACCCTACCCGTATCCCACCTCAATATCAGCAAAGGTGTTTTGCAACACAGTATGAACACAGTAAGTACATTGTACTTATTTTTTTATGTAAGTACATAGTATTTAAGGCCACCTAATATAAAGTGGGGCCGTAAAACTTTTAATGCTGAATTACATCTACCATTAAGATTTGTATATTCTCTGTTCTGAAGTTTAACTTCTTTAACCATATTTAAATCCATTCTTCAGAAATACACAGATTTTACTGCACAACTACAAAAACTTAAAATAGTAAAAATGTATTCTGCCACAGTGGATTCGTAAGAGGGCAGTGATGTCATTGTGACTTTAAACACAGGGTGGCGATATCAACACATTTGTAAATCCTAATCATTGGCAACACTTGCCAAGACTTTTTGGCAGTGAGGTGAATCAAAGTTGCTTTTTCTTCTTCTCTTCATTCTGGTCAGGGTCCAATGTCTACATTAGGAGGGAGCTGATCTGTTGGGGTGACAGTGTTAAACTGCGGTATGGCAATGGGCCCGAGGACTGCCCCTACCTGTGGGCCCACATGCAGAAATACACAGAGATCACGGCCAAGCACTTTGTGGGAGTGCGTCTGGATAACTGCCATTCAACTCCACTGCATGTGGCTGAGGTACCACGGCATTGTCAAAAGATGGATTATTACTTTTGGCTAGATCGCAGATAAATAACCTGTTTGAGATTAACTATGTGTAAAGATGAATATTAGACATAGGGGCAGGAATGTTTTTTTCCCCTACACATTTTTATACGGCGAGCTCGTTAGTTACTGTCGTTTTGGCTGCTGATTGTTCCCCATTCACCGATAGCTCCGTCATTTGCTGTACTTCACACTAAGAAATATTAAGTGTGGCTTATTCTCTCTGAGTTATGCCCTCAGAGAGATAACAGGGTTGACTGTTTTACTGATTAATTTGAGATTACAAGCCTTGTGCTCAAGAGAAGGAAATACAGGGTCATTAAAAGATGTGATGCTGATGTTTTCAGATATTGGTTTACTACACAAAATCATAGAAACAGATTGTCTCAGATTGAGTTAAAAAAGAGAGTGTCCACTGTGTTAAAGTGATACTGACATTACAATAATGTTGCATGAACCTTTATATAAAATTTGAAACCTGCGAAAATTTTAACACACAAATTTGTAAGCAGATGTTCTTTGTTAACCCAAGAATGCATAAAGGGGGTCAAATTGATTACTTAAAATGGATTCTCTTATGGATTACTTAAAATATGTTGTGAATTTTTTGTTGTTGTTGCTCTGAGTCAAGAATTTGCCAACCTTGCCACCAACCTACTCAAGATAGTATATACAATTTCAGGCTACAGGAAAGGATAGCTGATGGCCCAAACAAAGGAAGAGGTGCAACTCTGCCCAAAAGTTATGCTTAGAAAGGTGCAAATCTTTCAGTAATTTCACAGTAATTTTCACAATATTCTCATCAGTAGATCTATACAATGGACAAATAAACTTGTATTATATATAAAAATGAGTGTATTGTTATTTAATTAATAGGACACCTCATTTTTTTAAGAAAACCATCAATTCTAATGCGGGTCATTTTGAGCCCCTTTATGCATTCGTGTAGATTTTTTGGTTCATGCATTCTAGGGTTTAAGTTATTTTTAAGTTATTTTAATGCATATGTATATAAGGGACATGAATGAAACTCAACAAAATTTAGCATCAGTTGACGGTGTTCTAGGCGTCCACACTTCTCACTTTTAACAAATGTTGTGCCCTGCAGGCCATGCTGGCGGCAGCCAGAGCAGTCAGACCCAATCTCTATGTGATAGCCGAGCTCTTTACAGGCAGCGAGCTGATTGACAATGTGTTTGTAAACCGGCTCGGAATAACAAGTCTCATCAGAGGTACTGATGTCTGTAAGCATGACGCTAACAATGTCTTATCTGTTTGTTTCTCTCTTTTTGCACTGCATCACCTGTCATTTCCTCTCTGAACTATTTTTCCTGAATATTTACATTCCAAAACTCTCTCCTGGATTTTGTTTTTTGTTTGACTTATTTTGGCTTCATTTGAGGCATGACTCTCCTCCTTTTCTGAACCCATTTTTTTGCACCTCACCTGACATATTAACACCCGTGGTTTGGTTTCCTCTTGGCCGTGCGTCTTGCACTAACCCTGCTTGCTGCAGTTCATGCTAGATGCCGCCAAACTGAGGCCTGACCTGTACGTGGTGGCCGAGCTCTTCACAGGCAGCGAGGAGCTGGATAATGTCTTTGTGACTAGATTAGGAATCTCGTCACTCATCAGAGGTATGGCTTTCTAATAACCCAGGTCTTTGACAAAATTGCATTTTGGCTGTTTTCTTATATCGTTCTTACCTTGTTCTTACATTGTCTTCTGTACCTTGTTTAATGTGAAATCTAACTCCATTATCAAACATTCTAAATTGTTACTCTACCATTCAAACGTTTGGGGTCAGTAAGGATTCATATGTTTTTGAAAGATGTTTCTTATGCTCAACATTGCTGCATTTGATCAAAAATGCAGTAAAAATAGCAATATTGTACAATATTATTATTGTTTAACTATTCAATACTATTCAAGTGTTTTTCTATTTTAATGTATTTTAAAATGTAATTTATTCCTGTGATGCCAAAGCTGAATTGTGTGAAAACTGTGATACCATTTTTCAGGATTCATTGATGAATATAAAGCAATTATTTGAAATATAAATGTTTTGTAACTTTATAGATGTCTAGTTTAATGTTTAATGCATCCTTGCTAAATACAAGTAGCAAAATAAAAATCTTATTGACCCCTAATCTTTGAATGGTAGTGTAAGTGTACAGAAAATATCATTCTGATTCTATACAGCTTAACCACAATATGACTGACATAAGTGTTCTTTAGCTTTTCATCATTTACTCACCTCATATTGTGCCAAACCTGTAAGACTTTCTTTCTTCTGCACTATAGAGCTTTCAACAAAGCACCAAAAACTAGCTAAAACAACCCTAAAAGTAGTCCACATTCCGAGTTTTCTGATGTTATACATTTGGGTAAGAAACAGATTGATTTTGAAGTTGTTTACTGAAAATCTTGACATTTAGCTCTCCTTGGCATGTTCATGAGAGGTAGCAATGTCTGATTTATTATGCATAACTTTTTTTCAGTTAGATCTTTTCAATGAATCTTGATCCGGTTAGCAAAACTAGTTTAAATATGATTGCATACCATTTTGAAAAATGAAAATACAGGTTTGCAATGACATGAATGTGAGTGAATGATGATAAAGATTCTCACTTTCATTTTTAAGTGAAGTAAGTAGCACATATTAAAGTGCCCCTATTATTAATTTTCAGATATTACTGTTCATGTAGTACGTAATATAGCTGTTTGTGAACGTAAAAGTTTCAAAGATCAAAATAAACAGAGTTATTGTCTCCCAGAAGATAGATGCAATTCTAAACTGCCTGAAATGAGTCATCAGTAATTCCACTTCCTGCATGAATCTACGTAGGTTTTAGCAAATTTGCGTAATCTCAGCCTACAGTCTTCATCGGCTGCCTGCGTAAGGAAAGGGTTTGGTTTGTGTTGTCGAAAGGAGAAGACGCTGTTTTCTGCACTGCAAAAGCGAAGCCACATTGCATGCACTTTCCAATGGATAGTGCTCAAATTGGTATGTTAAAACCGACGTCATTTTTACTGTTCGTATCACTGTGAATGCAAATGCTGAGGAAGCCTTCACAGCTGAAATTCAGGTGTGTTAATTGGCGTTTGTGGTTTGACCAATCACAACAGATTGGGCCATCTGACCTATCAGAGCAGATTAGGCTCAGAACCATTTTCAGACTCTTTGAGAAATGAGGTGATGTGTAATATATATTATGAGAAAATTTTTGTTTTTTTAACCTTGGATCAAAAATAAACCTCAAAAACTAAATTAGTAACCTTTTAAATAGCATAATAGGGTCACTTTAAACTGATGAGTATTGATACTTTGCATTGCGTTAATTGTTATTCTTTGTGCTGTTGTAGAGGCGATGAGCGCAGGAGACAGTCATGAGGAGGGCAGGCTGGTGTACCGGTATGGAGGGGAACCGGTGGGGGCTTTTCTTCAGCCCAGTCTCAGGCCTCTGGTGCCCAGCATTGCCCACGCCATGTTCCTTGATGTCACACATGATAATGAGTGCCCAATACAGGTATAGCGCTTCAAACGAGTTGTATTACATTAATGTTTAGGGAAGTTCTTGAATATTTCTCATTTTGATGTTCTGTGTTGTAGATCCGCTCTGTATATGATTCACTGCCCAGCTCTGCTGTTGTTTCTATGGCCTGCTGTGCCACTGGTAGCACCAGAGGCTACGATGAGTTAGTACCCCACCAGGCAAGATATTAACTTCACACAAAACATGGTTTGAGTTCCTTTTTTTTTAAGTACACCTTGAAAGTCATTCTTTTGTGTCTCTACCATCAGATCTCAGTGGTATCAGAGGAGCGCTTTTATAGCAAATGGAATCCTCAGGCTAAGCCGTCATCCCCTGATGAGGTCAACCTGCAGTCTGGAATCATTGCAGGAAAGCTGGCCCTCAATCGGCTACACCAGGAACTGGCTGCAAAAGGCTTTAACCAGGTAAATGCAGCCCTGGGGGTCCACAGTGATGGTTATTCTTTCACACTGGAGAAACGTTTTCATAGTTTCTTTAGCTATTGGCAGAAATACGCTTTTTGGCATGTTCACACCGCATAAACTGGGAAATGTTTTAGCTTTTTTGCTCTTTCAATCACTTAATTTATAGGTCTTCATCTCCAGTATCACAAAGCCCACAACACACAACAAAAACACAACTCCGATCATGGCGTTGCTGATGTTGTTGAATGCTGCGCTTAAATGAATCGCTATTAACCGGATTACAACAGCTTCAGAGATCCTACTAGCGGTGCAAATGTAATCAGGAAAATGGCTCTAGGGGAAAATGTAGTTCTTTGGGGACTGTCCTGGTGGCTAGAGTCTATAACTACCCTTCGAGAAACCCCCTATAGACTGTTGAGTAGTAGTCCACGGTGAAGTTTGTACATATGCAGGTTTGGCAGGAGGGTGCATCCTGACCACAAAGCGGGACTTGTGTGTAAATTAATAAAAATAAGAAATGTATGTATATATATATATATATATATATATATATATATATATATATATATATATATATATATATATATATATATATATATAAAATAAAGAAGACATCACACCTGCAGATGGCGATATGAAGTAAGATTGCCAGTACTTGTTTAAAGTTCATCAAGCAAGTTTTGCCAACACATTAAAATATTATGTTAAAACATACATTTGAATAGCATCAAAGGATTTCATATTTTATATTTTATATATTTGATTTGTAGTATGCTATATATTAAATGCTATATACAATTATGAACTAGAAATAACCTAAAAAGAATAGAATAAAGATGTAAACAATATTAAGATAAAAATCAAACTGATATTCAAACTATAATAACCTTTGACAAGCTTTATCAATGTCTTTGGGTGTTTTCTTAGGTGTTTGTGGACCAAGTGGATGAGGACATTGTGGCTGTCACCCGTCATTGTCCCAGCACGCACCAGTCAGTGGTGGCTGTGTGCCGCACTGCATTCAAGAACCCTAAACACCATCGCTATACAGACGAGGTTCCACCGATGTGCATCCCAGGTGTGTCTCAAGCTCAGAGACAATGAACCTTTGTGTTTAACTGGATGAGATATCCTCTTTCACTTGTTCCCACTAGCTACGTTTACATGGACACCTTTTGTTTCAATTGGAATTAATTCCTTCCAGTTGATGAATCCGAACGTAGTGTTTACATGAATGCTAAATAAAGTAATCGGGTTGTGGTTCTCGTTTATATGTCACAAGCTTCAAATCGTAATCTTTTTTTTTTACATCCGATCAAGTGTTTACATGTCCTCTTGATCGGATTAGAAATAGTTTTAAACCACCCCTTACGATCCGAATAAAATTTTAAACCGATTTGGTCAACCGATTTAACTTACATGTTACTTTTTTTTTCTGACTGTGCTACTAGTCCGATTACAATTGTCCGATTACAAATTAGGGTCCATGTAAACGAAGCTGAGATTCAGTTCTGGTATCTGGTTTTATTCTGTCTCTATTATGTGTTCTTTGTATTTAATACCTGACTGGAAGCCAATCCCTGAAATCTCTTGGAACAAATCCTCTCTCACAGGTAAAATAGAGGAAGTGGTGCTGGAGGCGCGTACTGTGGAGAGGCAGGCAGGCTCCTACAAAAAAGATGAGAGGAGCATTAATGGCATGCCTGAGTACACGGTGGAAATTAAAGAGCACATCCAGGTAACCTGAGTGCTGTGAGACCGCTCTAATTATAACCGTTCTAAGCGACACAATGACCTCAGCAGAGAACACTCATTCACAAAACTGCAAATGCTCTACCCCTATAACCCTCAAAGAGCTCTTGTTTCATCTCAACAAATTGTTTTGGTAATCCTCCCTTTCCTGCCTGGTTGTAAAAGTCTGCCGCCTGGACTTGCATGGCCTTTTGATTTGCTGTTCTGTCAACACTACACAAGTCAGTCTTATGTTTTGGTCTCAGAGGTTCCTTTGTTTGCATCTCTGTCTGCTCAGCTGAAGGACAGCAAGGTGGTGCGGCAGGCTGGGGTGACGTCTCGAGGGCGCAGTGAATATGTGCAGGAGATCGTGTTTGAGCAGCTGACACCTGGAAGCGTTATTGCTTTCAGGTTAGACTTCAACAGCTTTACTGTCCCTAAACCAATCTATGACAGTGGTTTTCAAATGGTTTTACATCAGGATTTTACTTAGATTTTGCACTGGACATGAAGTGGTGATCCAACATTGTACCAAAATTATTTATTTTACTTTACATACTTTTAAAAGGCCAAATGGAGTTTGATTGGACACAATCTTTAATGTCAATTGAAAGCATTTTGAAACGTTTGGTTTAATGTTTTTAAAATAAGTATCTTATGGTCTACAGGGCTGTATTTATTTGATCAAATAATAAAAACAGCAATATTGTGAAATATTATTTCTAGTCAAAATAAGTGTTTTTCTATTTAAATACATTTCAAAATGTAATTTATTCCTGTGATGTCAAAGCTGAATCATTACTTCAGTCTTCAGTGCCACATGAACCTTCAGAAATCATTATAATATCATGTTGAAAGAATTTGTGCTATTTAATATTTCTGTGGAAACATTTTGTTTCAGGATTCTTTAATGAATTGAAATTCCATTTTATTACTTGCATTTATAATTGTTTTTGCCTGCTATCCACACTCAGCTGATACAGTACAGACGTGTGACCGCACCACTGAGAACCACTGACTTATGGAAAAAAGTTTGGACTTTTAGCATCTAAATAAAGTTTATTTAGTTGTATGTGGTGATATGTATTTGTTTCACAGGGTGAGTCTGGACCCCAAATCCCAAGAGCTGGTTGGTGTGTTAAGGAACCATCTCATTCAATTCAATCCTCTGTATAAAGCAGGAAGTCTGTCTGATCCAAACACACCCGACATACTGAAGAGCACCCTGACACAGTGAGTTCACACTAACACATTTCAGATTTTGAGTTTTTGATGTGATGTAACACTGTTTTATCTTCGGTGCCTAGTCTAGATCATTGCACATTTCCGCACATTTCCACGGGCGTTAATGGACATCCCTTTCCTCTTTTTGTTGTGCTTAACAGTAACTGCAGCCATATAGTCTTTCTGTCCCACATAGATTGTCTTTCTGTGCACAATGGACTGAACATGTATGATTGGTTAATTGTTGAGGAGTTCTGAAGTAGCTATTTCGTGTTTCTCCTTCACACCAGGATCATGTCTAAGATGACTCTGGGTGATATGAACATTCTGCTCTTTCGCTGTGATGCAGAGGAGAAGGAAGACGGAGGGGGCTGCTACAATATACCCGGCTGGACGCCACTCAAATATGGTGGTCTGCAAGGTACAGATTGTATTTTAATTTGTTTTCAAAAGGACAATTAACACTAGGTTTGTATTTTGTGCGATTAACTGCTTTCCAGATGTCTTAAATAAATCATAGTAGCTGGCCATAACTGTTGTGATTTTACCCACACAGGTCTGTTGTCGGTGATGGCAGACATTCGACCCAAAAACGATCTTGGCCACCCGTTCTGTGACAACTTGAGGCAAGGGGATTGGATGATCGAATATGTGAGCAATAGACTGATGTCACGCGGGGGCACACTGGCTGAGGTGAATGAGTCAAGCGATTAAAATAAATACTTTTATACCTGATAATCTCAGGGTGTTATCTGCGGTTAAAGGCTTTCGGAAGAGCCAGAGTTAAAACTGCTGCTCCTACTTTTAATTCCAGTAGTTAAATTTGTAACTAACATGTGCTTAGGTGGGTCAGTGGTTCCAGGCTATGTTTGCTTACCTGAAGCACATCCCTCGCTACCTCATCCCCTGTTACTTTGATGCCATCCTGGTTGGGGCCTACTCCACTGCACTTGATGTGACCTTCAAACAGATGTCAAGGTCAGTGTAATCCCTAGCTCATCTTCAACTTGTTGGGCTGTATGATTATGATTCCACCCTAAAAAACAACTATTACAGGGTGTGTGCATCACTAATTAAACAAATAGTTCATTCATGAAACTCTTTTGAGTAGCTGATTGATTCTCCTAAGCCGGCAACCAATCAATCTCTTTTTCCTATCTTATTTAGCAACCTGATCCAGCGCAATACTCTGTGACATGAGAATTTTCTTTAGACCTCCTCCCCAGCACCACTTGTCTAGCTCTGCTATTGGGTTCTACCTTCTTTACCTTGCAGAAGCAGAATGTATCATAATGCCTGTACTTCTGAACAGCATTGCAGATCTAGTCCACCACGTTCAATCCTACCTACACTTAAAATCTGTTTCGAGTGTTGTCATGGGGTTGTTTTCTTTGGGCTGTTATAATTGCTATTATTGTGTGCATGTGTGTGTCTGTTAGTTTTGTGCAGAATGGCTCATCTTTTGTGAAGCTGTTGGCTCTGGGATCGGTCCAAATGTGTGGCGTGGGACGATTTCCAGCCCTTCCACCTCTCTCACCAGCCCTGAGCGATGTGCCTTACCGTGTCAATGAAATCACTAACCAAAAGGAGCAGTGCTGTGTTTCCTTGGCTGCAGGTGACTCTATAACTACCCATAGACAATCCTAAATATGTCACTAGCTGCACAGGTCACCAGGGTAAATTCATTATTTAGTGTTGCTAACTGAAAAGCCAGTGTCTGGGCTGCTAACATAGGATTGTAGGTTTAAACTCAACTATAACCAGGTACAGTGTTTAAGCCCTGTGTTATTATTCTCGGTTTTGATGATTTCCTCATTCTGCAGGTCTGCCACATTTCTCTGCTGGAATTTTTCGTTGCTGGGGAAGGGACACGTTCATTGCCCTGCGGGGACTGATGCTGGTCACTGGCCGTCACCTGGAGGCCAGGTACTGAATTCAATTCATTTCTATAGCAATCATCTGAGACCAATGTGAAATAGGCGTCTTTAGGCACCTCACAATTTGATTTTGATTCAGGGAGTTTTTCAGCAACAGTGCAGGAGCACACATTTTGGCAAGTTTGGGCATATTTAAAATATCGCTCCATCCATTTCCCATTCTGCTAATACGGATTACCTCAGACTGAGAAAAAGGAGAAGGATTTTATTCTTGAGTGACTAGTAGATTTCTCCCTCTTAGTTCTTTCTGTCTCTCTTCATCCTGCTTTACAGGAACATCATCCTGGCCTTTGCAGGCACACTGAGACATGGCTTGATCCCTAACCTGCTGGGAGAGGGTGTAGGGGCCCGTTTTAATTGTCGTGATGCAGTGTGGTGGTGGCTGCAGTGCATTCAGGACTACTGTACTATGGTGCCCAATGGCAATGACATCCTCCAGTGCCCCGTGTCCAGGATGTACCCTACAGACGACTCAAAAGCCCTGACACCTGGCACTTTGGTGAGCGCACCACCAAAAATTTTTTTCTTGACCAGTATTTTTGTCTTGATTTCCACTAATATACTTTAAATGTATACATTTATCCTTAAAACCAAATAAATCATTACCATAACCACTGTTTCCCGAATGTCACCAGTATTGTTTTGTTTTGGTGATGCCACAGGATCAGCTGCTGTATGAGGTCATTCATGAAGCCATGGCACGCCACATGCAGGGTATAGAGTTCAGAGAGAGGAACGCCGGACCACAGATTGATCGCAACATGAGAGATGAAGGTAAACCCTTTTATAATAATTTTTAGACTTTTTTGAAGATTTCTTTGAAAAATGTATGATTTATTATGAACTTTCTCAGGCTTCAATATAGTGGCCAAGGTGAACCCCGACACCGGCTTTGTGTATGGTGGAAATCAGTTTAACTGTGGGACCTGGATGGACAAAATGGGAGAGAGCGAGAGGGCCCGCAATAAAGGGATACCAGCTACACCCAGGCATGCACTGAAATCTCTTAAAGCCACATATATTCTATTTATAAGACACCATTTGTTCCCATGATTGAATATGACTCTTTTGTTCCTAATGCAGAGATGGGTCAGCGGTGGAAATAGTGGGTCTGTGCAAATCTACGTTGCGCTGGCTGGTGGAGCTACATAAGCAAGGGCTCTTTCCTTACAATACTGTGACCATACACAAAGACGGTGAGATCAGATGGCAGTGCTCATAAAATCAGCTTTGTTCTCAAACTTAGTCAGCTGCCTACCTAGACAGAATTTTAAGGCATCATTAGGCAAACTCCCAATGCAAGTGGTCTTAATTTCATACATTTATTGATACTGACATGATACATTGTTCAACAAGTTCTGTAATCTCTGTACTAATGATTTATCATTTTCTCCAATCATTTGTGTGTGTGCATATTGTTTTTAAGCATTTCAAATCACTCACAGAGGTTCCATTTCATATCATAGGATGCTGCCTTTGTAGACAACAATCAATAAGCTTTGGAACAGAGCTAATATTTGTGACGGTCCATTCCGTCATCCAGAATCTTTCAATCACAAATGTTTATGTTATACCTGCAGGCAAACAGCTCTCTGTGTCCTATGAAGAGTGGGACAGAAAAATCCAAGAGAACTTTGAAAAGATGTTCTATGTGTCTCATGACCTAAATGACCCCAACGAGAAGCATCCTGAGTTGGTCCATAAGCGGGGGATTTACAAAGACAGCCATGGAGCCTCCAGCCCCTGGTGTGACTACCAGCTCAGACCCAACTTTACCATTGCCATGGTGGTGGTGAGGATTTGTTCTAAAAGTAACACACTAGGTCTTGGTCAGATCTAAAAGATCAAAGATTCCGTCACTTCATTTAGCATGAGCAGGGGTGCTGTAATGGGAGGATCATATACCATATAAATATAAGATTATTTATTTGCTTGTTTGCATTTAAAGTCATCTAATAGCCATAGTCCAAACACAACCCTGAAGTCTTGGCTAAAACAAGGCAAAATTTGGGCTGTCAGTGAAAATTAAATAGACGTCTAACCATAGCCCAAGAATAGATTAGAACATGAACATGCCAAAGAAAAGAAACCAAACACAGCTGACTTTGCTTACATGATGGAATATCATACATCTCGCAAGTTATTTTGGTAAAAACAATATATAACAAAATGCAAGGTTTTTTTGGCTAGAAGTGGGTTACTCTATCGGGTCTATAGGCTATTGCTTGATGGGCTTATTTATTTAATAGATTTTTTAACATTTGATATATTTAATGTTTTATCATAAGCATTGTTTAGAGCATTTAGAATTATTTACAGCTATTTTTTTGTTTTATGTCCACTTGATTTTATATGTAGCACCAATAAATGCTTAAGTATTTGTTTTATTACTATTTGATTTAAATGAGCGACATGCTGAGTTTTTATATGGGTAAGAAAAAAAATGCCATAATAATGCTCAAAAAGTGCCAGTGAAAATAAATTATAGGGAGCAAATTATTAGTTAGTTACTAAACGATTTATTGTTTGTGATTTGTATATTTATAATGGTTCCCTTCCCAGGCTCCAGAGCTGTTTACTGTGGAGCATGCTTGGGAAGCGCTGAATGTTACAGAACAGAAACTGCTTGGACCTCTTGGGATGAAGACCTTAGACCCAGAGTGAGAGTCTATGTTTTCTTATCGGCTTGCCTTAATTATACTGCATTATCAATAATAGTGTTACTGCTTCCTGTGAGTGACTCAAGATCATTTGTTTGAATAGTGACATGGTTTATTGTGGCGTTTATGACAATTCTCTGGACAATGATAACAGCAACCTTGCCAAGGGCTTCAACTACCATCAAGGCCCTGTAAGATCCATATGCACTACTTCATCAGCACATTTTCAGCTTTTCAGTCCAAGTGATTCCTTACCATTCTGTTCATTTACCCTCATCAGGAGTGGCTCTGGCCTATCGGTTACTTCCTCCGTGCAAAGATCTACTTTGCTAAGAAGTTGGGCAAAGACACTTATGACAAAACAGTGTATTTGGTGAAGAACGTCCTCTCTCGCCATTATGTCCACATGGAACGGTAAACATTACATGAACAATTATTGTTCTCCAAGTATTACAGTATTATCGCTTTATTATTTTGTTGACCAAAATGGATTTTTAAATCACTGGTGCCATGGCTAATGGCTGGTATTATGCAAATAAGATGTACAGTACACAAGTGTTCAACAATTCAATTTAAAGTGTGTCATTTCAATACCGCTGTAGTCATCAAAATGCGGTTCCAACAACTGAGAAACTATGCTGAACTTTTTAAATGCGAATGGAACAATACGTGATGACAAAAACAGATGATTAAATCTTATGCCGTATTTGGAGATCAAATCTGCGTCATCTGGATCTGATATATCTGTCTTTTGTTCCTCAGATCATCCTGGAAGGGACTGCCAGAGCTCACTAATGAGAATGGCCAGTACTGCCCTTTCAGCTGTGAAACTCAGGCCTGGTCTCTTGCCGCTGTGCTTGAGGTCCTTCATGACCTGTGAGCAGAGATCCTGTGCAATCTCGTTTGTGCAACCTTACAGATCTGAGGACACGTTACCACCCTGAGCTATAGTGTAAAGTACAACATCACATTCTGTACTTCCAGTATTGTTAATAATATATTTCCTTGTTCAATGTTTCATTGTCCTCCCTCCCTCATCCAGCTTCTGCTAGACTAGAGACTGTGAATTTGCCCTTTATGTAGCCGAATTGAGGTGCTTAGTCAAAATGTTGTTATTCTGTCAGAATATTCTGAATTTGTCGAGTATAACCTAATTAACCCATTGTTTGTACTGTAAGTTAATGTGTAGTGTTTGTCCTTCTTCTTTGCACACAAACATCTTTCACACTGCTGTAAGGTTAGGATGCATTTTTTGAAACTCACAAAATGTTTTTGTTTGCATGTTCGAAATGACTGAATAATTAGGAAAACTGAAAACAGGGATGAATGTGAAATAAAAGGTTTAAAGACTCAGTATCTGGAAAATATAATTTTTTTAAACTTTATAACTTTTTGTTTTTAATTCAGAAAGCGCAGACATTTCTGTTGCCAGCTGTTTATTACATGTTTAAAGTATTCACATTCTCAACAATTATTGCATGGCTACATTCTATAAATACTAACTTTTATCATCAAGTTTTATTACCTTTAATCTAAAACATCAGTGTTTTCTATAGAATCATTTATACGTATCAAAGGTTGACCGTGGTGAAGGTTAGTGCAAGGAGAATCCCTGTGAGTTGCATCACACTCAAATGTGTGTTTTTGTGGCAGGAATTCTGTCAGGGGGAAAAAACAACAACATTCAAGCACCCAATGAGGAGAAAATGAGGAGCATGTCTTTCAGAATACTCACTGGTAAAGCGCTAGTTTGTTGAGAAACAGCCGGTGTAGTTTTGTCATGTGATGTGTTTGGAGGGGACTGATTGTCAACTGATCGAATTGTGGAGCTGTTCACCATGGTCCAGAAAACTTTATAGTTTCTGACAAACGTCACACTGAAATAATGGAGAATTAGGATTAAGAAATTTTCATTTTAATTCAAGAGACTGCTTATGTATAAATTGGCTATTTAAATATGTTAAATGCATACAAAAACTGAATATCAACCAGGGAGGAATCCATCGGTGCTTCCCATGTAGCCTCAAACTGGGATTTCTTGTCTGCAGATGCTTGGCTGAGAGTTGAGTTCTGAGGGCCAAAACCAGAGTGTTTCCATGACTCATGCCTCATTTTAGCATTAAAGCAAATATCGCAGCTAATATTTAAATGTCTGCGATGAATACGAATGAGCAATATAATACATTAACTCCATCTTAAAATAACAATAAAGCACCTCTATATTAAAGCAGGTCAGGGCACGGGATTGGACGGTATTTATTGATGTGAAGCGTCCCACTGCAGATTTTCCATCCACCTCTCGAGCCTGTAACATGAAGCCTTGGAATTCGGGGGCATTCTCCACCGCCTGCAGGGTTACTGAGAGTTAAACACAGAGATGTGTGTTGACCTCTCCAGGCCTGTGACCCCTGCTGCTTACATAATCATGAGCTTTTCATCATTGAGGAAACTACAATGGTAATGATGTGGAATAATGTGAGACCGTGAAATTACTCCTAATAACACAGCATCATTTTAAGGTGTTAAGGTAGAATTACAAATGAAAGTCTTTAAGAAGAACCAATGAAATAAAGAAAGGGGCTTTTATCTATTAGTTTTGAGGTCACATATATGTAATTACGCCTCTTTTCCGCAATTACGCTTGTTGTGTTCTGTCTTTGGTTTATGTTTTTACAGCATGAAGGTAAGATCTTAGCGATTTAAGAATGAACTGCTTGTTTTAAAATTTTCTCAGCCTACTTACATCTGCAAGAGGTCCGCTTCAAACATTACAATGCTTGTGATAACTTTATTAACTCTACTAGTAAATCCACCTCACTAGCTTACTACTCTTTTGAGTCAGCAATACCATAGAAATTTACAGAGCTACCGCAAAAAAACTCACGTTCACATTTTCAAACATAATTCTAAAGATGGCTGTGTGCTTGAAAAAATTTTATGTACAGTGTGATAATATTTTTTTGTTGTAAATTTAGTTAAATAAAAGATTATTGGCGTATATTTCACAAGAAAATTATTTTCAGTTTTCCTACTTCAAAATGTCACGTTTAATTCAATATGTCACTTGCCGTGCATTCTAAAGAAGTAATTCAAGAGAGCTGTTACCACAACTTAAATAAATGCATGCACTGTAAAACATTTCAGGTTGCAAGTTAAAACATCAAATTTATTGTTTTTATTAAACCTTTTAAGTTGCAAACATTATTTTGTAGAGTTCTGGGGACATAATAATGTTGATCATTACATCAACTTAACATAGTCTCTAATTTCAACTAAAATGTTTTCGTTTATTGTCCTTTTTAAATTAGGTTGTAGTAACTTGTAGTAAATTGCCTTGGAAACTTCAGAAATTAGGTGGTGTATTTATAGTTCCCAGCATGTTTTGCATAGGACTCGATAAGGAGAATAAATGTTAAAATTAAGTTTAAATTATTGTTCATTAAATACATGTTAAATAAGTTATGCTAGCATGTGATATGGTAGCTGTTGATTTGAACTGAAATAGATAAGATTAGCTAATTGGTTCCAGGGCTACAACTAGTTGGTCTAACTCAGTGTAGCTTGTTGGTTGGACGTAAATTAACTCAAAGTTGTCATGTCTCCAAAAAAATGTATGCAAATGTTGTTTATTTATGTATTTATTGTTGTTGTTGTTGTTGTTGTTGTTGTTGTTGTTGTTGTTGTTGTTGTTGTTGTTGTTGAGCCAACAAATACATTTTTAGAGTGTGTCTTTGTAATTATTTGTGAAATTAACTAGCAATTACTAAGTGAAAATGATCTCAAAGTAAATCCTACACCATTTATTTCAGTGTATTCCTAATATTGATGACTCATCCTGCAGTACACAGATTTTTGTCCAATCCGATGCTCGCTAGTCCCTCCCTCAGTACCTGCAGTTTGTTAGCCAGTTGCAAATTATGTTCATAACTGAGACTTACTGAAGTCTACTGCCAATTTTTAAAAGGGAAAAACCCTTCTTCCTGCCCAAACTTCCTATTTCAATAGGAATAATTAATACACTACAATATTGCGTTATTCCTTTATAAAGTAACTGAGTTACTTTTTTACTCACACCCGGGCTGGGCTTGGCATTTATATAACATAAACGTTTTCATTTTAAGCAAATGTAAAGACCCTTTCACATTAAAATGTAAATAATAAGGCTGGAGGAAATGCAGATTCACGCATGTACAGCAGAGGGCGCAGCTCAAACAAACCTTTCAGCTGTGCTGCCATTCTCTATTGCAGAAGAATAGGATGCTTATTGGAGGTTCGTGTTTTATTCTGATTTTGCATTTCACTGGTTTTATTCACTTAAAGGAATACTGAATCTTTTCTGTGTGCAAGTGAGATAAATAAATGCATGCTCACATTTAGTCTAGAACTTCAATGACCATCACGTTTACACACAGCGCCTCTGAACTTACTCCCAATTTTACTCAACATGAAAACAAGAGAGCTGTCAGTCAATAAATGGGAAAACAAAGTAACTTGCATTACTTATTTGAAAAAGTAACGGATATTTTGTTGTAAAAGCAATGCGTTACTTTACTAGTTACTTGAAAAAAGTAATCTGATTACGTAACTCGAGTTACATTACCCCCAACGCTGATAAAAACCTACGAAGAAGCAGCAGTTAGAAACTGCCACTCACCAGTGATAGTTTGTCCTGCTGTGAATGTGGTGCTGTTCGCTGAGACTTTATAAGGAGAGCTGCTTGTCTGGGACTCATGCTCATGATAGGGGGTCATACTTTGACAGGATTCCTCCACTTGGCCATCAGGGTAAGACATGAGCCCCCTCACACACACACACAAGAGCAGGAGAATGTAAACGTGCATCTAAAACAACAACAACACATGCTTATTTATCTGATTGATTGATTGATTGATTAGCGTGACACTGTTAAAAGTTTGAGTACTTTCTGAAAGATACTGAAGCAAAAATGATCGTAGGTCACACTTTATATAGAGGTCCTTCTCAAAAAATGTGCATATTGTGATAAAAGTTAATTATTTTCCATAATGTAATGATAAAAATTAAACTTTCATATATTTTAGATTCATTGCACACCAACTGAAATATTTCAGGTCTTTTATTGTTTTAATACTGATGATTTTGGCATACAGCTCATGAAAACCCAAAATCTCAAAAAAATTGCATATTTCATCCGACCAATAAAAGAAAAGTGTTTTTAATACAAAAAAGTCAACCTTAAAATAATTATGTTCAGTTATGCACTCAACACTTGGTGGGAATCCTTTTGCAGAAATGACTGCTTCAATGCGGCGTGGCATGGAGGCAATCAGCCTGTGGCACTGCTGAGGTGTTATGGAGGCCCAGGATGCTTCGATAGCGGCCTTAAGCTCATCCAGAGTGTTGGGTCTTGTGTCTCTCAACTTTCTCTTCACAATATCCCACAGATTCTCTATGGGGTTCAGGTCAGGAGAGTTGGCAGGCCAATTGAGCACAGTAATACCATGGTCAGTAAACCATTTACCAGTGGTTTTGGCACTGTGAGCAGGTGCCAGGTTGTGCTGAAAACGAAATCTTCATCTCCATAAAGCTTTTCAGCAGATGGAAGCATGAAGTGCTCCAAAATCTCCTGATAGCTAGCTGCATTGACCTTGATAAAACACAGTGGACCAACACCAGCAGCTGACATGGCACCCCAGACCATCACTGACTGTGGGTACTTGACACTGGACTTCAGGCATTTTGGCATTTCCTTCTCCCCAGTCTTCCTCCAGACTCTGGCACCTTGATTTCGAATGACATGCAAAATTGCTTTCATCTGAAAAAGTACTTTGGACCACTGAGCGACAGTCCAGTGCTGCTTCTCTGTAGCCCAGGTCAGGCGCTTCTGCCGCCTGTTCTGGTTCAAAAGTGGCTTGACCTGGGGAATGCGGCACCTGTAGCCCATTTCCTGCTCACGCCGTGCACGATGGCTCTGGATGTTTCTACTCCAGACTCAGTCCACTGCTTCCGCTGGTCCCCCAAGGTCTGGAATCTGTCCTTCTCCACAATCTTCCTCATGGTCCGGTCACCTCTTCTCATTGTGCAGCGTTTTTGCCCCACTTTTTCCTTCCCACAGACTTCCCACTGAGGTGCCTTGATACAGCACTCTGGGAACAGCCTATTCGTTCAGAAATTTCTTTCTGTGTCTTACCCTCTCGCTTGAGGGTGTCAATGATGGCCTTCTGGACAGCAGTCAGGTCGGCAGTCTTACCCATGATTGCGGTTTTGAGTAATGAACCAGGCTGGGAGTTTTTAAAAGCCTCATGAATCTTTTGCAGGTGTTTAGAGTTAATTAGTTGATTCAGATGATTAGGTTAATAGCTCGTTTAGAGAACCTTTTCATGATATGCTAATTTTTTGAGATGAGCATAGGATCATGAGCTGTATGCCAAAATCATCAGTATTAAAACAATAAAAGACCTGAAATATTTCAGTTGGTGTGCAATGAATCTTAAATATATGAAAGTTTAATTTTTATCATTACATTATGGAAAATAATGATCTTTTATCACAATATGCAAATTTTTTAGAAGGACCTGTATTAGGTATCATTAACTGCTATGAACTTACATAAATAATAATTATTGTTAGGTGTAATGTACTTTTGTGGTGTATTGCAAAAAAACATATTTGCTGCTATTGAGGTGGGAGACAGGTAAGGTTAAGACAGATTTGGTGGTATGGGTACGCTTAAGGGAAAGGTAAGGGTCAACATTATAGATATAATTACAGAAAATAATTGCAGCCATAATTACTTGCAGGCATTTTTTTTTAATATAAGTACAATGAAAAACGTGTATGTACGTAAATAGTACATTGTAACAAATCATTCATTTAAATGTTAGTGCCTAGTAGTTAAAGATGCTTTTTGGTAACACTTTAGAAAATATGGCTTTGTCATTAATGAATAACTATATCAACAAACAAGTAACACAATAACATTCTAGTAACTAACAAGAAGCTCTGATTAATAAATTAGTAATTAATAGCACAGTTATAGATGCGCATTTCATGAGAATGTGTTGACTATACAGGTTTATAATGTACAATGTATAATTTATTCTAAAGTAAAGATCATGGTAACCTACTAGTAATAACTCAAGTATCCTTCAGAAGGAATCATGATAACACACTAGTAATGACTCAAGTTCTACCAAATCCATCAGAAGCACTTATTATCCAAAACCTTACAAAAACCTTAAAAGCTTACAATAACTTCAGTCATTGCTAGAGTTATCATGCTTTTTACTTTAGAATACTGATCCAAATAATTAGTAATTCCTTCTGAAGGATTTGGTAATACCTGGCCATTACGGGTTATCCTGATCTTCACTTTAGAATGAATTATACATTATTAATTATTCATTAACTATGAACCTGCATATAGTAGTTCTTAGTAGTCCTAATAGTGAACTACCACATTCGATTAAGCACTATTACTTATTAATTAATAAGAGTTTCTTGTTAGTTAATAGCAATTACTACTAACATGTTAATATTGTGTTACTAATTTGTTCCTGTGTAGTTATCCATTAATGACAGAACAGTAGTAGTCTAAAGAGTAACCCACTTTTTACATAATGTGGGACCAGATAATTTATCTTTAAAATGAATACATTACTTTATAGTTTGTTTACATACAGATTATTTTTAAGCTTTCCATTATGATCCTCTGAATTATAAAAATATATATAATTTACATAATTTGCATGTTCTTCAGATGTTAGAATCTCATTCAAAGACAGTGAAACCTACTGTGTACGAGTGAGAAGTTTGCTCCTCCAGAAACAGCCGGGATTGTGGAGTTGTTTGAAGGCTCTTTACTGACAGAAGGGAAATTTCTGTCCCATAAATACAAACTGAATACAGATTGAATTTCACGTGGGTGTAAAAACTCTTTTGTATTTGTGATTGTGCATGCGTAATGTGTGTCGCAACTATATTGTGTTGTAGTATTTCCATGTAAATATATTTTGGTTGTTATTGAGTCATTTACTCTCATTCATTTAATTACTTTAAAAAATAGAGAATATATTTTCAAATAAAGTTATTTTAAAGTTCCTTAAGCTTTATTAGAAAAATCTCAGCTAAAGCAGCCAAAATGACTCTCAGTATTGAATACTACATGATATAGGCCTACTATCTTCAGTATTATCACAATTGAAGAATGCAGACACGTGGATGGAATCAACAAGACTTTTAATGAACATACATCAGAAGATAACCACTCAGGAACATATAAGGCAATGTAAAGAATCCACTCAGGTAATTTAACTTGATAATCATTATTTGTGTCTATCCTCCAGGACAGATGAGGATCCTGAGGCTGCCGGGCAGTTGAAGAGGAAGAGGATGACAGACGAGGCAGGTTGGCAGGTATAGGTAGTCAGGTGAGTTACTGTAGGTATGAGCGACGAGACCAGACAGCGGTGTGAGAGTGGTTTAAATATCAGTTCTTGATTAGAAGGTTAGTAGAACGAGTGGCAGGAGCTGAGGAGTCTGACGGAGTGGATATTTGTGCAAATACACTTGCAAGAAAAAGTATGTAAACCCCTTGCAGAATCTGTGAAAATGTGAATAATTTTAACAAAATAAGAGAGATCATACAAAATTAGCTTTTAAAGGATTTTTCTGAAAAACATTGGGCAGTTTAACTGCTCAGGACAAACAAGGGACTCAAGAACAACAATTACAAAAACAGCCGGGGATCATCCATGTAATGACACACAGTATTAAAGGAACACTCCACTTTTTTGATAATAGGCTCATTTTCCAACTCCCCTAGAGTTAAACAGTTGAGTTTGGCTGTTTTGAATGCATTCAGCCAAACTCTGGATCTGCGGTAGCACTTTTAGCATAGCTTAGCATAATTCATTGAATCTGATTAGACCGTTAGCATCTCGCTCAAAAATGACCAAAGAGTTTCTATTTTTTTCTATTTAAAACTTGACTCTTAACATAAATAAACTTTTGAACGGGGTCAGCTATTTTCTTAAGTCTAGTAGACTAAATGTAAACTTTTTTAAAATATCTTATTCAGGACAGCACTTAATAAAAAATCTCTCTTAATTTGTTAAAATTATTCACATTTTTACAGATTCTGCAAGCAGTTCGCATAATTTTTCTTGCAACTGTATATATTTAGCTGGTACCTCATAGTGTTCTTAGAAGCTAATAAACTGTAGGCCTGATGTGTTTGTTATATGACTGAATAGGCCAGGAAACCTGGCAACCCATTTACATAAGAATCAGACTTCTTATTGCCCAATAAAATATATTAATATGTCACGTGGATCATTTACAATGCACATTCAGGTGACCTCTGTTAGTTTTAGATAAGCACTCAACAGCATTCATTAATTTTTACACATTTAAGAAGTACAATAGGAAAGAGTGAATATTTACATGGAGAAGAGAAGCGAAGGTTTTACCTCCTCATGATTCAAATATCCACTTATTTTTGTTTTTCATAATTCATAATTATTTTAATTCCTCATGAATCACACATCCACTCCCTTTTCTTTATTGCTTTACCATAGCAATAATGATGTTTTTCAGCCTGCTCATTGTTTACACTCTCCTGATAACAAGAACTTATAAATTCCTCTTCTTCCTGACACAAATCAGCTTGTGACATTTTCCTGAAAGCAACACAACATTGCGGTTTAGTTCTGCTAAGGTTGGTACCTTAACTTTATTGTTTTCATTCAAATGTCAATAATTGTCAATATGAATATTTATAATTGTTATCAGTATGATGTAAAAATTGAAAATCCATATTTTTGATTGATCCTGTTTTAGATGCATGTACAGTTTCTCATCCTGGTTTTTGGGCTGAATCTTCATGTTGTGACGGCATACAAAACTGGACTGGTGACCGTGGCATGCATGTCTATGACCCCTAGACATGAGACTAACGTGGGCTCTACATTAGAACCTCCATATACTGTAACCTCAAACGCCTCTAGTTACACAGATGGTCAGGTGATCACAGGTTAGTGACAGCCCCATTCATCTATAAAAAGTGTATGAATTAAATTTCATTAAATATACAAAAAAAATCAGCGATGAGTGTAATCTGCAAACACATGCTAGAGCTTTTTTTCAGAAATAACCACTTTTGGCAATGATTTTTAAGCAACAGTATAAAAAAATCACTAATTTCAATTTTTAAGTTCAGCTGCTTTAAATCTCGTAAACTTGTATGAAATTTTTTTATTATTATTTTAATTATTTTTTTAGTGTGGTGTCTTGTAATTATTATTATTTTTTGTATTGGCTGTACAGTATGTGTCAGTTTCCCTCAAGTTCACAGTTAACATCATTTTTTTATTGTCAGTGACACTACAAGCAAATGGGACTGGATTCAAGGGCTTTCTTCTTCAGGCCAGGGATGAGAATGGTCCAGTAGGAACTTTCACAATCATGGGAAACAATTCTCAATTACTCACCTGTGGAACCGAGGTAAAGGGGCAGTCCACCCGGAAATGAACATTCCTGTTATTTGCTCACCCTCATGTCATTTCAAACTTCAGTAAAAACTTTTTGACCTTGCATTACATAATTATAGCCTATAGTGACTGGATACATGTTTACATATAGCAATGAAGGAATGAAGATAGGATTGTACTCGTTGATGTGAACCAGCATTTCTGTCTTTTTAGGACTCAGCTGTCAGTCATACTTCAAATGTTGAGAAATCAACTATTGTGGCTCTGTGGAATGCTCCCTACAGTAAAAACACAGATATTCGGTTCAGGTAAAACTTATTATTGTATCAGTTAGTGCTCCTTCTTCTTCTTCTTCTGCTCTTGAATCTATGGCAACCCATAGAACTGCTTGCGAGAAAATGATAAACTTTGGCACACGATGACAGTGTCAACATTAACCACGCCAGTTCTGGATTCTCTTATTCCATCTAGCACCACCAACTGTCCAAAATGCACTTACGCTTATGCTAATAACTTTTGAACGGCAAGGGTTAGAAACAAATTAGTTTTTCCTCTGATTGGCTCAAGACGATTCAATTGCATGTCATGCAATGATGTCATTTTCCATCATGACAATTCTTCTGCTATTTTGAATTTTCTTAGAAACCTACTTTTTTCAAAGTCATCCTACACAACTCTTGAATAATGTGCAAATTTGAGGAAGAGCAAGCCAAATTGGATGCGAGGATGTATCTCCACATAGATTTAGTGTATTGCAACAAGTCTTGGTAAATGTCATTGTCAAATGTCATATAAGATATAATTTTTTATAAGATATAATAAATGGCTTAGTTCGCCTATAACTTCTAAACAGTCAAATGATTTTCCCATATTAGCAATTTTTGGAGTCAGCCATTTTGAAGTTTGTCGTAAAATTCAGTATTTTTTTAACACAGTGTCATCATGCCTTGATGGTTCTCAAAAAGGTTCGCCACCTTCTGGTCAAAAATTATAATAACATTTCAAAAAATGCTAAAAGCTTTTGATTAAATTTTTTATTTAAATTATAAAACTGGTCTTCCTTGAGTCAAAATGAGTACAATGATGCCGATTATGCTATATTCGGTCGAACTTGCTGTTCGCCATTTTGATTTAGAATAAATTTACGTACTTTTTCAAACTCCTCCTAGACTGTTGGTCTGATCAGATCATCTTCAGACCATGCTGGTAAAAAGTTATTAAAAACATTTGACTTACCAAATAATAACGCATTCTTGAACAACGCATCAACGAATTTGATGGTATGGTGCGAAGCTGATTCTGGGGCTGTATCTCTCCAAACTTTGTATGTCATTGTCTCCTCACACCTACCACACAACATCAATTTGGTAACAGCGCCACCTATTGGTCAACGGTGATAAGCAATTTAATCCTATTTCAAGTGATTTATCATATTTCAAGCATTTTTAAACATTGCTTTCATAATGCTGCAATGAGAGGATAATAGTTCCCTTACCTCATGACACACTGAAAGATGCTTTCAACAAATAATTATGATACGCAATGCTTTTTTAGGTAACTGTTTTTTCCCCTACTGTCATTGCTAATGTAAATGGATTTAATGGTTTTTTGCAGGGCAACCTTTGTGCAGAATTTCTCTCTCTTCTGGGTTGGTGTTCAAAGTGATCCTGTTAGATTCCTGGCGACAAATCCTCCAAACGTGACAGTCTCCCCACCCAATGTGACAGTCTCCACAACCATTGCGACAGTCACCACAACCAACGCAACAGTCTCCACAACAACTGATGACAGTCCTTCAATGTCTCTCACATGGTGTCTTCTTCTTCTACCTATGCTAGCAATTATTTAAAAAACAGGACAGAATCCTTAAAAATCAGATCGCTGTTTAAAACAAAAAAAAAACATTCAATGCCCACATTTTCCAAAACCCATAAACACTTTTGTCATTCATACTTCAACATCAGCAAAACACTATCTATGCAGGACATTTTTTCTAAGGCTAACCCTGTTTTCAAAAGGTTAAAGGCACATTCAAATCAGAATGAATCAGGGATGACTAGAACCCTCACAGTACATCTATATATCCATCCATTCCATCTAATTTCCAAGGCCGTTGTCCTATAAGGTCGTAGGGAGACTGGAGCCTTTTCCTGGCATCTGGGTCATAGACAGGAAAACACCCTGGAGAAATGGCCAGTCCATCACAGGGATGACACACATTCACACTTCACACTCAGGGGCAAGCTAGGTGTGAGTGTCTCCAATTCACCTGTCCTGGATGTCTTTGGATTTTGGGGGTAAATCCAGAGGGAACCAATGTCAACAAGGAGAGAACAAATTCCACACAGAAAGGCCTCCTGGCACAGGGACTTAAATATTGCACAATACATCATTATAGGCCTGATATACATTGTAGTTGATGTTTTGTTGTTGCTGTAAGTAAATTACTATGTTTAAAGATAAAGTCAGTCAAATGAAAAGATCTTTTTCTTATCCTATAATGAAATGCTAATTTATGTGAAACATCATTCAAACTTCGTCATTTATGTAATGCTCTCTATTGTTAGTATTTTCTAGATCAGCGTGTTATGATAATGTATGTTTTCTGAATGAGAATTGTTGCCGGTGTTATGGTGGAATTAGCTTATTTTGAGACATATATGAAGAGTTTTGTTATTCTAATTGAGCTTTGGAGGTGAGGTTAACTGTTTGGCCGAGATTCATCATGTATGAAGAAAATGTTTTGAAAAAGTGGCATCAGTACTGAACAATGCTGGTTAGCAATTGAAAAAACTGAAAATAATATTTTGATAATATACTGATAATGTAACATACAACCCCAAATCAGAAAAAGTTGGGACAGTATGGAAAATGCAAAAAAAGAGAAAAAGAAGTGATTTCTAAATTTACTTTGACTTGTATTTCATTGCAGACAATATGAACACAAAATATTTCATGTTTTGTCTGGTCAACTTCATGTCATTTGTAAATATGCATCCTTTCCTGTCATTCAGACCTGCAACACATTTCAAAAAAAGTTGGGACAGTAAAGCATTTGCCACTTTGTAATGTTTTCATTCCTTTTCATCTTAAAAGACGTTTAGGGACTGAAGACACAAAGTGATGAAGTGTTTCAGGTGTAATTTTGTTCCATTCTTCCTGCAAACAAGTCTTAAGGTGGGCAACAGTACGGGGTCTTCGTTGTCGCATTTTGCGCTTTAAAATGCGCCACACATTCTCTATTGGAGACAGGTCGGGACTGCAGGCAGACCAGTACCCGTACCCTCTACCTCCGCAGCCAGGACTTTGTAATGTGTGGAGAATGTGTTTTGCATTGTCTTGTTGAAATATGCATGGACGTCCCTGGAAAAGATGTCTTCTTGAAGGCAGCATATT
Organism: Gobiocypris rarus; assembly: GCA_023029165.1. Taxonomy (NCBI): domain Eukaryota; kingdom Metazoa; phylum Chordata; class Actinopteri; order Cypriniformes; family Gobionidae; genus Gobiocypris; species Gobiocypris rarus. Next base: position 42,368,071 of record CM040915.1, on the reverse strand, counting down.
ATGCTCCAAAATCTCTATGTACTTTTCAGCATTAATGGTGCCTTCACAGAAGTACAAGTTACCTTTGCCAAGGGCACTGACACAACCCCATACCATGACAGACCCTGGCTTTTGGACTTGTTGCTGGTAACAGTCTGGATTATCCTTTTCTTCTTTGGTCCGGATCACACGGCGTCCATTCCTCCCCAAAAATACCTGAAATACTGATTCATCTGACCACAGTATACGTTTCCACTGTGTGATGGTCCATCCCAGATGCCTCCGAGCCCAGAGAAGTCGACGGCGCTTCTGGACACTGTTAACATAGGGCTTCCTTTTGGCACAGTACAGTTTTAACTGGCATTTGTAGATGTACCTACGTATTGTGGTACTTGACAAAGGTTTGCCAAAGTAGTCCTGAGCCCATGTGGTGATATCGCTTATAGAGGAATGACGATTCTTGATGCAGTGCCGCCTGAGGGATCAGAGATCACGGTTGTTCAGATTAGGCTTGCGCCCTTGTCCTTCACGCACTGAAATTCCTCCAGATTCCTTGAATCTTTTAATTATGTTATGCACTGTTGAATGTGAAATATCCAAATCTCTTCCTACCTTTCTTTGAGGAATATTGTTTTTAAACATTTCAATAATTATCTCACGTATTTGTTGGCAAACTGGCAATCCTCGGCCCATCTTTGCTCCTAAAGGATTAGACCTTTCTTGGATGCTGCTTTGTACCAAATCATACGGGAACATGTATTGTGCCACTAGATGCATTGGGAAAGCTCCTTATCCTTAAAATGTAATTTTGTTTAAAACACAGTGCAACTGCACAGCCAACATAGTGCAGGGCTCTGCACACGCTGATTGACTGGGCTGTGTAAACTGCATGAACCTATGGCAATGTGGCATATCTGCGCGAACCAATCGTGGAGCGTCCAGCCCAGAATGGACGGGGCCTCTGCCTATATAAGCGCCTCATTTTGCCATAGGATTCAGGTTAATTCAACTGAAGCAATGATCGCTAGTCGTAAGGCCCAATAGCACAGCCATCTACGCAATACTTTGTTTATGTTATTCTCAGGGAACCAAGGTTACGTTAGTAACCGAGTATTGTTCCCTTTCGAAAACGATTCACTTGTATTGCGTCGCTATTATTTGCGAGACGATTTGTTTGGCCAGTAGCATCCTGAATGGCCGTCTCATGAGGGCATTAGGAACTGTCTTGACAACTCCCTTTGCTAGCAGGCTCGTGCAGAGGACGTGAGCTACGTTGCTCCTTACCAATGTACTGACCAAGCTGTTGAAGCGTCTGAGTAACGTCATTTTATCGTTTTCAGTACCCATTCTGACACATCGGGGGGTTCGCCTCCCAGGCCTTGGCAGAGTGGCTCTTTAGTGTGCTCGCCGGATGGCCACAGGGAAACAGCAAAACAGCTGAGCGGTTGAGTCAGATTGCAGGGTGCGCTCTTTAATTAGGAAGCTGCTATCTGCTGAACTGCTGCAGAAGTTCGGCTTGTTCCGCTGCTGGGCTCGTTCCGATGGCGAGAAGGCTTTCTAGCAGGAGAATCAGCGAAGAAGGGGATCGTCACTGAAAGAGAATAAATCTGAATCCTATGGCGAAATGAGCTGCTTATATAGCCAAAGGCCTTGCCCATTCTGGCGGGCTCTACTCTATTCAGCAGGACGCACCACGATTGGTTCACACAGATATGTCACATTGCCATAGGTTCATGAAGTTCACACAGACCAGCCAATCAGCATGTGCAGAGCCCTGCACTATGTTGGCTGTGCAGTTGCACTGCGTTTTGAACAAAAGGCTTCAATATTTCAGAGAAAAGGGGTTAGTAACTCGCAATACGAGTTAACTGTTTTCGAAAGGGAAACAAACTTAATATTTATGTTAACTTGGTTAGACATATGGCTTTGATTTTCCAGCGATTTGAGAGTTCAAATTATTTTGTAAAATATATATTTTGTATAAAATACAAAAAAATGTTTAGCTCACTACATTTGCTTTACAGTAAACTTTCATTCATTTGAAGTGCTTTCACTTGCAACACTGCAATAATCTACTGAGTGTCTTCTTTACCAGGTTAATTACAAAAGCATGAATGTTTACATTAAGGGTGAACACACGAGTTTGGATGTATGAAAAAAAGACCACTTTAAACCATCTCAAAACCACTTTAGTTTTATTTCTTCTTCTAGACCAAAAGTGGACACAAAATACAAACATGAACGAAACAAAAATACTTTTTACATATATCATACGATGTGTTTAGAAGTGTGTAAGAGCAGAATCAAGGCTTCTACAGTACACAGGAGGAGCCTGTACAGTTGTTTGATCAGAGGACAGTGTGTCTCTATCATCAGTAGACCCACGGCTCCTCTGCAGTCCAGTTACAGGAGCTGCCTTTACTGGGTCCCAGCAGGACCACTTAAGGGACAGTGCCCTTTTGATATAGCACCTTTCTTTATGGAGCAATGAGGGCTGGACTATGTTCAGGCAGGGGTACAGTTCTGGGATCAGTGCGTCCAGTATGTGGAGGAGGGTCTTCACATTAACTGCAAGGCCACAGTGAGGAGCCAGACAGCCTTTACTGGCTCTTGTTCCTGCAGGACAGACAGCAGGCCTTCCTGTAGTACCAGTGAGTGCACAACTTCACACGCAGGACAAGGGCACAGTTAGCTGTCGCTTTATCCTGACAAGCATCTTCAGCTGGGGGGAAAATAGGAAAAAGGCCATTTTAAAAGACATAAAAGATATGAAACATGATTCTTACATCACTAATTTGTATTAAATAAATACAATATTTTATTGTATGTATTTTATTTATTTCCATTAATTCTGTAAATGTTAAAATTCCAATAGCAAAACAATATATAATAAAAAAATAAAATGTTTTCCTAGTTTAATATCAGAGAACGTTATACCGTACATGCATTTAAATATTTACTTTTATTTTTCCCATGTAAGAATCACAGTTTAAAAGTAGAAATAGCTATAAAATAAATACCGGACCCACTTTATATTGGGTGGCCTTAACTACTATGTACTAACATTTAAAGGGTTATTTCAGCGATTAGCATTAAGCTTTGTATCAGTAGAAACCCGGGAGTATATTCAAATTATCATACTCCCCCCCCCCCTCATATGACCCTGAGACGAGAGAATTATGTATTTTATTTCTGAAAAAATTCTTCCGATGATGCAAATATCGTCATTTAGCGTCATCGGAGGAGTGTTTGGCCAGAGGGTGAAGAATACAGCCAGCAGGAGGCGCAATTTCCACATGTTTTCAACATCACACTCACAGCACTCGGCTCGGGAGCTGCTGAGATTCATGTAAACGGAGTGGTGGAGACCAAAGTGAGTGTTTTAACTTCCTATGAAAGTTAAGCTTCCAAAGAGATGACCTGATCACGCGCTGTGAATGCAGCCGCAGCCGCGAATCCCGCGATTACCTCAGCTCGTGATGAATGTAATCCGATCCTGCTGCGTTTGTGCCGTGACGCTCAATCGGCTCACTCGCATTATATCGAACAGACACTTTCAGTTTTTAATTGCAGTGTCTCTAACTGAACTGATTATCTGAATGAACGCGGTGGGCAAGTGATCCAGTAATCCAGTAGCCAACTAGCCACGCCTAGAGTAGGGCAGCGAAGCAGTGCGTTCTGGGAATTGTTGTCTTTCATCCCCATGAGACAAAAATACATTTTCTGTGTTTTCTCAGTCTAGAAGGCACCAAATTCAAAAATAATTTCACATTTCTACTACATTAATGACCCAGTTTAAATACAGATTAATCTTCCCAGCGCTGAAGTACCCCTTTAAATTAATCATTTGATACAATGCACTTATTGTGTACATACATGTTTTTACATTGTACTTTACATTAATTTCTGTAATTACATTTATAGTTACACTGTTGACACTTCTCTGACACCTAACCCTACCCTTAATCTTACCCATACCACCACACATATCCCTAACTTTACCCTTATCCCACCTCAATATTAGCTAAACTGTGTGCAATACAATATGAACACAATAAGTACATTGCACTTATTTATTGATGTAACTACATAGTAGTTAAGGCCACCTAATATAAAGTGGGACCATAAATGCATTAATTAATTAGTTCAATTAATATTTCAAAATTTGATCTGTTTGTTTGAGCTTTATTATATAGGACAGTGTAGATGAGACAGGAAAAATGGGGAGGAGAGAGAGAAGGAAACGGGACATACAAAGGACCTTGAACTTACAAGTTCTTGTAATTGTGACTTTTATTTCTCATAATTGCAATTAAATCACATAATATCTTGAATTTATATTGCATCACTCTCACATGACTTTATTTCCCATAATTGTAATTTCTTTTTCCAACCTACGTTGTGAGTTTTTATTTTGGGCTTTTTTATGTCTTTAGATAGGACAGTGTAAATGAGACAGGAAACGATGAGGAGGAGAAAGGGGACCAGGACTAGAATAGGACCTCGAACTGAGATTTGAACTTAAAAAAATTAAACACATGGTCGGAGTGTCTGGGAAACCTGTTTGAAAACCTGTTTTTTGCACTACCACTTGTGGCACAGACATTACACACTTCACCTTCATAAGGCAAGTCTTTGCAGAGATGTCAAGAAAAGTGCTTTAAGTAGATCTCGATGATCATCAGCGACTGCAGGTCTGTAACATGTTCTCCTTACTAAATCTCTGACTGAGAACAAGGAATGTCACTGCTGTCCAAAAGCACAAAATTGGCTGCCAAATTGACAACATGCATGATGCACTTGCCCTGCAAAGCTTAAAAACAACAAAGCATTAATCTGGTCTAAATTTCACAGGAATTAGCTTGTGTTGTGCCAAGATAGATCCACATGTGCTTTTAATTGAGCCAAGCTTTTTAACACGCACTCGTTGCTGTGTTTCATTAAAAGGTACAGCGTAAACTACTTACAACTGGCATGATCAAATAACAGCCTTGCCAGGGTGCGTCCTTATAGCATCTTTCCAAATAAAGATAAATTGGATTTCTTTTCAATTCTCTCAGGGCCTGTCTTGTTGAAAATCTGCCGTGCGTCTCAAGCCGGTCTGTTTGTATTTGTACTGCTGTGGTTTGCTATAACAGTACCTGGTGGCTCAGTGGTGCAGGGCTGCACCTCACAGCTCTGTCTGGCCTCTGGTCTCAGTGTTGAATCACAGCTATGGCCCAGTTCTTCTCCCTGATAACACTTGACCTCTCGGACACGCACTCCAATCCCACATGTCTTACTGCACTGCAGGGCACAGACACACACAAACACATGTGTGAGCAGCTAACATTTTAATTAACCATTATCAAGAAAATAATTTGCACTGATGACTTTCAAAGCATTGTACAAAAGTAAATATTTTCAAAAATGTTGATCTTACAGAAGCTCTGTATAATTAGGTTGGGTTACAGTCATGTGAATCAGATACATTATTGATGCATTTATAGCGAGAATACATTTTTTGTTCATCCTCACACAGACACACAGAAGTCACTTTTAAAACAAGCAGCTGCCTGTTTGTTGGTCAATGTGGTGAATTTGCATGACTAACCTGAATACGAGCAAAATCATCAAAATTGTGGGGAACATTTACACCATCACATGAATCTCCCGATCGTGCAGATCCCTATTTAAATAACCGGATTTCACTCGCAAAAATTCGCCACACTATGGTAAATATGACTGCACCTTTAATAGGCGTTCACATAGGACATGTACTTGAGCTCACAAGTGGGATTTCATATCTCAGAATTGGGACATTATTTCTCTTTAATTGAGACTATTTCTAGCAATTGCAACTTTAATTTCTTGTCATTTTAATTAAATCCCACAATATCTCATACACAAGTTTGACTTTATATTGTCTCACAACTTAATTTCTTGTGATTTTAACTTGAAATGCCACAATTTCTTGTGATTGTGATTTTTATTTCTTGTAACTGCAATTAAATCCCATACTATCTCATAATTGTGGCTTCATCTAACAATTTTGACTTTTATCATCTCACACAACATTTCGCATAATTGCCTAGTTCAGACAAAATGCAAATTTTATGTTTATCTGCTAACCCCCAGGGCATCCAAGATATAGGTGACTTTGTTTCTTCAGTAGAACACAAATTAAGATTTTTAACTCCAACCGTTGCAGCCATATTGATGTCTTAAGAAACGAAACGATTGGTTTGTGCGAGAAACCGAACAGTATTTATAGAATTTTTTACCTCTAATACGCCACTATATCCAACAGCTTTCAGCGCGATCACTTCCGGTAAGTGAGGTCTGTACATGATCTGGCGTAGTTTATACAAGCACTGGAAGTGAACTCCCACGTGTATCTCTTCGCCATATTGTGTACATTGACCTCACTTTCCGGAAGTGATCAGACGCTGAAGGCTGTTGGACATAGTGGTGTATTAGAGGTAAAAAATTATATATATACTGTTCGGTTTCTCGCACAAACCAATCATTTAGTGTCTTAAGGCATCAATGTGTCGTCACGAGCTGCAGGGTTTAATATGGATTCGTATGTGCATGTTTTTTTACTCTCATAGTTCTCATACTCTCATGTGTTACCATTCACATGCATTATAAGACTGACAGACTGCAACGGTTGGAGTTAAAAATCTTCATTTTAGTTCTACTGAAGAAGCAAAGTCACCAATATCTTGGATGCCCTGGGGGTAAGCAGATAAACATTTTTTTTTTTTTTTCGAGGGGAGAACTATCCCTTTAAATTCCACAAATTCTTGAAATTGTGAATTTATATTTCAAAACTGCAGCTTGATTTCTCATCATTGTGACTTTTTTTCCAACAATGTGACTATATGTCTGGAAAACAAAATTATATCTGAGATTTTAAATTGATTTGAAGAACACAATATTTGTACAGTTTAAAAATGCCACATGACATTTTGTGTAATACATAGTATTTGAACTACACTACAATGTAATGAACATGCTACATGCATAAAACCCTTGAATTCTGAAGAACAATTCTGTTTCCAAACCAGTTAAACTATAATAACCACTCCTAACCTGGGACCAGGAGGTGGTGAACCACTTGGAGCAGGGTCTCTCGAAACAGGCCACACTGTCTGCAGGTCTGAGGGATCTGTCACACATCCGTTCGGGGAACTCCTTGAACACACCACCCTCCAGCCCTGCACACACCACCTGACGCGTCTTCACCCCTCGGCCACAAGTGGCATTACACTGGGAATGTTCAAGACAGTAAAAAACTCAGTAAACATAGGAACCATGTTGTTATTGTTAACTAAAACTAAAATCGAATTAATTTTTGTTATAAATACTACAATAGTATATAAATAATGCTAAAATAACACAGCAAAGGAGATGGATGCGAAGAGTTGATGTTCATAAACTGCACTTCAGCTCACCTGTTCCCACTCTTGCTCCACCCAGTGGGCGTGGCAGTTTTTGTCTCCGCACGGATGCACCGCCAGCGGCTTGAGCTCTGGATCACACTGCCCATCAGAAATCACCTTCCCATTACTATTCTTACACACCACATAGCGTCTCATCCTGCCCTCCCCACAAGGTCCTGAGCACTTAGAGAGGGAGAAACAAAGACACATAATGTCATGTTTAATAGACAATTATATTTTAAGTTTCTATGTGATATTTTACAGGATGTTTTCTGAAACCCACCGGCCCCCAGTCAGAGATGGTCCACCTGCGGTCGCAAGGCGGCCCGTCACACTCTCTCTGGCTGACTGGTCTGGTGGACTCGTTACAGAGTCGGGCCTCCATGGAGCAGCGCACCTCACGGCTCCTCACCCCACGACCACCGCACTGCGCTGAACACTATCAGAATGAAAAACACTACGATTACTGCCGCATGTGGATCACTATGAACCCTTTTCACAGACTATGATGATGCCTTTCCACAGTTATCAACATCGCAAATCTAGTAGTTTTTAATATTTTAATTTTATTTTAATACACATTTATAACGCTATGCTTTATGTTATATAACCTTGTCAGTAAATTACAAAAAAAGAATTACCACGCTGCAAGGGTGTCGTGACATCAAATTTGACATCAATCCCAATAATCAAATCTATATTTTCCCCTCTTTTGGAAAGGCATGAAAACACTATTGTGGATTTTTATGTTGCTATCACAGCAAATGCAAATACAAAAAATATATTCAGAGTCTTCTCCCATTTACCGCTATAGAAGTTTACCGAACAATGATGACTTTCATCATATGGTGACTTCACCGTAAGGGGACCCGCGGTGCATGTAGATAGAAATGGCTCATTCTAAGGTAATAAAAACATAATGGTTCATTATGTAAGGTCTTATGTAAGGTCTTCCGTCCTTCGGATGAGACGTTAAACCGAGGTCCTGACTCTCTGCGGTCATTAAAAATCTCATGGCACTCTATCACCCTCTCTCCTCTCCACCTATCGCTGGTGTGTGGAGAGCGCACTGGCTCTATTGTACTGTGGCTGCCGTCACATCATCCAAGTGGATGCTGCACACTGGTGGTGGTCGAGGAGAGACCCCTGTCATGAGTGTAAAGCGCTGTGGGTGTACAGTAGTACATATGAAAGCGCTATATAAATGCCTCATTCATTCACCACTGAAAACATAGTTATGTATATTATATTGCATTTATGTGAATAGATCCTCCTAAATATTACACAGTGCACATTTAAGTTTTACTTTAAAATATGTTTTAAATGATTACGCTTTAATAAACTTTTGTCATGCTTTAAAGAAGTACACTTATTTTGATGTTGACTAACATGCATGTAAAATACTTTTTTACAATTTTAACTGTACGTATTTGATATTACAATTAAAGTAAATATATTTTAAATGTACTAAACATACTGCAACTTGTACAGCAACTTGATCATTACAAATGTGTATATTTAATTCGTTTTATAGATATTTAGTTTACCATAAATGTTTGTCAGTACATTTGGCAGTACACCTTAACCATATTTCAAAGACAATAGAAATAATTGAAATGACTTAAATAAAAAATATGTACTTAAGTGGGTTAAAAAAGCTCTCTAAAGTTCAGCTAATTGCATGTAATATAAATTTAAACTATAATACATTTTTATTTCATTCCAATTATCATGCAAATAAGTGTTTGAAAACATTATTATTCTATATTCTTTTTAAAGTATATTATTTCTGTAATAAGTACTCTTTTTCTAATAAGTACTCTCCATTTCGCAAGGTTTTCTGTAAAGATGATTTGAAAGTATGTAGTGTAAAAAGCATTATACAAATAAACTTAATTGAGATCAATGCAAATAACTGTGCAGGAATACATCAATTTTGGCAGCTAATATACAATTTACAAGCACATTTTAAATTTCGTTTTGAGACTAAAGGCTTTACACACTGACCTCAGACCAGTCTGAGATCTCCCACTGCGGGCCGCAGCTTTTGCTCTTGCAGGCTTTCCGTGTCATGGGCTTCTGCAGCTCCACAGCCTGACACATCTCATCATACACAGAGCTGTCAAATCCCGGCGCCATCATCTTCCAGCAGCGCACCGTGCGGAACTGAAACCCTTCCCCACATGTCCGGGAACACTCGCTCCAACGACTAGTTTCCCACCTGCCTCAGAATACAGAATACCCCAACTGTTGATCTATCATCAACAGCATCTGAGGCTTCCAAACATCTATGTATTTACATATTGTATAATAAAGCCAACTATATTAAAACACAATTGATGGCATGAAGTGTCAAACCTGGGCAAGCACTCTTTCCCTGTGCAGAACTCATGTGTGGGCTCCGGCCTGGTCAAAGCGTCACAGTAGCTCTCATCCACCTCTGACCCATCATACTTCACACATAAGGCATAAGAAGTGCTTATACCTACAGATAACAGAGGAAAAGGTCAGGTCCTTTGTGTGTTTGCAAATGCGTATTAGTGTATGTGTATATGCTCTGAGTGTGCTTGTAATTGCACCTGTGGTACATGTTGAGCTGCAGGGTGCATACGCAGATACCTTCCATCTGTACATGTCGGACATGCTGATGTCATGATCCAGAGATTCCACCTCAAACTCATTACTGCCGGAGTAGGGGAAAAGAGAGAGAAAAGGCAGAAAAAAGTTTGTGAGCAGTACTGGTTCAAATGACTGATTCATTTTTTTTCTTTCAACTTTTGACATATCACACAATTGAAATATAATAAATTATCTACTGTATTAGGCTTATATGGGGTTAAAACAAAGTTTTTCATCAGTCAACATATTTATTCACATGAAAAAAAAGTTAACAAGGAAATAGACCTTTATATGCCATCATACAGCCTAGACAAAATAAGCTTATTTATTTTTCACTTAAACATTAGTTATATTATAGGCGTATAATTTTGCACATTGTTTGAGATTTTCTTTTTGTAAAGTAAACAAATTGTTTTTGTAAAGAAAATGTGTACATAGAAAAGGAGAATCCTAAAGAAAAAAATCCTAAAGAAAACTTGACATTACATTTTTTGGTTTCACTTTATTTTGATGGTCCCTTTAACGTATTCTGTTGACTATAAGTAGTGTTGCACCTACATGTCCACTAAATATCATTAGAGTGTTAGTAGAGTTTCAGTAGACTGGTAGGGTTAGGGTTAGAATAAGTTGACATGTAGTTGCAAAGTTACTAATAGTCAGTAGAATGTCTGTTGAAAGACCATTAGAATAAAGTGTTAGCAGTTATTAAGCAGATAGTCTACTAATACTCTAATGAGAGTTAGTTGACATTTAGATGCAACGTTACATATTACAGAATGTTCAATAGGGACAATCAAAATAAAGTGTTACCCATTTTTTTATATATATTACATATATTATATTTAAAAACATATTGCTAAAAAGAAAATGTTAATTCTTTTGTGGTCGGGCCAGTGAAAATATTGGCAGGTCAAAAAATGTAAAATTCCTGGTTTAGTTTGGAAAATGAATCAGAAATGAGTCTGATTAATAACTAATAAGACAAAATATAAGATGATTTCCACAATCTCTTATATTTATATGTTTATATGGCGTTTAACTGAAAAAGGTAAGACTGGCATTGGCCAAGTGAGTTCCAGTTCCAGCTCTTGGTCCTTTCCCAATCCTTTTCCTGTAGTTCCTGTCTCAATTCAAACTGTCCTGTCCTAATAAAGCCAAAAAGGCCAAAAATATAACTTAAAAAATATTAATAACTAAAGCCTGTTGTTTTACAGTACATAGGCTAAAACGAGTGCACATAACTCATTAGACCTTGAATTCGCCCACCCTGACACTTTTGTCGCTTTTACACTTTGTATGTTTGCTTAAGTCTGAACCAGAATATGATTCATTGAACTACGTTACCATCAATACAGTCACCACAGCAGAAAATGTAAATCCCCTGAGTTCCTGCATATCCATAATTTAAAAAAAGGCTCATTTATTTTTCATAATTCCATGTTAACTTGCCCTCTGAGAACAGAACGTTGAAGGCTGGGAAAGGAAAAGCTTTCTACCTTTGTTCTACCCTAACAAGCACATCTGTGGAAAGGATGCAGAGACGTTTTGAAAGATTGGTGCACATTTCCATTCATAACAACTCAAGCCAGACCGTGGCAATAAATATGTCAGAGCATTCATTTAAAGGCTCAATCCGCTCATTTGCCCTCTGTCTGACCTCTCACTGTGGGGGGTCTGCACTGGCTCCACCTGGTGGAGCTGGAGAAGGTTGTACTGGTGCTTTGTGGAGTCATTAGTCCTGGGCTCAGACTGAGGCTCTCCATCTGAACCGTGCATGTCCAGGCTGCCCGGGTAAATCTCCAGTGTCAGGCTGTTGTCCAGTGAAGAGCTGGAGTTGAGCTTGATGATGGCACAACCTGAGAGTGCAGAACCGTCTTTACAGGGCTGTCCGGAGCCTGAGGGCCATGACGCCCCATCATAGAAGAGACTCTTGAGAACTGGCATAGAGGTGTGATTGGAGTCACTGGAACTAGACGAATCGCCATCAATCAAGTTGGAATCAGGGCCTGTGAAAAAATGTAAAAATCAATGAATTAATCCATGAAATTTCTGTACAATATTTACAGTATGTGCACTTAATTTGGATACAATTTGGATAAATGTACTATATTTAACAATAAAATATACACTACCGTTGGAAAGTCTGGGATCATTAAAAAAATAAGAAATTAATAATTTTATTCAACAAGCAAGGATGCATTAAATTGATCAAACGTGAAAATAAATAGAAGATTTCTATTTCAAATAAACGCTGTTATTTTGAACTGTCTATTCATCAAAGAATCCTAGAATGGTTTTCAACATTGACAATAATAACAAATTATAATCATTTCTGAAGGATCATGTGACACTAAAGACTAAACTAAGGAATAAACTTTTTTAACTATATGAAAACACTAAATTGTAATAATATTGCACAATATTAATGTGTATACATGGTGAGCATAAGAGACTTCTTTCAAAAACATTAAATCTTACTGACCCCAACGTTTTTGAAAGGTAGTGTATATCATTGTATAATGAACAATGTTTGTTTTGTGTTTCATAATGGCAACATATTCCCGCATTTACATCAATCATGAACCATACTGTAGTTCACATGAACAGAACCCCTTTTCCAAACAGACCCATGGGTAAAACAGCTTTTACACAAATCAAACTAAACTAAACTTTACCCTTGTCTGTACCAACACCTCTGATGTGAAAGGGAAATTAAATGCCAATGAATGAGCCCAAAATGTTTCCCCCTAAAATGACTTACCAAAACTGCCTTGTGCCTCAAGATGGTGCATTTCATCATCAAGCTCGTTCTGGAGGACCTCACTGGCAGGTCTAAACAACACTAGCCCAGGGAGCTCACTGAAGTTTACAGACGCCTGAAGTCCCCACAGCAGCTCCTCATGGTCCACATGCACCTCTACGTTATCTTGGGCTACCAAAGAAATGCTCTGATTGTCTTTCTTTCCATATTCCTTACGAGACTCGATTTCATTGTGAGTGGAGGACAGCTCTGTGGAGGATGTGTTAACCTTCTGCTCTACCGATGAAGGTTCTTTGGATGTCCTTGACATCAGACTGCTTATTTGAGGTTGCTCGGGGGTGGAGGCCATGGCGGTGCCGCCCTCAGCTCTGGAGCTCGAGGAACTGTGTACTCGTATGTGATGTGAGGCATCTTTCCATTGAGGTTGTAATACTGCACAAAAACAAAAAAACTGACAATGAAAAAAAATCAAATACTTGAAAAAAGTCACATTTATTGCTTTAACGATTGTTTCAAAGCAGCTTCAGATTATTAAACAGGAAAATAACAGTGTTAACGTTGTAACATTTATTAGTTATGAAACAAATTCAATTTCAGCTGTAAAACAGCTCTACAGAAGATAATAGCGTCATCATTCAGCTCAGTTTAGTTCAATGTTGATTTAAATCTGTTCAATAAAATTGCAAAGTTACAGTCATTGTTCAGCTCAATTCGGTTCAAATTTTGTTCTCATCTGATAGTCTCAGTGCAGTTAAATATTACTCTACATGATGTCTGAGATTATCAGATTATCACATATGAGATCAAATAAAAACATGGTTGTGATTTTACATACCTATATACCTACCATGACATTCAGGGCCTGATGGGTGGGACCCTGAGCCATGATGTACTCAAAGCCATCAGAGAAGAGGTTAGCCGGTCTCCTATACTTAAAGACTGTCCCAGCAACATGGAAGTTCTGTGGATTGTCAATCACACTGTTCCCATTGAAGAAGAAGTGACCAGCTTCATCAGACAGAGCTGGAAGATTATGAAACATACATTTAATCACTCTTTATTGTTCTCTTTGCCCACAAGAATTATGACTGATCCACCAATGAAACTCTGACCCAAAATATTTTCAGTTTTCCGCCGCTCTATGATTTGGATATCAGTGGCACCAACTGGTATATTGGTTATGAACACATAACCTAAAGACACAAAGACAAATTAATACATTTTCAATTATTTGTTAAAATAATGCTTATGTTTAATGACTGTGTAAAATCTTCATTAAGGGATAGTCCAAAAATAATCATTCTGTCATCATTGATTCACCCTGATATCATTCCAAACCCATATGACTTTCTTTGTTCTGTAGAAAACAAAAGAAGATATGTTGAAGAATGTTGGTGACCAAACAGTTTAGGTTCCCGCTGACTTCTAATAAATGGGCAAAGAAAACAATGGATGTCAATGGGAACCGAAATTTGGTAACCAACATTCTTCAAATATATATATATAGTTTGTGCTCTGCAGAAGAAAGAAATTCATGGAAATTTAGAAGAACATGAAGGTGAGTAAATTATGACATTTACATTTTTGGGTAAACTGTTCCTTTAATTTAATCCTTTAATTTAATAAATGCATGGACAAAAGGTAACAAAATTGACTGGAGATGGTCTAATCAACCCTTAATGCTAACATAAGGTATACCTAACTGTGTGATCCCTTTCCGGTAAGATCCTGAGACACGATAACAAGAACCTCCATTTCCACCACAGACTCCACATTTGTCTATGGTTTTACTGGAATACAATTTCCCATCACACCCTACCACCTGCAACCAAGACAGCAGAATAGTTATCACTGAACATGATCTCACAAACACAAGACGACAGTGCTCACTTTGAGCTTAAACCACTGGTTAGTCACCTAATTTGTTTTCTTCTAAAATCAGTTACATAATATGGAAGATCGGTCTAATTTGAATTGGAAAAGTTAGGATTACCCATTGGTTAAGTGCAAGTTGGTCAAACTAGTTCTCACAGTCTTAACAAAGTTGCTAAATGTATGCAACAGGCCCCCTTCATTCCTGATCGCTATCCCATTAGGTCACACTTCCTTCTCATTTACTCTATTTTTACATTTAGATTACCTTTGCTGCTATTTAACAATAATTTAAAGTTAATTCCAATTTTCATTCTTTATATTATAATGTTGTGATGCCTAAATGCATGTTTAGTCAATTTATTTGACTTTTCTGTGTTTTTATTTATTTCAGTTTTTTAAAGGTAGACTATGTAACTTTGTAACGGGACAAAAGTTACAGTGTAAGTTTACATTTATTTTAATATTAGGGGTTATTTTAATTGTCAGTCTTAACATGCAAATAATTATCGGTCAGAATTGTAAATATTAGTGCATAATCAATTACTAATTATAAAATATCTAAATATTAATTTGGGCTCAACATATTCCATGTTTCAATGTCTGGTTTTATTATAAATTTAGAATAAATTCAAATGTGAACTTATTGATGATCCATGATTTCTACACAAAACAGTTAGCTGAGACCCAACGCTATCAACCAATAGAAATTCAACTGAAAAAATGCTTCTTTTTTTTTTTACTAGAATGTACAACATCACAAATACAGCGTTAATGTAGCCTTTTCACCTTCCAGGACTTTGGCTTCTTTAGGCTTGGAATAATCTTTGCACCAAATATTATTCTGACACACCTGACACTGGCCCTCGATGCAAACACCCTGGTAGATGCCGTCCCTGCAGAACGTCCCGTCATGGGCAGGCACCAACAACTGCCTTTCTCCTGTGGTTGTGGTGCACTGGAGGTCACATGGCTTATTGGAGATGTTGATGTAATCATCTGAACAGGAGGTGACATCAGCAAAACATCATTACCATCTAGGCTTTAGAGAATTCCTCTAGAGATAATAGGTCTTTATGGTATTGAGAGAGGCCTCTTTTGTACATAGGGGACTATGGGCTGAGGAAATAATCCTAAAGGGGCATCTGTGAGCTATAATAGAGCTGGCCAGGGGCCAAGACAAGAAATTCAGAAGAGTCTAGAACATTGAAAGGCTAAAAGACGGAGAAGGAGAGAAAATTAACTCAGAACACTAAAGAGATTTCGAAAAACAGAGAGAGAAAGAAAGGTTGGAAAAAGAAAACACGGAGGGACGTTTTTTTACCCGGATAAAGTGGAACCCACTCATAGTGCTTCCTGCCGAAGGCTTTGGCATTGAATTGAGAGCACTGGTGCTGTTTGAAGCTGATTCTGCTGTTTGGGCACGGCTAGGCAAACATCCAGACAACAATAAAGACACAGCTCGTGAGCCAGGCAGCAGGTCAAACAGCCTGCAGATATTAGAGCTTCAAGCCAACATGTATAAAAATGCACAGTTATGCCAGTTGGCTTGGATGGAGTATTCCACCCAGTAACACAGTCACATTATTACGGGTTATCCTTTCATTATACACAAGCATTGTTATGAAGATCTCATAAACTTTAGGCCATACCTGGTTTGTACACAGCTGATACTGCTTGGATGGTCCAGTGCAGAAGGAACTGTTGGTGTTGTGGGTCGACGTCAGTCTGAAAACAGTATATGAGTCCATCTTGATGAGACATAACATTTTTACTGCAGATCTGCAGTGTTATGGCGGACAACCGATAAACGTCCGATATTAAAATCCTTTACTATTACCTTTTTAAAAATAGTATAAAAATGTTTAATAAAATAAAACACTTTAAAATCTGTAATTTTTTATTCTACAAGTGAATTTAGGCATCACATCATGATAAAAAATTAAAATTAATTTCTAAATTAGTTAAAGATTACATTTAACAGTGTTTTTAAAGAAGAACTTTTAATGGGCATTAGATGATGACAAAGGTACTGGAGCTGCACAATTACCGATAATAACGATAATAACGCTCACGATAATAACCCTACTGGGAACATCAGCACACTAGCATCCCATACTGGTAACCAGCATCCCAAACACAACATATGCCACTGGGATCTCTCTAAACGTCTCCATATATGATTCTCCTCATCTTTCTAGCTCTCTCGCCGTTCCCTCCCCCCTGCACACACACACACACACACACACTTTCGCTGCCTCCACCATACTGGGAAGTGCTAATGGGAGCCAGCTGGACTAGCTCAGCCAGGGCCCTTATCTCCAGTGGAATCTCCCCCAAATGTTTGACCATTTGCTCTAAAAGCCATTTTATAAATATGTTTGTCATTCTGAGCAGAATTCCCTGTGTCATGTGGGCCAGTGGATTGATTTTAATTCCACATGACATTCCTCTGGGTGCTCTGGAGGATATTAGTCAAAAGGGAATTCTCTCCCACTTCCCCCCTTTCTCATGTGAGGGTTCACTTGGGTTAGTCTGTGCTCTGGTATAGGCTGAGGAAGGGAAAACACTGATTTATACACGGTTTATCTTCAATGGATGGGACAATAGTTCATTATTTTCTCTCTTTCTCTGAAGAAAATAATAAACTAAAAAATAATAATAATAAATGTATATAAATTGATTACAATTATTATAAAACAAATGACATTATTTTTTTTAATTCATGTGCCCTCATAATATTTAATCAAAATAACGCACAAGGGCTGGACAACCTGTCACTCACATGAGATCACAGCAATAGCAAACCACAACCATCCAATGATTCAATCAATATCAAGTCCCATGTCCTACATTTTATCCTGTTTGAGGAGCTGTTTCACTCGGCTATATGCCACAATAGGGAAGAAAAGACTATCACAACTTCTGTTGCATGCTGACTTTAAATGTAAACCAGTTACAGATCAAAACTGTTCATGAAATCAAAGTAAAAACGTTAAAGAGAGACTGAGTATTCAGGGCCAAATAATCCTGTATTTTGTTACCTACAAGTTGATCATGAGTGACATTACCCGGTGTGAAAAGTGGGTTCAGACGAGGGTCAAATTGACAGCTCTCAACCCATAGTGGAGAACCTTGCACAAAGCGTCAGACTTGTCACATCTGATTAGTACAGATTCAGAGGGTCTTTTTCCTAGGGTGAGCTGGATCTAAATGAGCGTGTGTACTAATTGAGAGTGGTTTACCTCTGCTGCAGACAGTGACGCTCTTGAGAGCGCACTCCTCCTCCGCAGGTCCGGGAACAGGTGGACCAGCTGCTCCATTCACCCCACCACTGAGCTACCTCGTCTGGCTGCCTCTGGAAATCCTCCCTCCCCTCACTGCTGTCCTGGCAAATACAGAGACACAGTGCTTCACTGCTGCACACTTGCATGATAACATGGAAAATCTGTAAACAATGGCAATTATTGTCAGACACAACCACTTCTCTGTGTAACTTGTGGGTAAAAGCTGTCACGACTCTCAAGGCACTATTAGTCAAATGTTGTTGTAGTACAGATCTTGTTTCAAATGTTGGACTCAAGCATTTACAGTGAAGTATTAAAAACTTTTAAGACAAAAAGCAACCCAAGACAACACATTCAAAATAAAATAGAGAGCATAGAGAGCAGAATAAAAAAAGAAAAATAGGACAGTAAAGAAAACACTTCGAAACAGACTGTCTATGAATTCAGAAACTATAGCCTAGACATTAAAGATTAGATAAACTTTATTACTTTTGTACTGTATAAAAACCATTACGTCTATGGAGATTCCCCACAAAGATAGTGAACCAGTGTGTGTGTGTGTGTGTGTGTGTGTGTGTGTGTGTGTGTGTGTGTGTGTGTGTGTG
This sequence comes from Gobiocypris rarus, assembly GCA_023029165.1. NCBI lineage: Eukaryota > Metazoa > Chordata > Actinopteri > Cypriniformes > Gobionidae > Gobiocypris > Gobiocypris rarus. The sequence continues at coordinate 42,349,521 of CM040915.1, read as the reverse complement.
TGTGTGTGTGTGTGTGTGTGTGTGTGTGTGTGTGTGTGTGTGTGTGTGTGTGTGTGTGTGTGTGTGTGTGTGTGTGTGTGTGTGTGTGTGTGTGTGTGTGTGTGTGTGTGTGTGTGTGTGTGTGTGTGTGAGAGAGAGAGAGAGAGAGAGAGAGAGAGAGAGAGAATGGAGAGAGAGAGAGATGAGTGGAGGTGTGTGTGTGTGTGTGTGTGTGTGTGTGTGTGTGTGTGTGTGTGTGTGTGTGTGTGTGTGTGTGTGTGAGAGAGAGAGAGAGAGAGAGAGAGAGAGAGAGATGAGTGGAGGGCAATTTTAGGGAAGAGATGGAGACGAAGGTGGATCGAGCCCCCCTAACGGCCCAGATGAAAGGCCAAGCGACTGTAGGCAAATTAAGCAGACTCCTGTTGTCTAGACAGCAGGTTAATCACTCCTCTTCAAGCCGTGCATCAGTGAACTTTAACACAGCACAGGCAGTCTTGTGAAGCTCTCAAAGAGAAGAACTGCCCAGCATGGTTGATCTCAAACCAGCTTTAATGGTCAACGTTTGGATTTTGGTATAAGGAGGCGGATTTACACAAAGACCATTTTCTTCCTAGAGCTCTATGCACCCGTTGACCCATCCTGAATAGTGTGCTGTTTAGTCCACAACTGACATTTGGAAAGTTATGGTATATTTAAGCATGAAATCCACTTCTCTGAAAGTGACATTTTGACATAGATGTGTAGGCCTACTTACTGTCTTTTTTCACGACTGAGACTGATGATTACAGTGGAATATGGACTTACAGTAGAATATGACACTTAAATCCGAAACACTATTACTGCAAGCTTGTAGAAATGCATAAACATGGGATGTTTTGTAGTAAGGGGGTTTGGCAGCCACCCTCTACAAACCCAAACTGCTTTGCTAGAGTTCAGTGTCCCCCGCCTCAAACGCAAGGGATCTTAAGGGGATCTTGTCCAAACAAGAGTCTGCATGCCCATATGTTTTTTATCTGAATGCCCTCTAGATGTTTAGATTCTAAATAGACAATAGACTTTTCCCCACGTTCTAATGCAGTCCTAAAATGAAGACCCCCTAGGGAGACCACATGGGCACAATGAAATGTTGAAATGTAACTTCAGTTGAGTTTAGACTGCTGATGCTATAATACAGCGCCTGGCAGGTCGAACTGGTTATTAGCATGCCGAACTGAGCATCAAAACATCTTTTATAGCAATAGTATTGCTTTCAAACAGCATGTAGGCTATGGCTATAACGGCCATAAATGCTAGACCAAACAACTGAGCCAGTGACAATGCTCTATTTATGGACAACCATAGGGATTCTTGAACGAATGATTCTTTTGATTCGGATCTTTTTAGTAAATCGGTAGAAAAACCTGTTTTGAAATCGGACCGAATCGGCGCCATCGGTTTCTTGTGTCAACACTGAAACCGCTCTTTCGAAATAAATGGGGCAAAAAGCCTAAGTTTAATAGTATGAATGACAACTTTATTAATAGATTTTGGTTTTACGAAATAACATCCAAAAACTTTTCAGCCTAGTGGTGTAAATTAATTAACCAGTTTAGTATAAATAGGCTACAAAATTTTGTATTATACGATCAAAACGACTTTGGTCGCGATGTGCTGAGTAATGTCTGAAACAAAATGAACTAAACACAAGAAAATAAAAACCTCAAAAATCCATAATAAACAGCAATATGTATGTGCCTTTCACGTAAACCTTGGAGCATGGAAACTATAACAGGAAAATAGACCGCACTGTGACTGAACCAGTCTTTTAATAATGTGCTTTGAAAATAATTGTTCGAATGAACCGATTCAAGGAAATGAGTCGGACTGCCCATCACTAGATTCACCTCGAATCAACTCAAACTTGAATCAAACATGCAACAGAAAGAAAAGTTGTCACCGGCACGGAGTCCAGAAGGCAAGTGAGAAAGACACTTTCCATAGGCTAATAAAAATTGAGCTCACGGTTTGTTATGCTCGCGAATGAACATGCTTGCTGTTTAATAAATCGCGATTAAACAAAAGCTAATATTAATGTGCAGTTTTAATTTAGGAAATTCCATACTTAAAAACTCTACCTGGGCTTTGATCTCAGAACACGAATGATCACAAAACGCGGCATAAAAGAGCAATGCCGTGCTCGTGGACGTGGTCAAAACCGTGTTTTGGTGTGAAAGTTTGACGTTACGCCCGCCACAGAGGCTCTTGCTTCCCGCATTGTAACCGGCATTTGTAACTGAGCGCTTATTCAAACCAGCGGTAGTAGATCAAGCATAAGCCCAAAGAGTGTTTCATAGCGATCTATACAAAAATGAACGCGATTTACCTTAACATTTGCACCTGCTGCTGTATTAATAATCCAAAAGTGTAAGACAAAGTAGTGTAGTAGAATATGTCCGAATCTTGCAGTCCAGAGACAGTACATGGTTCATTTGAGAACAAGGAGACCTCGCCCCCCTGATCTTAACCAAAGACTAAAGAGAGAGAGGGGCTCGCACTTTGAGGTCTAACGGTGAACGAAAGCCTTGATGCATTAATGGCTTTACAACCTGCTGGAAGAAAAGAAAGGGGGCTGGTCAGACCCACTGTGATTGACCTTGTAGATTTCAAAGAACAGCATCCATCTCTATGAGAACCCAGAAACAGAAGTTTGCCTACATTCGTCACGTAAATGGCCTGAGAGAACTACTACTAATAACAGGACAAGGTTACAAAGGCTACTAGCTCACTCAGAGTCACCTGGCATGTTCACATGATTATAGCCTTATACCTGTTCACTGCCTGTCAGTTTTATGTTATTGCCATATTTTACATAATTAATTTGAGCCAAAAACGTGTAAAGAAAATGTTTTAAGGGGTTATTGGACCATTTGCATGTAGCAAACTGCTTTTATTATGCATAATGGCTGTAGCATGAGGCTTACTTTCCCCTCAAAATGAACATTGACAATATGAAATATAGCCTATTCAGGTCTAAACATCAGTATCTCAAGGTAGATAAGTGCCATCTTTTGAATATATGATAAACATTAACATGCAAATTGAATATTGACTAATGTTTAATATCATTACCTACTGCACTGAACTTACACTTCCAGTCAAAGATTTGGAGTCAGTAAGATTTATTTATTTATTTATTTTTCAGAAATTAATATTTTTACTCATTATGGATGCATTCAATTGATCAAAAATAATCATTATTTCAAATAAATGCTGTTCTTTTGAACATAATATTCATCAAAAAAATCCTGATAAACTGATAATAATGAAACAGCAAATCAGCATATTAGAATGATTTCTGAAGGATCATGTTACAATGAAGACTGGAGTAATGATGCTGAAAATTCAGCTTTGCCATCACAGGAATAAATTACATTTTAATATATATTAAAATTGAAAGCAGTTATTTTAAATTGTAATACTATTTCACAATATTACTGTTTTTACTCATTTTTTAAAACATTTTAAAAACATTGGCGACCCCAAATGGAAGTGTGCATGCCTAAAAGTCCATAAAATTACACAATCTTTGTTTAATTGCCTTATGAATTAGTCTCAGATCAATTATATTTAATTAACACACAAGTTATCATATATCGTTCTCATACCACAATAAATTTAGGTTTCTGACAACAAAGGCATGTTCAGACACCCCGTCAAAGAGACTTGTGTCCTTCCACTGATTTCCCCTACTGTGCATTCCACTTAAAAAATGACAGCTGATAACTAAAGTAAACCATTAAACCAATAGTAAAGTTGCTATTAATTCCAATACATTATATTTGTTTAATAATACATCAAAGCAATTCATCTATAGCACAATAAGTTGCAGTCAGTTAACATTAATCAAGCATTTCTGTGTGTGTGTGTGTGTTGTTTTTCTATCCCAGTGGGGACTTCAACCAGAATGCCCACTTACTCATTGGGACTCGTGTCACAATGGGGACTTAAATTGAGGTTTCCAAGAGGAAACAAGCCTTTTTTTCTTTTTTTTAAATGTAAAAATGCAGAAAGTTTTGTGTGATGGGTAGGGTTAGTGTAAGGATAAAGAATATACAGTTTGTGCAGTATAAAAACCATTACGTCTATAGAGAGTCCCACAAAGATAGCAAACCAGATGTGTGTGTGTTCCTGGTAAACCCCACATTATGGGGACCAAATGTCTCCACAAAGATGTCAATATCCGAAATCCTTGTCTTCGTGGGGACATTTTTCTGTCCCCGTGAGGAAAACAGCTTATAAATCATACTTTAAATGTAAAAATGCAGAACATTTTCTCTGATAGTTAGGTTTTGGGGTAGCGGGTTAAATGATTGTCCCCATAAAACATGAAAACCCAACATGTGTATGTGTGTGTGCGTATGTGATTCAGACTCCATCATGGCATACAGAGAATAAAAACTCCACACTGGAACATTGCCATGCTGTTGCAGATGCTTGATATATGAAACAATAGACACCTGTGATGAAAAATATGACTTTTGATTAAAGACCTATAGCAGCATACTTCTAGGTGTGAGTCAATGTCAAGAACAGCTTCAGTGCCGGTTCACACTGCTTAAGGGCATTGTGCCTACACAATAGACTTTTGTTTGGAGCTGCCAAACTGAAGAAGTCTTTTTCTTACAGACACTGACATATGGACATTCCCTTAAAATAATATGAAACGTAATGATCAAGCATTACTAAACACAAAGAGCTATCTGTCAGGCATTTTAAGTATCCGAGACACCCTAAAATCCATGACACTCATTGAGCTGATTTAATGTTAGACAGTTATGACAGTTTTGGATTAGTATTTATCCATCCATTTCATCATAATGCAATCATGTATAAGGAGTTGTGATACATACATGCTTTTATCATGGAAGCCGAGCAACAGTGACCCAAAACATTTATTTGAACACTTTTGTTGCATTAGATACAAAAATGTAAAGTCACCTGTTTGCCTCAGCATGCATCCTAGACGAGTACATTATAATGTACTCTTACTGTAGTTAACTGCATGTTTAATACTGTAGTTAACTGCATGTTTCACAAATTTTGACAACCACAAAGGGTAGATTTTTGTATTCATTCTGATATTATTTTGGTTTATTATCTGAAACCTATGAAACATTGTCTTCTTATCATTAGCATTATTAGCATTATGGTGCGACAACCTTCTTCGATTTGCTCTGTTTATTTTTTAATACTTTGCTTGAAAGGTGTGCTTGTGTTGTCTTTTTGAGTTTTTATTCTTTGCTGCTTAGTCAATACTAACAAATGATATGCACTTTTTTGGGGGGGTAAGAATGCATGGTTCTGCTAAGAACATAAAAACACTGGTAACAGCAATTGTTATGTCACCCCAAATTTTTATACTGAACAAACGAATTACATCTCTCTTAATTTTTCAAAATGTATAAATGTTTTTTGCTGTTGGTAATTCAGGACAGTTTACTTTAAGATTTAGGACAGTTTATATCCTCCTAATATAAGTGTGTGCAATGTGCAATACTGAGAGTATGTGTATGTGAGAATGAGTAAACGAGTGAGAGAGGATGAGATAGAATATTATGGAGGGGAGTTTTAAAATGAGTAGTTGCATGTGCTATTTTATAGTCACCCACTGGAAATGGAGGGATACCTGGAACACCTTGTTTTGATAGACATCATATAGGCTATCAAATGGTTGTTTGCTAGATATTTTGAACACTTTTTTTTCTTCATTTAAAAAAATGAACATTACTCAGTGTTAAAATAAGCAAGTAGTCGTATATAACAATATTCCCACAGGTAATTTGCACTAATATTTTCTCATTTGTTTTGATAACTTGCAATGCGTGTAAATGGCAGTAGATGGCGGAAATGCTCTACTTTAGATGCAGCTTCATTGGCATCTGAAGAGTTTCTTTCAGTAAATCATGATGTCTTTCAAAGGTAGATAGATGTTTTTTGACCCATAAACAACTGATCAATTTATCTAAAACCTCTAGCGAATTATCTCATAATTAATACATAATAAATGTCCACAGAGTAATGTTTTCGAATACTTTTAACATGAACGCTATAGGGTATTTTATGTTATTTATATAATATCTGTGTCGGTTTTTTTTTTTTTTTTTTTGTAATGTGTTTATTTATTGTAGAGCATTTAAACGTTTGGGTCATTGATCCAATGACAGAACTCCTCCCTGTCTTCAAACACCGCTTTAGGTTCCTGCCCACTGACTTCTGTTCATACAGCAAACCTTTCAAATATCCATTCATCACCGGCTATCCAACACACCGAAGGTCTTCTTTCTGTCTGTAAAAACCATAAGCAACTGCTTTCACCAAACCTAGGACCCTTTTGACGTCATCACGGACACTTTTTACATCTTCATTAATTAATCTATGACTTGGTGCATAGATTAGCCTACATTAAGAATCATTGCATTTTTATTCTTCGACAAACAGACAAAGAAAATACTTCCGCTTAACATTTGACTAAAATTGCTTTAGCAGCTCTTGTCTGAAGAATTTTTATAATGGGATTATTGTTTTTGATTGTTTTCTGTTGCGCGTTTTGTTTTATTACACGTGCGAATGTGACGGAGCAACAGACTGCTGACAGTACAGAAAACCGTGCAACTCTAGAAGATGAAATGGACAACCAAGAAAACATCTTAACACAGGTAATTTTTCTTGGTTATCTACATTTAAAAAAACAAAACAAAACAAATGAATGATTAGCCTACATGAACATATCATAGTTCATTGCATTAATAATAATATTAACAATAATTTTATCCTATTATTAAAGAAATTTGCACTACCCAGTCTTAACCTATATAGTTAACCAGTATATAGATCAGGCCATGTACATAATATAATATGTCAAGTCACATAATACAAAAAGTGTACATAAAATAATATTTTATAAAGCACTATTTTAAAATATTTGCAAATTTAACTTAGGGTTAATAATTTTTTTATTATTATTATTTATAGTTTATAAATAATAATGATTCTATTCTTTACTCTAATAGCTCATTGGGGACTATGATAAAGTGAAGACACTATCTGAGGGCTCAGACTGTCGGTGTAAGTGTATAGTAAGGCCTCTGAGCAGGAGCGCATGCAAGCGCATTGAAGAAGGTCATGCCAAGGCTGAGGATTTCTACACAGTGGAGACAGTCACTGCAGGACCCAACTGCCAGAAGTGTGCCTGCATCGCCCCTCCGTCCGCCCTGAACCCCTGTGAGGGAGACTTCAGGTTTAAGAAGCTGCAAGAGGCTGGTCGGGATGATATCAAGGTAAAGGGAATCACATCTAAAATCAACTGCATGGTTTAGTAGATGATCCCTAATAATACTAGATAATATAATTTTAAAAACCAGACTTATGCTATTTCTTTTAATGACTTGTTTTAGACTTAAAGAAATTAGTCAGTGTTATAAATAACTCAATTAACCCTCTAAATTCGATTTTTTTTATTATTATTTTTCATTTTATGATCTTAATTGATGTTTCAGCTTTCAACCATAATGGACCTGCTAGAGGGAGCATTTTATGGGATGGACTTGTTAAAGCTTCACTCCGTCACAACAAAACTTCTGGAACGGGTCGATAATATAGAGAAAGTGAGTGCAATACAAATGCTTGTTCTCAGAATTAATTGATACCAAATCCAAACATTAAAACACTGGATCTGATAGACATGCATATATATATATATATATATAGTGCTATGTATGTATATATTTAGGGGAAAAAATACAAATTTATATTCAAAATATTTATATATAATATAAATTCTATATACATGCAAATATTTCTGAAATATTTACATGTATGTGTGTGTGTATTTAAATATACATAATAATTAAACACAGTACAGACACATATATTATGCAAACACAAACTTTTATTTTGGATGTTATTAATCACGATTATTTATTTGGCAGCCCTATATTACATTTATATAGTACATTGCATTTATTAACACACATATGCATGTATTTCAAAGGTAAATCAATAAGTGATTTACCTGCTGTGTGGGCCATAAGTAAAAAAGTTCTTATTTTTTTCATTGAAAAAAGTGTAAAAAAAAAGTTAAGCCTTCTTTACCATGTTAGCACCATCACAAGACAAATCCAGTCATGGTACATTAAGAACAAAATCAGGGTGTCACATTATTTATTTGTAATTATACTGTTCCCTAAAACAACAATGTTCCTTATGTGCACTATTCAGTATTACCATGGCAGCAGAAATCACTGTGTGCTTTCAAATGTTGCCACTGGACAAAAGGGAATTGAGTTCAGGTGGTTTAGGCGGAACTGCCACCCATGGCCCTCTATTGTGTTTACATTCTCCCTACAGTCGTTTTCCGGAAACCTGACAAAGGAGAAAGTGAGCGTGAAAGGTGAAAAAGCACAGGGGAAGGGGCCTCGCTCCAACCAACGGCAAGAGAAGAAGAAACGTCTCGGTGTGCTGGAGCCCTCACTGCAGAAGAATGTGGCAGCTGCATTTGCTCACACTGAGGTACAAATACAGAACACACTAGCCCAATCCATTACAAACGCCTTAATATTTGTCACACTTCACATAGATTCACAACTGCCAACATAGAATACACACTGCAAACGTCATATATATAAGTTATGCAAAGGGCAAAGCTACCAGAACTAAACTCTTCCCAGTGGAAACAGTGGTTGAATTATTTTACTGATCCAGTGAGCTTGAAGACATAGTCGATTACAGCCATACAACTTTCCCACAGCATGCTCAAGTCATTAATACACCACACATTCCCCCATCTCATCCAGAAGATTTTTTGCAGCCACAAAATGGTTGGCTTGGAAAGAGACAATTAATGCTGGTTATTTGATGCAATGATTTGAAGTAGTGATCAGGTTAATCACATACATTTGTGAAGATAATAATTTAACTGACAATTTTACTGTTTATTCCTGACCAGAGGAAATATGAGGAGAAATTTGTTGGGAATCAGAGCCCCAGCAAGCCTGTGCTGAAGAGAAGCAACTCTGGGGATCAGGAGGAACCTGTGAAGACTAAAGCCGGTCCCAATGGCATGACCATCAGAAGCATGACCTTCTACAAAGCCAACACAATGGAGGATAGCGAGGGGGAAGCGCACAGTGAGTGTCCAACAGCTCTTGTTACTCACCAAAATGAATTGTTTACTTTATTATATCCATTTTAAAATGTATGTTGTTACACGTGGGGCTCTTGTATACATCAAAGATATTAGCAACTGAGGAAAAACTGAGAAGAAACAACAAACAAGTTCTTGTGTTTAGTGTGAAAAATTATGAGAAGCTAAATGAAAGTTCAACACTGATAATCAGTAATTATAATTACATAGTGATGGCCCACATTATTTTTTCATCAACCTTGTTTCCACTACTAAAGTACTACTTTCCCCATCCATTTATTTTATCCATTAGGGATTTCAAAAACACTTCAGTAGCAGGTTCTAAACCATGAACTAAACCAACCAGTTTTGAAATGAATGACATTACAACATTTTATTTAAAACAATCAGGTATATCTTTGTGAGGCAAATGATTTAATCAAATTAAAACAATATAAAACTATTAATTTATAGCTGACTGTAAGTATAAAATCAATATATTTAAAATTTATTGCAAAATATGTATTCAAAATTCTGGGGGGGTCAGTGTTTTATAAGAAGTCCCTTTATGCTCAGCATGGCGGCATTTATTTTATCAAAATACAGTAAAGCATTTGTGAAATATTATTACAAATAAAAAGAAGTTTTCTATTTTAATATATTTAAAAATGTCAAATGATCCTTCAGAAATCATTCTAATATACTGATTTGGTTTTCAAGAAAACATTTTTATCAATTATTATTATCATCAATGTTGTAAAAACATTTATGATAATAATAATTGACAAAAAAGGAGTCTTATTTTAATAGAAAGTTCAAAAGACCAGCATTTATTTGAAATATAAATCATTTGTAGCATTTTAAATGTCTTTACTGTCACTTTTTTGATCAATTTAATGTGTCCTTGCTGAATAAAGTATTAATTTAAAAACAATCTGACTGATGTTAAAGTTTTAAATGGCAGTGAAAATATAAGAAATGTGATGGTGGAGGGAGGCTGGGCAGACATTCAGGATGCTGTAAGACACATTATTTTCAGACTACAGGTGACATTTTACAAACGATTTAAACTAAGCCATTTATGTTTCTTCTCTTAATAGTTGCCACAGCAGCACATGAGGTTGTAAGTGGCGATGGCTCTGTGGATTTAATAATTGAGGACCAGCTCCATAAGCAAGAGCCGCCTGCACCTGTTAAAAGACCTGGAACTGTTGCAGCAGTGATCCAGACCCCCTCAATGAACCTCAACCCAGAGAATGGAGACCCTTCTGCTGCAAACATGCCGAATATGACAGCGCAAACTGAAGGAAAGACTGTAAAAGCCATGAATTCAGGCACATTTACAACAGCAAAGGCACTCCTGCCAACCTCAATGACTTTAACTACCACAACGACACCAAGCACTAAGACAGCAACCATCGCACCTCCTCTCGCAGTGCCAAAACAGCTGGCCAGTGTTACAGTACCAACAAAGAAGTCCAAACTTAGCTGGGATGAAGCTACGACTCAAACGAGCACACAACCCCCAAAGAAGACTAAAGAACAAGGTAAGCTTGATTCTAGATCCTGCTTTAAAGAAAATTAACTTAAAAGAGTTTAGAGGGGCCATATGACCTGTGATATATTCTTCCCGTCTGGTTTTATTGTTCACAGGGGTCTGCAAGGACACATTAGCAAGCATTGCTGATCCTGTAACACACAACACATATGGCAAAAATGAAGGTGCCTGGATGAAAGACCCAAAAGGCAACGGAAAAGTTATTTATGTGACAGACTACTACTATGGTAACCAGCTTCTGGAATTCCGTGATATGGACACCTTTAAACAAGGTACATCTAACTTTAAAATAATAATTTGAAGCATATACTCTACTGTATATTTTGCTAGGATGCTAGGATTGGGTCTGCGTCTGGAGAATATTTCGGACGATTATTTTTCATCAAATTGTATATTCTTACAATTTGACTGGAACTGGACTGGATGGAAACCTTTCTATTCATCAAAGAATCCTGAAAAAGTTTACACTAAAAAATATATAGCAGTTTTCAACATTAATAAGAATTAGAAATATTTCTTGAGCATCAAATTATCATATTAGAATGATTTCTTTAATGAGAATTAACATTTTAAAATAATAAAATTATAAAAGTTATTTAAAATTGTAATAATATTTCACAATATTGCATTGCTGTTTTAATGTATTTTGTTCAAATAAATGCAGCCTTGGTGGGCATGAGAGACTTATTCAAAAAAAAATAATAATAATATATATTACTGACCCTTATTTATATTTTTTAGATTGAAACGGTTTCTCTTCACATTTATACATGTAGTAATACAATATAATGCTATATTTAAAGTAATATAACATTATTTTAGTAGTACTACAAAAACTGTAAGGTAAACTTACAATACACATAGTACATCTTACAGATAATATCTGAATCATTTCAGCTACAGTAGTACAGTTACAAAATAATAAGCCAATTATTCAATTTTGGAGACAAAATATCACCGTCTCACATTGCATAAATGATTCTTCATACATGCACATATACAGCTGCCTTTATATTTTAGGTAGGGGGTCCCCTGCAACAGGATTATGATCAAACCCTGCAAGACATATGACATTTGTTTCTCTTCTTTTTCCTCACAGGGCAGTTTAGCAACTCCTACAAACTCCCTTATAACTGGATTGGCACTGGCCATGTCGTCTATGGTGGCTCTTTCTTCTACAATAGAGCTTTTTCCCGTGATATAATCAGGTTTGATCTTCGTCTCCGGTACGTAGCAGCCTGGACCACCCTTCATGATGCAGTCTTAGAGGAGGAGGAGGCCCCCTGGGGTTGGGGAGGACATTCAGACATTAACTTTAGTGTGGACGAGAGCGGGTTATGGTTAGTGTACCCAGCTCTGGACGAAGAGGGATTTCACCAGGAAGTGATCATCCTAAGCAAGCTTCAACCCTCTGATTTACAGAAAGAGAAGAGCTGGAGGACGGGACTGAGGAGGAACTACTATGGAAACTGCTTCGTCATCTGCGGCGTTCTGTATGCCGTTGACAGTTTTGAGCGCACGCATGCCAATATTTCCTACGCGTTCGACACGCACACACACACCCAGATGATTCCCCGTCTCCCTTTTATAAACAACTACACCTACACCACACAAATCGACTACAACCCTAAGGAACGTATGCTTTATGCATGGGACAATGGCCATCAAGTGACCTACAATGTAATATTTGCTTATTGATAGTAATTTTGCACTTTATTAAGGTACTGCGTGCAGCACTTTCTGTATAAAATAGTAAAATGATTGCGTCTAAGTGGGTTGTAGATCAGTCTACATGACAAATATTTTATGAATATTTCATCAGGTCTTATTTTCATCTGTTGCATGTCTTTTGTATTTGCTTTTTATTGGATGTTTCTTATTCTCAAAGGGGTAGAAAAATATTATTGAGCTATTCGTGACAAGGTTCTCACTGCTTTCTTGAAGTGTACATGTATTTTGTATATAATGTAATTTAAAATAAACTTTATAGCAAGCTCTTCTAAACTTGTGATGTGTCATTACCTCAGTCTAATGTTTTTTTAAAGGTGCCCTAGAATAAGTTGAAACAATATTTTAAATTGTTCTCTGATATCTACATAGAGGGTTTCTGACTTATTTAAGGGGGAAAAAATTGTCCAGATACGGTTTTACAGGTCCATTTACAACCCTAGAAATTGTCCCTAGAATGAAATGGTCTGATAATGCCTTATTTGGAAGGGTCATGAATATTAATTTAGAGTTCTGCTCTGATTGGCTGTTTCACTGGGACATATTTCAGTAGTTTCAGTGACAGCAAACACATCTACATTATACTGTCCATGACAATGGAGAGCTTATGCATCCAACCTTATGTTTGAGCCTGTTTCTGACGAAGATAAAGATTTTAAGGAACAACCAATTGTTTTGAGATTGGAAATGGATGCTTTTGAGTGGTAAGTTTAGTCTTTATTTATTAAAGACCAGCAAAACGTAATGTCAGTACTATAACTTCAGCCTACATGTAAACTAGCATATAACTTTAACTTTACATGTTAACTTATAACGTCAGCAGTCACAACTTTGTTTTTAGCATTGTAAAAACATTTTAATCATTGTAATGCGTCACCGTGTGATTTTACAATGATAGCTTCTTCACTTTGAATTACGAACTCTAAACAGCCAACTGGGTAGCGCATAAATATGTTGTTTGTACAGTAAGTTACAGTAAAGTTGTTTTTTTTAACAAATTGACTAGATGCCTTGTCAAATGACTATCGTTTTATACTTAAGTGGTGGAGAAGCGTTAGCTAGAAGGATCAAGTGAGCTATCTGTAAGCATCTAAACTAGCATAGTTAACGTTAGCTCCTGAGTTATGTGTTGTTGATGAAATATAGGCTAAACTATAATTCTATCCGACAAAAGGAATTGCAATATGTATTTACGGTTGTATTTTGTAGATTTATATGAGAACACTGGCAGGAAATAATATTAACCTTTGACATTTGTCGTACTGTTTTGTGTGCTTCTTGGAGCTTCCTATTGTTACTGTACTAGCATCTTGGATCTAGACAACACAGTCTCTTCTTAGTCTCACTAAGAAGCTGTCAATTTGATCTGAAATTGTTAGAAAGTCTATACGTGGATAAAATCACTACTTACTGTTTTCGGGAATATAGTTTGAATTGCCGCCTCTCCAGTATTAGACACTGAGCAAAGCCTGCTTGATATTGTCCCAGGTTAGAAAAATTGTCCGTGGTGAAATGGGCAGAGCAAACTAATAACTTTGAATTAAATTGTTGCGGTATCTGGTTATAGATAAAGACCAACCATGCCTGTTGACAGTTTTGTTCTGTGGGAAGGGTATGAAAAGTCTTCACATCCCCTGCACAGCCTGGAACATAACATTTATTTCCATGATCTGCCATTTTCGCTATCCTCGTGTGACGCTTGTTTCTTCACAATACCTGCAGAAATCCCGATGATTCAGCTGTGCAGTTCCGCTTGGCCTTACATGTGCTGACAAATGCAAATGTTGGGGGCGTATATTGATGATCCTGACTGTTGCGTCACAGTCGGTGTTATGTTGAGATTCGCCTGTTTTTCCTTGGTGTTTTTCACGCATGAGATTTACATTTCAAGGAGAAAGCAATGGTGTTTGAGACTCACTGTATGTGATGTCCATGTACTGAACTCTTGTTATTCAACTACGCCATGGTTAATTAAATATTTCATTCTAGGGGACCTTTAAGGTCAACATGAAACATCATTCTCAAGCAGGCTGTTAAACGTCCTTCGGAAATTGATTGGATTGTCAAAGAGGGTTTCTGTTTAGCAGGTGGCTGAAAAAGAGATATTCAAATTTAATGAAAGAATATAACAAACATTTTTATCTTTCGAATTACATACGCTGATTAATTTTGCACAAAAAGACTAGGGATGTGCATTAAATACAGATTTTGATTTCACATTGATTGTGAGTGGCTGATACTACTTAACAAACCAACGGCAGACTGGGTTTGTGGGTGGACAGGGTGGGAAGCTCTACCTCTGTCTCCCAGTCTGTCAGAAATACCTCTTCTTCTGGCTTCATTAAAATTCCCATTGGTACTGATGTTAAGGCCGGCTCAGGCTTCCTCTCAGGATCCATTGGTGCTGGGTTCATTGGCAGCCAAGGCTCATTGATGCACGAAGGGAGCAAAGGCTGGCCCGTGTGGTCTGATCAAACAGACAAGCTACTGTTAGGGTTAGGGTTAGTTCTGATAGAAAGATGTCAGAATACACAGTGCATCGCAGTTTGTTGCGTATGTGGCTGCATAGCCGCAGACCAGTGTGGGTGCCCATGCTGACCCCTGTCCACTGCAGAAAGAGCCAACATTTGGCACGTGAGTATCAGAACTGGACCACGGAGCAATGGAAGAAGTTGGCCTGGTCTGATGGATCACGTTTTATTTTACATAACGTGGATGGCCGGGTCCGTGTGTGTTGCTTACATGGCACCAGGATGCACTATGGGAAGATGTCAAGCTGACAGAGGCAGTGTGATGCTTTAAGCAATGTTCTGGGAAACCTTGGGTCCTGTCATCCATGTGGATGTTACTTTGATACGCACCTACCTAAGCATTGTTGCAGACCATGTACACCCTTTCATTGAAACGGAATTCCCTGGTGGCTGTGGCCTCTTTCAGGGGGATAATGCGCCCACCACAAAGCAAAAATGGTTCAGGAATGGTTTGAGGAGCACAACGAGTTTGAGGTGTTGACTTGGCCTCCAAATTCTTCAGATCTCAGTCCAATCGAGCATCCATGGGATGTGCTGAACAAACAATCCAATCCATGGAGGCCATACCTTGCAACTTACTGCACTTAAAGGATCTGCTGCTAACTGGTATCTTGGTGGCAGATTCAACAGCACACCTTCAGGGATCTAGTGGAGTCCATGCCTCAAATAGTCAGGGCTGTTTTGGCACAAAAAGGGGGACCAACACAATATTAGTAATTTATGATGGTCATAATGTTATGCCTGATCGGTGTATATCTATATATGATAAATCAAAGGGAGATCTATGATCTGGATATCAGTTATAATGGAAGGCTATTAATAGCTATAATACTATGCAGACTCATTGAAAACTATGGTCTCAATGAAAACAGCATGCTCAGTCTTTCTCTTTATAAAACATGTGCAGTCAGTTTCCTTTTTGGAAACTTTCCCGTGAAAGCTAAAGCTGCTCCATTAATGTCAGTCTGGTTTGAGAACATGGCTTTAGTGAAAAAGACTAAACTTACTCAGTTCCTGACAGAGTTTGACTGTTGGAAAAGCTGAAGCGACAGCTCTGATATGCCATTGACAGTCGCTCCACATATGACAACTGAAAGACAAGACACACACATGCCCCTAGTGGTTTAAGTCACCTTGATGCATTATGAGAATGGCAGAAAACAAATAGGCTGTCCTGCAGGGCTATGGGGAATCATTCAGACAACTACATATTAACAGTGCCCTGAATGGCGGCCACATCGCCAGAGCTTTGTAGAAGTTGGGCTTGAAACCCCAGAGATCTCCACAGAAGCTTTACTTTGGCCAGGTCCACCGTCTTTCTAGGCGAGCTGATGGCGTCATGCTATACTCCAACGAGTTCATATGTTGTTCACTCACTCTAATGTCAGCCATCGCAGTCATTTATTCATGTTTTAACGTTGATGACAAGGTTCCCTACTCTTATTCTTTTGAGTTAGTTAATACTGGTCTGACTTCATTCAGCTGGTTCTGTTGAATAGCTCAGAATTCATACGTCAAAGTCCAAAATTAGCACCCATCAAGTGCCAAATGAGAGTAAAAATGAGAGGCTTTCTCTAGTAAAGAAAACAGAATTCATCGCCAGTTGGCCAGAACTAATTTAAAATTGTGTTACCATGAAAACAGTCCTTGAAATACTTTTAGTGGGCTCAATTTTTGTGATAACTTCAAATTTGTATCACAACAAGACATATAGTTTTGATTTTCTAGCAATTCCAAATTATTTTGTAAAATATATATTTTGTTTAAAATAAAATAGTTCCATAGATTTGCTTTGCATTAAACTTAAAATTCTATAACTTGAACAAACAAAAAAAACGTACACTTTCAGTGCTTTCACTTCTTTTTCAGAATATGAGAGAGAGAGAGAGAGAGTTTTATTTGTCACATACACAGTTATATACAGAATATACAACTGGCAGTGAAATGTAAACAGGTCCGCTCTAAAGACAGTGCAAATAACAGTTACAAGAAAACACAAGGAGGAAATTAAAATAGAAATAGAATAAAAATAGAATAAAAAAGTACTAAACATATGTAGAGTTATAAATAATCAAGTAGGAGATAAAAATATATATATATAATAGTGCCTAATATATATATATAATATATGCATAATAGTGCCCCCTACCGTATGTATGGGGTGAAAAACACAGAAAGCCGGTGTAATGACATATCAGGTCCTCCCCTCGAAATCGGGTCTCTCCAAACTGGGGTGATATGATTAATGATTATCCTTAATGATTATCCTTAATTAATAAATAACAATAATAGCCTATTAAGTGAATAATTGAACATTATTAATTTGTTTGAAATATTTGGACAAGTAACACTTAATTTAACACATAATTACATTAAAGATGATTGAGAATATATGTAAGGTAGGTGCAAATATATGTATAAACTAAGCTATCACTAATCGCTTATCTATTCTAGTATATAAGCTAACTAATACAGACATAAATGGTCTAATATAACACAGCTGAAACAGCATTTATCTTAACATGATTTTGAAGGAATTGTAATCAGGCTCTTAAAGAAAGTACCTATTAAAAGCAATTTGTACCAGTGAGATCGCTTTGGTTCCTAAAGGTGACCCGATTTTATGGGGTGGGGGGACCCAATTTGTCACACCGAAAAATTCTGTCAATGGCGTTCGGGGGAGCGTTGTCTCATAGGAAAATTCAGTCAATGGTGGGGAAAGAGTTAAAAACATCAATCTTAGGCATTCATGAACTACAACTATTTATGATCTATGTTCTACAACAGTTAACAGAATTGATTAAAATCAGTCTATCAAAGCAATAATCAGTGACTGTCATGTCTCGTGCATCTTTTTTGCCTTATTTTAATATTTAATATTAAAGGTTTATCTGACTTAAAGGAATTTACAACTTTGTCTTGTATTTCAAGAAAAGAGGAAAAACCGAGCTGAAAGAAAGAGGAAGGTGAACATATTGAGAAGCTCCTTAGAGAGCTGACCCTTAACATGTGAGAGGATGGTGAGGGGAAGTTGTTGTCATGCAATGAGCCGGAGTAAGAAATGCTCCCGCTGGGCGTATCTAAGCCTATCATGCATGCTCCCTCTTAAAAAGACATGTCTTCACAGTAATGGGGGCCACTGAACTTGCCTGGGTAATCCTCGGGAGCAAACAAAACATACAATAACAGGGCAAAGACAGTGACCCACAGGCCAAATTCAGCTATAATTCTATAACACACTTCAAATGAACTCCAAACGAATGAGGTTAAAAATGTCATGCAGAAAAACAAGATGAGATAGGGGAGGGCATAAATTTCGCCATATTGTCAAGAACTTCTGGAAATATGTTTGGGGGTTTGACTGGTTCTTATGGGCCTCTTCAAACTCAAACTTACCAGGTGGTTTTCATGGACCACTAATAATTTTAGGCTTACAAAAGTGTCTTTATAGACAACTTGAAATGGCTTTACAATGTCCTTTCCTGTGTTGATGCATGCATTTCCAATTGAAATAGGATGTCGGGGCAGGACATATAAATCAAATGGGCTTGTCCAGTTTTATTTAACCCTATAAAGCCTGACATACAAAATAATTAGAAAAATCACTTCCTTTTTTTTATGGAACAGTATATTGAACATTTGAATAATGTATGGAATAAACCTAAGATGCTTCAGTCCAGTAAGTATCCATCTTGAAATATTACTATGAATAGAAAAGTTATGCTTACATTTACATTATAAAAATCAGTAATATTTTACAACAAAAAAGCCATGAACCATGATCTAGCACTTGCTATTTCTAGTCATGGCAGTTAATATATTAGGGCGAGGGAAATTATCCTTTTGGATAGCAGTAACTCTTAAAAGAAAATACATTTTACATTTTTGTCAACGTTTAATGTATCATACAAATTTCAAAATCTTTCTCTTTAGAAAATAAATAGAATATATTAATCCTCCTGCAATCAAAGGCATCACAATTCAAATGAGAAATATTCTGTTTAATATAAAGTAATTGAACTGAACAGCAGAACAGAGAATAACAGAACAATTTAGCCCTCTCTACTAAATCAATATGCCTCAGACTACAAGGAGCTGCAGCCACCAAAGACATTTAGCACATGTATATTCATTTCTCAGTGGGTCATTGGACTTGGGAGAAACTCTGAGCAAATTACACTCAGCCATTATGGAAAACAGGGCTGTATTTTTGCAAACGCTCTCCAATAAAGCCTTTAGGTCCAGCTTTTCTTTCCCACAGCAGCTGGGTTATTACCAAGCCAATGTGGTCCCAGTCTGTGCTTTCTATCACTGCGTAAGTTGTGTATGTATGTGCTCTGGCCATTCAATCAGCCAGTAAAGGTTCTGGGAGCAGAGCTTCTTTCCTTTAGCTTTGACTCAGGAGGAACTGTATCTTGTCTCCTTATTCTCTGACTCACAGATAAAACAACCAGTCAGCCAGACCTGGACAAGTTTATCCGGCTTAGGCTTTGGTTCCACAGTGTTTACCAGGGTTCCTACGGGGTTTGGAAAAGTATGGAAAAGTATGGAATTTGATTTGAGTAATTTCCAGGTCTGGAAAATATGGAAAAAATAAATCAGAGTATGGAAAAATATTTATGTTTCCAGACTATTGTCCCTATTTTGTTTTCTAAATATACCCCAAAATTAAAATGTCCTAATCATTTACTCACCCCAATGCCGTGAACTAATCCTTTAAATATCTCCATGTGTCCAAGATTTCCAAGATTAATTTAATGCTGTACCTAAGCATTGTCAACTGACTTTAGCTCTATTTTCTAATTTTCTGGTTAATTGTACATGAACGTCCCTTCTGTTTCTGTAGGGGTTACAGTTAGTTAAATGTACAAAATTACAAATATGAATAACATTGCACTGATTTAACATTTCAGTTTTAATAAAATGCTGTGCTTTGAACTGGACTGGGTTTGGTATTAAATTGACTTGTACAAGCAATAGTAGCTACAATTTTCAAATGTACAAATTTAAAATGATAGCCTACATAGAGGTTTTGACTCAGTGTGTAACATACTTGTCGGCACTGATAGCATTGTGGGTAAGTGCGTCGCCATGAAGTGCTGTTGTGCTTCGGGAGACCCGAGTTCGAGTCCTGCCTCATGGACTTTTCCCAATCCTGCCCCCCTCTCTCTCCCACCTTACTTCCTGTCAAGCTACTTTCCTATCCTAATAAAAGGCAAAAACGCTACTAAATCTTTAGAATGTAACATACTTGTTAGCAGTTGAATTTTGAAACAATTTATCAGAACAAGTTAAATATGGTCGGAAAAATCTGTAGGGAAGTCTGGAAATTTGAGTATGGAAAAGTATGGAATTTTGAAATTAAAATTGTGTAGGAACCCTGGTTTACACTTTGTAGAAAAATCAACCTACAAATGGCTTAATTATAGTTGCCAGTGCATATTAAAGTTGGCAAGAAACAGATAGTTGCGATAGACTACTTTTTGTTCTGCCCTCGCGCTAGTAAACATGTCATCAGTGAAGAGATATCATGTTCATTAATGAATACAAGGGTCAAGGGACCATTAATTTTTACACAGATAAATGAACTATTATAAAATAAGTCAAGAGCATGAAAACACACATGCAAACTTAATAGAGGAACTGCCACTCCTGGAGACTTAAAAAGTCCAGAGACTGAAATCAATCATGGTGCTTTTCTCTCTCAAGTTCCCATGAGCCCCATTCTGGCATATCATCAGAAACACATTTGTCTGCTCATCTAGTAGTCATCGGCTTGAAATAACGCAGAAAATCAGGTCTGAAACTTCAGAGGAGCTGTCTGAATAGGGCTAATTGTGGGAGTGTTATCCCTGCATGGCATTAGGACTCCTTTCACTGTGAGACTCAATGCTGATTTATCAGATTAGCATCATGAGAATGCTTTTACCAAACCTCATTGGACTGTTTATGCAGCCATCAAACACATGGCATTCCTGGAGACCTTTCAGAGGAGAACTCAACACGCTGTATCTGTATTAGATCAGGCATTACAGATAATTCTTTGAAGTGAACGCAATTATGCTCATTTGGGCTGAAAGGAAGGCATGCTTTTACCAGCATTAGACACTGCAGGTTATAAAAGCCAAAAAAGCTTGCCAAAAGTGCCTCCCCCCTTTTCAAACCTTGGTTTTCAAACTGTGATTAATTTTAAATAGTGCCTCCCCCCTTTTCTATGTTAAATTTGAGCACATTTCTGACATTTATGTATAATTTTGTATTTATTTATTTTCCCATTAAAGGTGCACTATGTAAAAAAATCAGTAAAATATCCAAAAAACACCAGGCCAGTGTTATATATTTTGTTCAGTTGAGTACTTACAATATCACAAATGTATTTCGTAAATCGTGAAAAAATTGCCTTTTTAACCAATATGTGTGTGTCGCCTGTCAATTGCATCATATCTGCTTTACCTTCGGTTTCCGGTTTTATTTTGCAGAAATGCTTTACTCTTACTGCAGTGTGCAACGAGTGTCACAGCAGCCGCCAAGCGAACGCACAGAGTAACGTCATAACATAATTTTCCACGCACTCAAATGTATCTAATATGATAAACAGAGATGCGTTACCTCATACTCATGACCGGAAAAGCGGAAATGGCGCCAGTGACTGTGGCATAATAAAAGTCCCAAACTCTCTAGCCGTGTCGTGCATGTCTCTCACTAGCAAGCGCTCAGGCGAACTCATTCAGCTCCCACAGCATTTGCCCCTGCTCTACTTCATACTACAGTAACATTAATAATCGCATCCATGAACATGATTTCTGCCCGAGTCCTATCCCGATTCTTTTCCACCGGCTGTGATGCCACATGTCCAAAGATGCTGCGCTCAAACTTGGGGTCATCAAACTACGCCTTTGTTTGAAATAGGCGACCTCTAGCGGACAGAAAAGTTACATAGTGCACCTTAACAAAAAAGCTGCTGATATTGCAGCCTAAAAAAGTCTTCATATTGTGTCACAATGAGATCAGCATGCTCAGTCATTTAAATATTTTTTTCCTAAACAGTATGTTAATACTCCTACTAAAGTGACAAAACAGTCATAACTTAGTTTTTCATGACCTTTTTCCACCGTCTCTGATGAAATTAAAAGGCCTGGGGTTTGCTTTTATGCCCAGTAGTTTTTAACGCCCCAGGCTTCAACAACAGTCTCTTCAAATACAGACTGTGCATTGTCTGGATTACATTGTGACAGGATAACAAAGCAATCCATGCCTCAACATTCAGTTGTCAAAATCAGACTGAAATGAGCATATACTGTAAATAGTAGAAAATGAACCTTAGTCTCATTTCCACACACTCTTCTGTACCACTCTTCCAACACAATACACCCAACAACGGCTCATTTCAGCCCTGTATCTGAAACCAGATGTGTAGAGACTGAACAGGAAGGAGTCTGGGACGGTCCCCTGAGGGGCCTCTGTGTTGCTGACCATTCAATTGGCCTTACACTGTATAAAAACCTGTTTCATGCAATGAACAGTTTTTCTACAGTAAAATGCAGTGTATCAGTTGGGATGTTTTAGCTGGAACTGGGAAACATTTCAGGTTAGACAGAAGATGGATAATGCAAATTACATGTATAACCTTCAGACGTCAGCTGGGAAGTTAAAATAGAAAGATGATTCATCGTTCTACATGACAGCACACAACAGCATAACCAAAGTAACTGTACATTGATTAAATTTGTCCATAACTCCACTGCTTCAGTCAATTACTTGTAAAAAGCAGCTTCATTTAATCAAAAAGTAAAATAAATAACTAAATTCATGGAATCATGTAAGGGCCGATTCTCCACATTTGCTTTGATTGTTTTTCATTTTTCCACATACACTACTGTTCAAAAAGTTTTTTTTAAAGAAATTAATACTTTTATTTAGCAAAAAATTTTGGTTCTTCTGAACTTTCTATTCATCAAAGAATCCTGAAAAAACATTGATGATATTAATTGATGATACTGAGCAGCACATCAGCATATTAGAAAGATTTATGACAGGTCATGTGACACTGAAGACTGGAGTAATGGATGCTGAAAAGTCACCTTTGCCATCACAGTAATTAATACAATTTTAAAATTTATTAAAATAGAAAATAGCTCTTTTAAACTGTAATAATATTTCACAATATTACTGTAATTTTTTAAATATAAAAACAAATGAAGCTTTGGTGAGCATGAATTCTTTTAAAAACAATTACAGAGCTTCCCACTAAGCTTCCAAAGGAAGACACCTTACGCTTCCTTGGGTCAGGGTTACTTGTTAACAAGAGGCAGTACACACGCATCCCATGCTCCTCTTTTACTGCCCTCTCATATTGGTTTTTGAGTTTTAGAAGGGCTAAGACCTTCCCTCTGCATATTTATTTGAGGCAAGGCAGATGAATTATTATGGACAGTGCGTACAGTCAGTGCTATGGCCACTCTGCTTGTGCATACTGACAGCTAGTGGGGCAGGCATTTCTTCAGCATGGCGTAGTAGGCATTGCAACCCCCTTACCGCCAACACCTAGATTAAGCATTGAAATTACACTTTTAAATGGGATCGTCTCAGGTTGCGAATGCAACCAGCTTCCCAGAGAAGGTGAACAAAATGCTGGGTCCCATTGCCATGTTTTAGGGCATGCCTGAACGTCTCCTTCGGTAAAAAAGTTGAAGATGTGTAACTCAGGCACCCCTTTATACTTTTAGGTACTTTGCGTATGACGTCATAGACTGCCATCTGCCAATGATTATTGGCGTTTGTTTACACATGCTCAGACATCGGTCCCGCTGATACCATTCATCAACACCAACACTCAGCGTCTCATTCCACTTCTCAGGCAACTGTGTTGCATTTGCAACCTGAAACATTACTGTCCAATAATAAAGATACTCAAGTCTCTAAATGTAATTATATTTATATAATTATTTGCATTATTATCTAAAACTCATTGTAAGTCAGGGCACATATGGGTGCAGCTGAATCAACACATGGTCACTGATCTGCAGAAATCAGGCCTCATCACGTCCAGGATTTCCACTGACATTCCATGACCCTCTCAGGACTCTCTCGTTACACAGAAGAGGGGGATTCTTCTGTCTGCAGTGCAGAATGATGTGAAGAGAGAACTACAGTGCGTGTGGGGTGATTAATGTAGTCACGGCAGGTGGAGGAAAGGACTCCCATGTAGAGGAGAAGAGGTCTCTGGCTCTGAAGAGAGATAATTCTTCCGTCTGATGATTGTCTGACACAGAAAGCTCTAACAGTCTGGTTAAAATGAGGCACAATCTATCTGATAGAAGTGAAAAGGTTCTGCTGGCCAGCTGTGTGACACGTCACTGGCATCTCCTGCCTGAATGCATGATTTTGCTATATATTATGGTTGTGTTCCCGCTGAGGCCCGTGAGAATGTTTAGCACGGATGGGAGTGTTTTTCAAGCATGTCTGTGATTTGAAGAACCACATGTGCATACGATTTTTCTCCCTCTCTGCTCCTGCCCTTGTCCAAAAAGCAATGTTTATGCTGATTTGCAAAACTCCTTAAGGAAGAAACGAGAAACTCTCCAAGCCTGTGCTTTACTGTGCATTTCATTGAGCTCAATGGGGTGTTACAGTTGAGGACCAATAAAACTAATATAGCTAATAAAATATACCTTAAATTAATTTACAGGGTAAACTTAACACCTGTAAACTACAGGGAATTCAAATTAGACGGATTAATTTCCATCAAATTAGTGGAAAGCCTGGGATGAGGTAAGAATGCAGTAAATGTCAGTTGTGTAATTCACACAACAAAGTTGACGTTTCATACAGCTAGCAAAAAATACATAAATGCAAGGCATTGACTTTTGCTCGTATAGCTTAAAAAATAACTTACATCATTCAGGGTATCTGTTCACATATAAATAATTTTACCAATTAAATCTACCGTATAAAATGTATTTTAATGCTAAAATAAATTTCAATTTTGCATTCATATATACTTGCTATATTTTATATAATTTATAATGTAATACATTTATATTTAATAAAAAACGTTTATAATACACCATGAAAAATCAACAATCATCTGTCTGTGCTTGTGTTGTGATGCATTGAGCTTTGGTGCTTTTGCTGTCAATTAAGTAAAAAAAAAAAAAAGAGAGATTCAAAAATGAAAAACTAACATTAACATTGAGATCATTCAGTATTTACTTGCTACACAATGCCTATTTCAAGGCATAACTATGACAGTTGCATAACCAGCTTAGACTGCTCTTTTTAGTCATCTTATTTTCCTTAAGCCTGATCATAACATGTTTAATTTAGTTACATAAAAAACATGGGTTGAAATTAAATCTGAAAAGTATAATTACCCCTTGGCTAACTGCTAGTTGGCCTGACGGGCTCTTTTCTTATGCAACTGGACTTCCTTGCACCAACGTCTAATAACAAGATAAAGATTTTCAGGGATTTTCACGTTATTCACGTTTTCAAGTTAATAAGTTGTTTTGACCTGTCAGCTGTGCCTATTTCTATCACAAATTAACATGTGTACTGGTGGTATTCCTTTTTTCTTTTGCTTAGCATAAACTGAACATAGCTAGTTCTGATTGGAAAGGACCTGCTGTGCTAATGAATATCCACTATACTTTTTGATTTGCATATAAGGCAGAAAGAGAATCATATAGAATCATAAAAACCAGGTCAACAAGGTTTTGCTGCAGTTCTGAGAACATTATGTGCTGAGATGGGACTGACAGATGATGTAATTACCCAACAGAGTGATCTGTTTACTGCTGCTTGACAGCATGCTTATATATTCTCTGGTGTGCAGAGAGCTGCTTACGTGTGCTGAACAGTCCTATAAAAACACATCAAAATAATATAAGGGTTCCTAAGAAAAATGGGTCTAAAAGTAAGTGGACCAGTATAACCACACTTCTGTGTGAGGTTTCTTGAACAATATAGTTAACAGGGAAGCATAACACAGATACCTCGGGCAGCCATTTCCACTGTTATATTTAGCTCCATTGTTGACAAATCAAGCACTTGTGGGTTTGAACACTAGATCTCATTGTTATAATGAATAAACTTGAATGAATGTTTATCAAAAAAATCACAATCATTAAGTTTAACCTGAAGGAGTTTGGGGATGAAATAGAGAAAAAAATCAACGAGCCAAGGTGACCTTGTGACTTAAAAATTGCTATCATTGAGATTCCTGTACAGTACTGTATGAAGGTCTGCGGTGGCTGTGGAGTAATTTTGTGCTGTCAGGGAGCAGCTCTACAGCAGAAGGGCTGCCAAAACTAGAACGCTGGGTCATAACTCAGAGAGAGACTCACATTGGTTATATAAGCAGGTCCTGCTCTTAATGTGTTCTGCACACTCCACTTCTCCATCATCCACGTTCACACAGACCAACTGCATTACAATCTACAAATGTCACCTTGATGCTCACCAAAATACACCACCGACAATTATCTATCTACACTATATTGCCAAAAGTTTTGGGACGCCTGCCTTTATATGCACATGAACTTTAACATGAACATCCCATTCTTAATCTGTAGGGTTTAATATGGAGTTGGCCTATCCTTTGCAGCTATAACAGCTTCAGCTCTTCTGGGAAGGCTTTCAACAAGGTTTAGGAGTGTTTATGGGAATTTTTGAAGGTCAGGGACTGATGTTGGACAAGAAGGCCTGGCTTGCAGACACCGCTCTATTTCATCCTAAAGGTGTTCTATCGGGTTGAGATCAGGACTCTGTGCAGGCCAGTCAAGTTCCTCCACACCAAACTCGCTCATCCATGTCTTTATGGACCGTGTTTTGTCCACTGGTGCGCAGTCATTTTGAAACAGGAAGGGGCCATCCCCAAACTGTTCCCACAAAGTTGGGAGGCATGAAATTGTCCAAAATGCCTTGCATTCTGAAACATTAAGAATTCATTTTACTTGAACTAAGGGGCCAAGCCCAACCCCAACCCCTGAAAAACAACCCCACATCATTACCCCCCTCCACCAAACTTTAAACTTGGCACAATGCAGTAAGGCAAGTACCGTTCTCCTGGCAACCACCAAACCCAGACTTGTCTATCGGATTGCCAGACAGAGAAGCCTGATTCGTCACTCCAGAGAACACATCTCCACTGCTCTAGTCTAAATCACTTTGTGATGTAAAGGCTTGGATGCAGCTGCTCGGCCATGGATACACATTCCATTAAGCTCTCCATTAAGTTTGGAGGTCTGTAGCTATTGACTCTGCAGAAAGTTGGTGACTTCTACACACTGTGCGCCTCAACATCTGCTGACCCCGCTCTGTGATTTTACGTGGCCTACCACTACGTGGCTCAGTTGCTGTTGTTCCCATTGCTTCTATCTATCTATCTATCTATCTATCTATCTATCTATCTATCTATCTATCTATCTATCTATCTATCATCTATCTATCATTTTGATCATATGAGCTAAAAGAGTATTTGGTGATGTGTAAGCTGTCTATACAGGTGTACCATAATTCAAGCCCCATCTGGTGTTTCCTGCTCTGTTTTGGATGAGCGAGGTCCAGCAGATGTCTGCTGTTATCCAGACTGTCTGTGTCCATAGCATTTGAGGAACAGTTGCTCTCTAATATAGTGAGGGGTGTAGTTTCAGAGAAAACCCACCAGGGAAATGGATGCACAGACAACACTGACCTTCAACTTATTCAAGTAAAATTCCATATATCCTCATATCCTGTGGAAAAATACAGTTTGAGTCCCAGTCTAGTTTGTTCAGATAAAGCCAAAAAATGTGTGGTAAGCAACAGTACATTAATATAATATCAGTTATATCACAATTGTCGGTAAATGTACTAAAAGGTCCTATTAGTTAACATTAGTTTGCATTAACTAACAATGAGCAATACATTTGTTACAGTAGTTGTTCATCATTGTTAGTTCATTTTAAAATAAGTAAATGTTGAAATATCAAATAAGATTAATAAATGCTTCATGAGTATTTTTCATTATCATTTTAACTAATGTATTTAACTAATATTAACAAATTGAACCTTATTGTAAAGTTTTACCCATTTGTCTTAACAGGCATAAATGTTAACGTTTAAAATAAGAGTTAACCTTATGTTTTGTTTTGATTTAACATGATCAATCTTACATTTTTAATTTGCTGAAATAAGCCTCTTAATATAACATCTGGTCATTTAAGTAAAAAAAAAAAAAACATTTAACAAAGATCTATCAATGACATCATACCCGTGTTACTGTAAAGGTGAAGACAATAACTCCCATGATTCCGTAAAATCAAGGCGTCATCAAGCTACACCTTTGTTTTGAATAAGTGACCTCTATGGGCGAAAATTACATATTGTGCCTTTAATACTGCAAATTGCATTACTTTTGTTAAATGTCCCATCTGTAAACATTTTTTATAAAGAATATAAAATTATAAATTATAGACTATAAATTAAGAAAAAGTGTCTATGTGCTTCAGCTAAATACATTTCTGTGAAATATATATAACTAATCAGTTAATTTCAAAACACAAGTAAGTCTGGCAATTAAGGTCATCTTGAAAACTAGACTGCCACCTTTCAGCAACTTTGAAAGACAAGATGCTAGGTTTGCTTTACACACAGAGCTACACAACACGAGAGCACAACAGCTTTTCTATATTAGTCTCGCGTAGCCAAACCTTCAGACCGACGGCAGAAGGTCTGAACTCCATAACTGCTTTCATTGGCCAAGGACCACTCAAAAGAGGGTGTCTGACTAACATGTAAAGCAACCAATCACAGTTAGTTTTTGGTTTTTGTTCAGTGTCATGTTTAGGGATGTGAAAATGTAGTCTCACTGAGTAGTAGAATCGCTGCATCCAAAAATCGAATACTTTCCTACCATGCGAAAAACAGCACGCCAAAAGAGAAGTATTGAAAAGTCCCAGGATTACCTACTGCTTCTGCAAACATTCGAAGTGCTCATTTGATGGTTACTTTACTATCCCGTGAGGCCACGGAGGTGATTTATGAATGGCAGTGAAGCGACTGCCACTGATAGGTCACGTGAAAGTAACAACATGGCGGATGTAGTACGTCCGAATTTCATTACTGCCCGCATTCATACTATACAAAGTGTACAAAGTAAATTCAAATTCAAATTTAGTTCCTACTCAGACATGGACACAGCCGATGTCCCTACAGTAACAGACTAAAACTGTGTGAACTTCACACACTTTAGTTGATCATGATAAGCGCTCATTGTCACATATGTAAACAAAACGGCTTTCTTCTTTCATAAGAGTTTGCCATTAAAGCGGCTTTGTTTCCAGGTAGACCGTTAAAGAACATGACACACGTCTCCCAGAAATCCTGGAGAATTCAACCAGATTCAATTCAGATGACGACTTTGAAAATATTAGACGTTCAGCCAACGTTGGCTTTGGCATCTGAAGCTGAGTCTATGTACATATAGACAGAAGTCAAATGACTGACCTTCGGCTTTGAAGTAATCAAAAACACTCTTCTATTTGACTGGGGTACTTAACAAAACTTCTAATGGTAAACTATGCAAGGTTTTGTTAATAAGCAAATACTTGGCAGTCAGCGATGAGAGCCAAACAACAGCGCTTGCCGATTAGCAGCACAGCCAGGAAAAGCTTACAGTACATTCATTCTCTCATTGTAGTTTATTTAACAAACATTGGAGATGGATTGGAATGGAAGTGGCAGCTTGGGTTCGACTGAGACTTTAGTTCTAAATATAAGCGCGTTTGTTTCATTGAGCCGGTCCTAGTTGACGTCTCAGCGTTCCGAGAAGCCTCAGCGCATGGAAAGTCAGAGCGGCCCACAGCACCGGTGGACCAACTTTCCAGAGCATCCATCAAAAACTGCTGTTTCAAAGATGGCTTTTCCACACATTTGTGAGAAGAAAGAAATGAAAATATGAACTTAACTCAAGCAGTTTGTTCACGGAACAAGGGATGACATGCGGCATTGAGCATCTCTCATTCATTCACATCACGACTGGAGCAGACAATCAAGAAGCCAAAGTCAGACTTCTTTCCACTCTTTCATTCCATTAGCATTAACATTGTTGGCACATGACCCCCGGAAATCTGCCATGTTTCACATATTTAACATGCAAAGACTGACATATGATATAATAGTCAGGAAAAATGCATTCTTTTTTTAATTGAACAGTCTATTGAAACTTAAGACAATATATATATATATATATATATATATATATATATATATATATATATATATATATATATATATAGTATGGGTGTAACTGCACGGTAGGCCTACATGTAGCCTATTCATAACATTTCGGTACTGGTCTTTCGGTTCAGTGCACGAGTGTTTCCGAGTGCAGGCTTGTTTTAAGCACGGAACACACTTCAATCCTTGTTCCCACACGAATAAGTATTCGGTCTATTTTATCACGAAATTCAAATGATAAAAGCCGTTTTGACGCTCTTTAATGTGGCGTAACTGTATAGTCAGTTCAATCGGCTGCACGACGCCGCAAAGTGAACGCGATTATCTGTGAACCCGATCATCTCTTCCTAAAGAATAAACGTGAATGAACATCTGAAGGTATATTGAGGATACATTACAACTTACTGTCACGTATCGGTGTAATTGCTCAATCAGTGTTTCATCGTCGGAAATACCTCGATATAACTGCTTGTAAACTAAGCAATGTAATAGCCTAGCATCACATTTACCTCAGGCAGTCATTCAGGCACAGAATTTTATTCACTAGAGAAATCAACTCTTTCACTAAATGTATGCACTATATATTAGCCTATATATTCGTTATATTCTACTTAACCTGTTATGTATGTATGTTTAAATAAACCTGTTATGAAACTGACTGACACTGTCTATAAATGATTATATTTCAACAACAACAACTTTTTTATAATAAGATTTAAAAGTTAAAAACTGCCTAATGTGAAGTTTACATGTTTGCATACAATGTGTTATTTGAGTGTTGATCATTATACCTAAAAACAAATAGCATCTGAATTCAGGCTAATAGTTTGGGCTCTGTTGTTAACCTTTAATATTAATGTGCAAGTTAGGGCTCCCTATATAGTTTACAGAAATATATTCAATAAACTTGTAGTTATAATTGAATTCATTTAAATGCAGACTATATATATATATATATATATATATATATATATATATATAGTATGTAACTAAAATGGTAATGACATGTAGCCTATTCATACCATTTCACATTGGTCTGTTCAGTGCATGAGTGTTTCCGAGTGCAGGCTTGTTTTAAGAATGGAACACACTTCAACTTGTCTCTATTACCTATCAAGTATTCGGTCTATTTTATCTCGAAATTCAAATGATAAAGTTTGCTTGACGCTCTTTTTAATAAGGTGTTCGTATAGTCAGTTCAATCGGCTGCACGACGCACGCAAAGTGAACGCGACATTCAGAACCTGATCATCTCTTCCTAAAGAATAAACGGAATGAACATCTGAAGGTGTATATTGAGGATACATTACAACTTACTGTCACGACGCGTAATTGCTCAATCAGTGTTTCATCGCCGGAAATATTTCGATATAACTGCTTGTGAAATTCAAGCAATGTAATAGCCTAGCACTCTGAACCATTTCTGCTTTGTGGCAGGGCGCATTATCCTGCTGAAAGAGGCCACAGCCACCAGGGAATACCGTTTCCATGAAAGGGTGTACATGGTCTGCAACAATGCTTAGTGGTAAGTTTCAAAGTAACATCCACATGGATGACATGCAGCACCCAAGGTTTCCCAGTAGAACATTGCATAAAGTGTCACACTGCCTCCCCCGGCTTGCCTTCTTCCCATAGTGCATCCTGGTGATACTCACATTTTAACATGATTTTCCTGATGCATGGATAACTTAAACCTAAGTTGCTTCAGTCCAGTAAGCTTTAAAAGAATCTCTTAAGATTTCACAGCAAAATATACTATAACAATGAAACAATAAAATTATTCTAAAATTGCCTTTTACTTGCTGGAAAAAACTATCAATCAGAAGGCCGAAGGCATGTAGAAGATTGTATACAACATGTTTTTCTTTAACTTCTTTAATCATGTTGATCATTTAGAGGTCTTGGACATTTGCTTATGAAATATGATACCGTAGGATTTATAGGGTTAAGAACATTTTTTTGGGAGAATATCAGAGTTAAGCAAGAGTTTTTCAAGAACAACTAATTCTTTTAGATATTTCAGTCATTTTAGCATTTTCTATATCTGAAACTGTACTTCTGCATGCTTTTCTCTGGGGCAGGAAGCTCAATGGCTTGTGAAAGGAGGAAATGTAACACCAGCTCACAATGTTCCCCATGTCATCTGGCTGTCAAGCCTCATTACAAGCAATCAGGTTGCATTAAAACCTTCCTGGCTTATTTTAGCTATGAATTTTGCATTGGTGACAGAATCTCAAAAGTTGTTTAAGGTTCAATTCATGTGGTCAATGTTTTCAGTTAGGGATCTGTGCTTGATGCAAAAGACTGAAAAAACTAAGGTTGATTACAAGAGACTTGAAGAATAACGCCATGCACACAAATCAAAATCAGCTTGTATAGCAGGAAAATGCACAGCAAGTTTGTCTGACAGGTGGTTTCGACAATTTCACTGATTACAGAATCTGTGCCTCCTGTATGATATGATGTGTAGCAGTGGACTCAACTCACAACACTCCAATGCAATCACACACATGTGAGAGACTTACATGAAAAGTCAACAAAAAATCAAAGTGGGTTTGAAGTCAAAGCAAGTTGGAAATATAAGTCATGGATTTCTTGTTTTCCATTCAGCACTCTTCAAAGCAGCTAAAATGTGGCAGATCTCACGCTGAAAACATGAGACAACAGCTAAATTCAGCTGGTTAATGCAACCATCTTTGCAATGTCTTTACTTTGCACAAGTGTCAAAATATCAGAGTGAAACCGTAAATTTAGTGAATCGACAAATCGTCCTACAAACACGTGATGAGTTCCTGAGTTCTTTACTGTGGAAAGTGTCACAGGTAGAAGTACTGTATATTAAAGCCCACAACATGTGCAGTGATTTGTGTTCCAGCTGTGACATCTGAGAACAACACCTAACAAACAGGTGCAGCTGTGGCAATGGAAAGAATGACATGCAATCATTAAATATAGAACAGCCTGTCAAAAATAATTAGATGCTAACAAGCATTATAGCTGTGGAAATAGTGAGGTAATTTGATGTATTACCCAACTGGTTATCTAATACGGTCAGGTAAGGTAAAGTGAATTCACAAGATGAGGGGGGCAATGTGATGGAGTGAAAGTGGAAAAATGACAAAGCATTCCTCTCAAATGTGAAAATAAATAAATAATATAGTAAATATTAGAAATAAAATGTATATATATACACTACTAGGAGTGAAACAATATATTGTCACAATGTTGCAATGCAAAAATGTGTATCATGGATAGTGATCATCTGTATCGTGTATAGTTCACCTAAAATTAGATTTTTTTTTAGTTTACAGAGTTTTAGTCAATACATTAAACTAATGTTGAATATAATGTTTAACAATGAAATGGGGGAATATTTGTGGCTCCTGATAATGCCAAATGCATTATGTTATCAGTAAAAAGTACATTATTTTAAATATATATAATTTTGTATTTTCAGCATCATGAATATTTTTTATCTGGTGTCACCATTGTCCTGTGCATTGGGTTACCAGCACCAAGACTTAGCCTATTCATTTCCACCCCAGTGTAATACCAATTTTTTGTTAACATTTTAACATATGTCTTGGTATATCTAATATCGTATCGTGAGTTCAGTATCGCGATATGTATCGAATCGTGACATGATGGTATCGTTACACCCCTATACACTGCCGTTCATAAATTTGGAGTCGGTAAGATTTATGTATCTTATGCTCAAAAAGCTGCATTTATTTGATCAGAACTATACAGTTATTTAAAATAAATCATAATTTATCTTAAAATATAATTTATTCCTGTTATGGCAAAGCAGAATTTTCACCATCATCTTCATTGTCACATGATCCTTCAGAAATCATTCTGATGCTGATTAGCTGTTGATGAATAGAAAGGTTTACAGCATTTATTTAATATTAATATTTCGTACCAATGTTAATTTCTTTGAAAAAAAAACTTGATTGTATATATAGAACTCAATCGTGTCAAATCTGCACGCAAAGTTTACTATGGAGCAAACTTTGAGAGGGGCTTCTCTCAACAGTGAATGGGGAGAAACAAAGGAACGGGAAATGGAAAACCCAGAATGGAGAGATTACATAACACTTTGGGAGGGGAGGACAAATTGCTGGTGATCCACTTTATTTGCATGCTTTTGTGCGGAGAAGAAAAAGTAAAAAACATTTAACTAAACAATAAATTCTGTCCAAGCATTGGTCTATAGAAGACTCCATAATTCATATGACCCCACTGTCCTGTCCATCTAATCACTCATAAACACATGAAAAAGTCACAAAAGAATGTCCTCAATGTCCTCCTGCAGCAGAAAAGCCTCAGTCAGCTCATCTTCAGACCTGCTCTGGGGTCAGTTTGTGCAGGCCATCTAATAGCTTTGGCTTTAAAACAGTTTAGGTTCCAACCACAATGTTGTATTTGGTTTCCAAAGAAACCTTTTCAAATCTGGGAGCACGGCCATCTGTGAGGTCCGTAGGAAAAAAAAAAACTTTTCTGGAATTGGAATAAAGGACTGATATGTATGAGGAAAAAACCCTAAGTGATTATGCTCAGCAAAAAAAAAACTACCCGCTGTCAATATGACAAAGATGGAGACAGGAACCTTATCCTTATTCTCTGATGCTTCTGTAAACACGGAGATGAACAAAACTAAAGAATCTATGCTGTCCAAATCATAATGGCATTTTTAATGCTAATTTTAGGTTGTGCAAATCCTCAATTGAACACAATTGCAAAATCCCACACATATCCTCTTCTGGAGAGTCTTTCAAATGAACTGAAATGATGACCAATGACACTAGATCATTTGTACAGGATGTCTCCTTAGCCATTTAAACAAATGTCAGATAGCTAAATATTTAGACTGCACTTTAAAAGGGGTGAAACAGTTTAAAAGACCACCCTAAAGAACCACTTTTCACACATGCATTCAGAATGATTTGATAATTGAATTAAATATTAATATACTGTAGTACAATAACTAACTACTAAACCAATAGAAATGTCATGGCCACACAGAGTCAAGATTTGTGTCAGAAGAAAATCCTTTCTTTAGAAGAGATATTTAATTCAGGCTTTCACTTCTACCACCTCAATAACCACAGCAACAAATCTGGGTTTCAAAGAGTAAGATGCTGTAAATTTCAGGGGGACAGGGGGATCTGAGAGCTTTTCCACTGACCGCATCCTCCATTAAAGATCAAACAGTCCTTTAGAAAAGCTGTGGACTGCACTGGACTATAAGATTATACTTAGCTAAGTAAACAAAGTCCAGTACCAAAGGCAAAAATATGCAAAGCCTGAAGGTTTCACTCAAATTAAATGAGTATTAGTTGAGTGTTACTGATGAATTTTTATAATATTTGCATACATAAACACCACATGTGCACCAAATAAAACAAAAACAAAAATGTACTAGCCTGTGATACATCTACATTGCATAACTGCTCATTCACAAAAGAGAATACAAAGAAGGGACCAATACTATTAATAGTTAATTTGTTTAACCCTTAAACGCATACCTCGGGTCTTTGGTGACCTGGGACATCATTCACTTCCCTCTCCTTCATTCATTTTTTAAAGTTAGACATCATCCTTCTTAGTATTCCTCAAGCAATTTATTATAAACTACAGGCCCCTCTCAAAAAAATCAGCATATTGTGATAAAAGTTCATTATTTTCCATAATGTAATGATAAAAATTTAACTTTCATATATTTGAGATTCATTGCACAACAACTGAAATATTTCAGGTCTTTTATTGTTTTAATACTAATGATTTTGGCATACAGCTCATGAAAACCCAAAAAATTCCTATCTCAAAAAATTAGCATATTTCATCCGACCAATAAAAGAAAAGTGTTTTTAATACAAACAAAGTCAACCTTCAAATAATTATGTTCAATTATGCACTCAATACTTTTGAGTGCATAATTGGAATCCTTTTGCAGAAATGACTGCTTCAATGCGGCGTGGCATGGA
Organism: Gobiocypris rarus; assembly: GCA_023029165.1. Lineage (NCBI taxonomy): Eukaryota > Metazoa > Chordata > Actinopteri > Cypriniformes > Gobionidae > Gobiocypris > Gobiocypris rarus. The sequence continues at coordinate 42,313,356 of CM040915.1, read as the reverse complement.
GGCAATCAGCCTGTGGCACTGCTGAGGTGTTATGGAGGCCCAGGATGCTTCGATAGTGGCCTTAAGCTCATCCAGAGTGTTGAGTCTGGCGTCTCTCAACATTCTCTTCACAATATCCCACAGATTCTCTATGGGGTTCAGGTCAGGAGAGTTGGCAGGCCAATTGAGCACAGTAATACCATGGTCAGTAAACCATTTACCAGTGGTTTTGGCACTGTGAGCAGGTGCCAGGTCGTGCTGAAAAACGAAATCTTCATCTCCTTAAAGCTTTTCAGCAGATGGAAGCATGAAGTGCTCCAAAATCTCCTGATAGCTAGCTGCATTGACCCTGCCCTTGATAAAACACAGTGGACCAACACCAGCAGCTGACATGGCACCCCAGACCATCACTGACTGTGGGTACTTGACACTGGACTTCAGGCATTTTGGCATTTCCGTCTCCCCAGTCTTCTCCAGACTCTGGCACCTTGATTTCCGAATGACATGCAAAATTTGAGCGACAGTCCAGTGCTGCTTCTCTGTAGCCCAGGTCAGGCGCTTCTGCCGCTGTTTCTGGTTCAAAAGTGGCTTGACCTGGGGAATGCGGAACCTGTAGCCCATTTCCTGCACTTGCCTGTGCACGGTGGCTCTAGATGTTTCTACTCCAGACTCAGTCCACTGCTTCCGCTGGTCCCCCAAGGTCTGGAATCGGTCCTTCTCCACAATCTTCCTCAGGGTCCGGTCACCTCTTCTCGTTGTGCAGCGTTTTTTGCCACACTTTTTCCTTCCCACAGACTTCCCACTGAGGTGCCTTGACACAGCACTCTGGGAACAGCCTATTCGTTCAGAAATGTATTTCTGTGTCTTACCCTCTCGCTTGAGGGTGTCAATGATGGCCTTCTGGACAGCAGTGAGGTCGGCAGTCTTACCCATGATTGCGGTTTTGAGTAATGAACCAGGCTGGGAGTTTTTAAGGAATCAGGAATCTTTTGCAGGTGTTTAGAGTTAATAAGTTGATTCATATGATTAGGTTAATAGCTCGTTTAGAGAACCTTTTCATGATATGCTAATTTTTTGAGATAGGAATTTTGGGTTTTCATGAGCTGTATGCCAAAATCATCAGTATTAAAACAATAAAAGACCTGAAATATTTCAGTTGGTGTGAAATAAATCTAAAATATATGAAAGTTTAATTTTTATCATTACATTATGGAAAATAATGAACTTTTATCACAATATCCTATTTTTTTAGAAGGACCTGTATATAACCAGAAAAAAAAAATACAATTATTAAAAAAATGCCTGTTTTCCCATTAATTTTTTTTTTTTGTAAAAGTTTTACAGGGTCACTAACAACCTGAGGTGTGTAACAGTGCAAGTATATTTTTTCTGCACAACAATAATTGAATCTTTGATGACTTAATAAGTGCAATTCACCTTTATTCCACAGGGTCACAATGTCTGATACACAATGATTAAGTGACGTTTCACTCATAGTTACCGCAGGCAGAAAACAAAAGAATAGGAAGTATCATCAGCTCTATATTGAAATGGCTCAGCGGTTTACTGCAGAGCAAGTAATGAACGCAATCAAATATTAGTGTCACTCTCACTTGATGGTGGATACTGTGAAGAAGCTGTCAACGATCAAAATATTTATTCTGAAGATGTTGAAATGACAGTTTTGAGGATATGTCTGAGATTGCGAATATGAGCCAGATTCTGAATGTTCTGGGGAAATGAGCTCTGATGAGGACAGTGATGATGGGATAAAACACCTGCTCAAACTGAACCCTTCCAAGCTCTAAAAGGTAATGCTTTGTTTTATTCTTCTGTAATTGTTCCTCCAATATCAGGAGAGTTTTACATTATCGCAACAGGTAGAGTTCCATCCATGTTAGATATAGACCCGGGTCATTAAACACTTGAATATGTACAGTAATAATGATTGGTGAAACATTCATGCATTTAAGGGTTAAAAGAAAGCATCTTCTCATTGCAGATAATTCTAAAGATAGAGGCAATGGGTCAACTGTAAAATATGTGCTTTGATTCAATTTTCTGCAGCTGCTATGGCTATGTGTGTCTTTGGATGAGTTATGTATCAATGCTGTGACATCATAAAGGGAGAATTTGCAGATGTGGCATGTGAGAGGTCTATCCCCCTGAAATCAATTAAAACTAGTCCAAGGTTGTTTTAGTTAAGACTGTGTCAATTATGTAGACACGCCCTGTTTTTGATTCAGACTGCTAAGGAGAGCTGGCTCCAGACGTATTTGAGAATCAGCTGTCCTAGTTCTGCTGGATAATCGGATTAGAAAATCAACATTATAACATTTAACATGGTAAAGAATAAACTGCTAATTCAAAATGCAAGTTTGGCTCAAAGGAATAATTCAACAACAACAACAAAAAAATTATATAATTTACTCACCTTTCTTCGTTCTGTTGAAAACAGAAGAAGATATTTTGAAGAATGTAGGTAACCAATATAACTAGTAGCTAAATAACTAGGTCAATGGGGACCAGAAATTATTTAGTTACCAACATTCTTCAAATTACATTTTGACTTTCCATTTTGAAAATTCTCAAAGAAAAAAAAAGATGTTTCAAAAGAAAGTTTTAACAGTGATACACAAAGAAATAAAGGCAAACTACACTTTTTCTGTTCAGTCTTACACACCTAACCAATAGCAATTGTACAGTTTAGGTAATACTGCCTGTTCCATTTGTAAGAACAGCATCTTTTCTCATTTCCAGATGTATGGCATGTCTGTAAAAACGGTTATTTACACTAACTACTCTTGAAAGGAAATAATAAACAAAAACTGTGTATTTTAGGCCAAATTGCTACTATTAAAAAGGTCAAGACTGTCACACTGAAGTGCTTGATTACAGCTCAAGTGGATCTCTGAACCAATCAGATGTCTAGCTTTTCCACACCTCCATCTCGGCTCTAACCAAGACCATGACTGCAACATCAGTAAGGAGTAACAAGCACACTTTCCTGGTTTCTCCTTTGTATGTGATCTCAGTGTATACTCCTTCCACAACTTGTATGTACCATTACATTATATTTAATGTTCCTGGAAAAGCAAAAACAACTAGTGATGATTATCATTTTGAGGAGTTCCATTTAGTTTACTCTTTTCATTCTCAGCTCCCCACTCCTGAAATCCTGCTCCTCTCTCAAATGATGTCGTCGGTCTTGAGCAAATACACAGCGGGCGACACTTCACAGAAAGAGTTCAGGTCATTACAGAGAGGATATGACCCTCATAAACACAACAGGATCTCACAACTCTATGCCATAACCACCCACGGTGAAATGCACTCTCAATAAACATCATACAAACATCTATGGGGAAGCTACATGCTCATGAATCTGAATTAGTGCTATATTTCATACAAATACAAAGTACATGATGACAATTTATGGACCAAATTGTGTGGTACCACAAAAAATCAAGTAATTATTGATTTTGTCAAAGAGTCTCACATTTTCTTTAAACGCCAATCCTCTGACATCTACAGTGCATATGTAACCAAGAACTCCTTTAGAACAAAGACTATTCTCCACTATTTTGAATAGCAAGTGAAATATAGGCTAGTTCAATGTAATAGCACAGTACTAGTTATTTGTCGCCACCTACTGGATAGAAATCCCACTTTTGCAATACATACAAGATCTTTGTGTAATTTTAAACTTACTGGTTAAATTAACCATACTGATAAAAAATATACTGAATATACACCATTTAAAAGTTTGGGGTCAGTAAGATACTAATTGAGACATTTATAATGTTAGAAAATTTCATTTCTAATAAATGCAGCTGTTTTTAACTTTCTATTAATCAAAGAATCCTGGACTAAATGTATTAAAATTTCAACATTGTCAACACTAATAGTTTCTTGAGCACCAAATCAGCATATTAGAATGATTTCTAAAGGCTCACTGACGACTGTAGTAATGATGCTGAAAATTCAGCTTTGCCATCACAGGATTAAAAGTTATTTTAAATTTGATAAAAACAACGTGTACATCAACTTTTAAAGCAGAGTTACAATCAAAAAGTAAAGCACGGGGCCTTTTACATGGTATTTCTGACATTTTAAATGTTATGATGTATTATTTCAATTTAAAACACTAACAATGACAAGCATTTCTGAGCATACAAAACAGGTCTTTATTTTTGGGTTATTTGAGTGCAGATATACTGATGTGTTTGATTTCATCCACTCTGTTCTTGTGCATCTGGAAGGCCGGTGTCACCCAGCGTCCACACGAACACTGTTCACCGTGCCAGTTAAACGAGCCCAGCTTTGAGCTGCACTTGGGACACAAAAGCTACAAGAGAAATTTTACAAAAGCTTTTACTTTAAAATATATTAAAAACACATACAAAATGGCACATTTACTGCTTAGCCACTACAATCTCTAACCTACCCAGCATGGAATATCATGCAATTATCAATCTTAAAGGGATAGTTCATCCAAAAAGGAAAATTAACCCCTGATTTACTCACCCTCAAGCCGTCCTAGGTGTATATGACATTCTTCTTTCAGAAGAATACAGTCTTGAGTGTTGGTAAAAAAATGTCCTGGCTAATCCAAGCTTTATAATGACAGTAAATGGGAGCCCAAAATTTGAAGTGCATCCATCCATTATAAAAAAAATAATCCATCCGGCTCCAGGGGGTTAATAAAGGTCTTCTGAAGCAAAGGGATACATTTTTGTAAGAAAAATATCCAGACCAGCCTTCTGTATTCAACTTACAAAGAAAGTGTAACGTCTCTTGCAGTTAGTTACAAATTTTGGGCTCCTATTCACTGCCAATATAAAGCTTGGATTTGCCAGGACATTTTTAATAGAACTACAATTGTATTCATCTGAAAGAAGAATGCCATTTACACCTAGGACGGCTTGAGGGTGAGTAGATCATGGAATCATTTTCATTTTTGTGTGAACTATCCCTTTTAAGCAAACCCTTTAACTTTCTTAATAATTAAATAATACACTTGTAAATAAGTAAATGGACATAAATTAAAGTTTTGATAATTCTATTTAATTGTGTGTCCAGATACAAGCAGTAATCAGGTACTACCTGTCCATCCATAACACCTAGTAAGGCCTGTTCCATCCATTGCACTGGCTCTATAAAGTAGGATGTGCACTGTCTCTGATCTTCAGCTGTAGGGCTCATTATCCTCGTCTTCTTATGAGAGAATGCAGAGGCTCCTCCTCCTACACAGTGACTGAGAATGCTGGAGTGACGGAAAAGTGTGCGTCTGTGTGAAAGACAACATCAGGTTAAGACTCCAGTCGGTGAACGTGATTTCACAAAGTACAACATGTTCCTGGATTAACATCTTTGTTGATCCTGAAACAACATTCCAATCAACCAATCAGATTTGAGGTTTACAGTTTATGTCAAATTCAGGCTTACAACCAGGGTTAGGTGTTTATACCAGTGTTATTCACCTATCATTTCCCTCTGATATAAAGGGATAAATTATGGTTATAGGGTTAGGTTTTGTGATAGGGTTAAGACTACATTTTCGGACAGGAATGTTGTTCCAAGATCAACAAAATACATTTTATGTGTCAACAAAATACAACTTTTCAAAATGACAACAAAATACGACTTCAGTCGGTGAATAAAAAAAAATACAATACATTAAAAAAAAAGAGATTTTACCTGCACTTTCTACATCTGTATACAGGTTCTGAATTCTGGGTTTGTGCAGGGTCAACAGCGAATACATCTTTTGGCACATTCTGGAGCTCTGAATTGATCCAAATACATGACTTTAATAAAGGCCCTGGTAAGTTTTCTTTCATTCGTTTATTTAATATAGACCATTTAACTATGGGTGTATAAAGTGGAAATTAACACATATTGACCAAATATATCAAGCAAGTATAAACTCCCCCTGTAGTCAATCATTTTATCCCTTAAAACTCATGTTTGATCACCAAAATTACATATTTAAATATTTTCTTTTCCTGTGATTTTTTTTTAATTCATGCGTTAAAATAGCTTTAATGTAACTACAACCTTGCTTCATTTAGTATATGAGGATACATGAATATGCAAAATAGCCCCGCCTCCCCCTCACTCACACCAGCTCAGAGATTCACTTGGGCAACTTTACTGTAGTAAACGCTGCACAATAGCAAGTGGAAATACTGGTTTAGTTCAGCCATATAGAGTACATATGAACCCGAAACTGATTCAGAAGAAGAAGTGGAAGAGTGAAATAACTGCAACAATGATGAAAAAACCCCAGCAATGATGTTCACTTGTGAATTTGAACATGCTTTGTATGTATAAAGCATATTAAAAACACCACATAGTCATATTAACAACACTAAAAACTTGATTTTCACTACAGGGGTCTTTAAGTATGTACATACCTGGATATTTCTCTGTAATTTTCTTCAATCTAAACTGTTTGTATAAGGGATTTGTGGTGTCTACTTTACAGTCCATTAATTCATAAAGTGCCAGCTGGTCCAGAAACTCGTCATTCATTCTAAGAAAATAAGAGGAACATTCTTCAATAATGCTCTTTACAAACGTGTCAAAAAAATGAAAATTAGAAAGAAAATGATTTGTGTTTCTCTTCTGTATATTTGTTTATGTTCCACATTGTATATGTATGTCTATTTTGTGTATGTATTTTGTGTACAGCCTCCTTGAGCTTGGGAAAGGCGCTATATAAATAAAACGTATTATTATTATCACAGGAAAAATAAGGAAAAACACTCACTTAACATCTGGTTGTTAAGGTTTGGAGTTTAGAATATGCATCCTGCAAATTGAGGTGTTGTGTTTTCATCAGGTAAGCAGTCACCACAGCAGCACTTCTACTTTGTCCAACATGGCTGCAAATAAAATTAAATAAAGTATATATCTAATTGTGCCAATAATTGGTCACAATTATTGGCACCCCTAGAATTTTTTATGAGTAAAATATCTCTTAAGTATGTTACCATACATTTTTAGCACACCAGGGTGACTAGAAACATGAAATTGTCTTGCTATGACATCTTGTTACACAGGAGTTTAAATACGAGGAAACAAAAGAATATAGTTCTGATGTGCAGCAAAAGATTGTTGAGCTTCACAAAATAGAAAGTGGCTGTAGGAAAAAGTATTTCATGTAGCTAAAGCATTGAAAATCCCAATTTCCACCATCAGGGCAATAATTAAGAAGTTCCAATCAACTAAAGATGTTACGAATCTGCCTGAAAGAGGACATGTGTCTATATTGTCTTAATGCACGTTGAGGGGGAATGTTTGAGTGGCCAAAGACTCTCCAAGGATCACAGATGGAGAATCGCAAAGATTAGTTGAGTCTTGGGGTCAGAAAGCCTAAAAAAAATTATTCTTGCTCATCCAGAAACAGACATGACTGGAACATCAAAAGGGACCTGGTTCTACAGTCAGATGAAACAAAAAAATTAGCTTTTTTTTGGCAGCAAACCCACTAGATGGATTTGGTACAAACAGGGATAAAAAGTATCCCATGCCCATGGTTAAATATACCGCTGGATCTTTAATGTTGTGGGGGTTTTTTTTTTTTGCTGGAGGTCCTGGATATCTTGTTCAGATACATGGTATAATGGATTCTAGCAAATACCAGCAGATAAAAAATTAAAACCTGACCGCTGCTAGAAATCGTATAATGGGCCGTGGTTGGATCTTCCTTCAGGACAACGATCCAAAACAAACATCAAAATCAACACTCAAATGTGTCACTGTGCACAAAATGAAGCTTCTGCCATGGCCGTCCCAGTCCCCTGACCAGAACCCTGTAGAAAATGAGTGGGGTAAACTGAAGAGAAGAAGCACCAACGTGGATCTGGGAATCTGAAGGATCTGGAGAGATTCTGTATGGAGGAATGGTCTATGATCTGTTGTCAGGTGTTCTCCAAACTCATCAGGCATTAGATGAGAAGACTCAGAGCTGTTATCTTAGAAAAAGTATTTAATAGGCTGCCAATAATTATGGCAGATGTGTTTTGGAGAAAGACACATATTTCATAGTGTGATTTACCCCCACTTTCAATACTTTTACTTTAATAAAAGATAAAAAGAATAAAGGATGCAGATTTATTTTTACAGCCATCTTTGATCATATTTACCAGGGGTGCCAATAATTCTGACCACAACTGTATACATTTCTTGAGATAAGGGACAGAAGATGTTTTAGAAGTTCGTTTTTATTATTTAATAATACATTCTTATAAATTGATATATTTGTAGACCTAGGTGTTTTTATTTTTTATTAATTTCTTTATTTTTAACATAAAGAGGACTTTGTGTGTAGGATGTTTTGTCCCTTATCTCAAGAATCAGTGACAATACAACATTTTACTTTATTAACACTAACGTTAGTGAATATCTCATTCTAAATGTGTATTAACTAAAGCACTGCACGGTATTGTATACTGTAATGATTCTTAGTCATTAAAGTTATTATAAATGATAAAACCTACCAATGCACAAGAATTGCTGGTGATTTGGCCTCAGATTGTGTGCTGAGAGAGTCACAAATAAAGCTGACACAGTCATCCAGTCTGCTCAGGAGATCTGTGGACGCATCATCCAGAGCTCGGACAAATTTCGTGTGGAATCCAGTAACAGCAGGTTCCTCTGAATCAACGGTGAGTATGTGTGTTACACCCGCGTCTGTCAGGCTCTGAGCATCCTTCACATCGGACACAGATCCGATGAAGAGTCCAGACTCCACTCCTATCATGGTTTACTGGGTAAACACAACAACACGTTTCATATCAATATGCACGCAGAGTCTGTTAATAACTGCAACATTTCCAAGTCTATTATTTAACTTTTTTTTATAAATTCATAAGAAAGTATTTATAGATTTTATGAATTCAAATGGATTTAGCCCACGGCTCTTCTAAGGATGACTTTAATGTATGTAAACATCAACGCTACCGAACTCACGTGTTACTTGTTGTCAAAATGGAGGTCCAGTTAAATAAAAAAGTCCGTGGGAAACAAAAAGAGCTTGTTAGTTCCGGACAGGACGCTGCTATAATATGGCTTCACAATGCCTCTAGATGGCGTTAATACGAAATAAATACTTCGTTGACATTTCATTATTGTCAGCTAAATAAAATAAAAATTATAAATAACATTATTCTTGTTATATATATAGGCTGTATCTTTTTCATTTTTTTTTCTTCATTTGAGGACTTCAATTGAGAGTTTTTATTTTATTTTTATTAGAGGTAGCTAGGTTCTGGGGACTATTTCAAAGCTGTAGTTAAACATATAGGCCTATAGCAAATTCAATAAAAAAACACTCTCACAAAACACTCTCACAAACTTTAAACTGGTCTACAGTCTTCTACGTTTTTAGACAGACATTTCTAGTTTTATATTGTGATCTGCCATCAGCATGTTCACCCAGAAGTTTCCTCGAGACCTCGAGGCTTGATTTATTGTAGAACTGTTACTAAAGCAAAACAGAATTTATAGAAGCTGTACATTATAATATTGCCTACTCAGGGAACTGAACTGTATTAGATTTTATTTGAGCTTCAAATTTCTTTTGCATCCAATCTAGTTCCCATGGTGTGTTCTCGACCTGTAGTTCTGCCCTTTTGGAAGGCTTTTGGCTGTCCTGAATGTGCTTAATGAAAGCCAACACATATGACATTTAAACAGAAGTGAAGGAGTTCAGTCCACCGCACCTCATGTCTGGCTGTCTTTTTCACTTATGCTCATCTGTGTGATAGCATGTCATACATTGAACATAAAAAAACTCTACGTCATTAATTAAAAGTGTGTCTTTTCTCAGAAACTGACGGATATTAATTAGACTACAATGATTAGAAGAATTCTGTGAGCATAATGGAGTATTTATTCTCTATAGCATATGATGTGATCTTGATGAACACAAAAACAAGTCACTGTACCATGCAGAGCAGATGCCTGTGCTTTAATCTGACTGGTCCTCTCAGGACAAGTCCAACTTAGCCTCATACGGTCCCTCAGAATCCCTGTCCAACCTGTTGCACGTATGTCTTTTTTGGAATGCACAGCATTATCGCATGAATCCCAGATCAGCAGAAACGATTCTGTTTCTTTTGTCATGGGATGATTAGGGTTATTGATTTTGATAAGAACTTTAGAAATTTGCACCAGAATCTTCAATTTGTCTAGACCCAGAAAGGCAGATTTAGGATTAAGAGCTTAAAGCAATGCAAAGACTGATGCTTCCTAGAGATGAACATCTGTGTGGACCTTCTCCTGCTCTCTTTGTGATTGCTTGAGACATTAAGAGTTACAAAACTTCATTTGCTCTTGCAACAGGACATTGATAGGAAATGAATTGTACAGATCATTGTCAAAAGTTCCCCTTTCCATGAAGGAAATGTCATTTACGCTCAATGATTCTTCTAGCAGAAGAAAAAAGGCATATTCAAATGTGTATTACATTTACATAAATGTAATGTTATCATTAATTACATTAAATGCTTAAATTTCTCACATGCTAGGGTTCATGATAAAAACTATTTTTTTAATTGTTTGTGCCATATAGCCTGTATTGCTTATTCAAATGGTTAAGCCAAGACACCAGCTTTAGGTTTTGTCTAATAGGTTTCACACGTTATCCTTTATCTGAACTGGTATTTCTTTTCTCAGAGAAACACAATTCTGTGAAGAACTGAAAAGTATGTTGAAATCTGGACTATTTCAAATTTCAGCCTAAGATCTCTGCCACTGTTCAAGCGGGTATCTTGGTATTTCTTACACTAGGCTTTCTTGTCACCTTGACTTTATATTATACCCCAAAAATCATATGGACACTCTTAAGCACTGACTTAAAATGCATGTAAATGCATTTTCTGGAGAAACAGCTATCAAAGACCTTGTAAGACATTTCACAAAACTTCATTTAAAAAAATCTAGGCCTTTTTTAAGATTTACGAATTTCTGTTAATTCCATCAAATTGAATGAAATAATCCTTACATATTTTAATTGAATTATTGAATGATCCTTACACATTTTAATCGAAAAATTGAACAATTCTTAATCAGCTATTCAATTAAAATGTGTAAGGATTATTCAATTCAATTTGATGAAATTTTACTATTAATTGAAATGAGTAAATCTGAAAAAAAGATTTCATTTATTTAATTGTTTCTGAGTATTTTTCATTCCTGTAAAGGCACAATATGTGAGATTTTTGGATTGAAATATCCAAAAACCAATAAAAGTGTTATATATTTTGTTGACTTGTATAGGCCTACTTGCATTATTACAAAGGTTTCCAAGAATGTTTAAATCCAGAGAAATAAGCGATTTTAAAGAACACGGACCGTGTCCGTGCATCGCCTGTCAGTGACATCATTCCTGCCTTACCCTTCGATTTTTTTATTTGTTGTAGAAACCATGGAAACACCGAAGACTGTTGTTTTATTAGACAAGAGAACAACTGTTTAGATACATTCATAGACAGAAAACGAATTATTGTACAGCATTTTCTCCATCATACAATATGTTTTAAAATGAATTGCATGCCATTTAGCAACACAAGCCATCCAGTATTTATTAATATGATATTATAATATTGAGCTTACTGCAGTGTGCAACAAGTGTCTCATAGCAGCCATGGAGCGAACGCACAGAGTAACGTTATAACATCATTTTCAACACACTCAAATGTATCTAAAACAACACTGCGTTACGCAGCGACTGTGGCATAATAAAAGCTCTGCTGCTGTCGAGCCGTGTGTCGCGCTCATCTCTCATTAACAATCGCTCCAGCAGCTGTTCAGCTCCCATAGCACTCGGCCTTGCTCTACTTCATACTACAGTAACGTTAATAATCTCATCCATGAACAGGATTTCTGCCCGTATCCCATCCCAATTCTTCCATGGGCTGTGAGGTAAAGACGACAAGATTCCAACTCCGTCATCAAGCTACACCTTTGTTTTCAATAGGTGACCTCTAGTGGTGAAAAACTACATATTGTGCCTTTAACACTGGTGTGGATAGTGAGGAAGCTAGTTTGATCTATTGTTTGATCATTTGAAACCTAACAACCATATTTTGTTCAATTTAAATGTTTAGCTTAAAAAGTGTGCTATATTTCTTGTGGCTTAAGTGTCCAAATAGGTGTTGTGATCACTGCACACGTACAATAAAACTTCCTCTCTATTAGCCTATACCTTTCCTCAAACGCACCTGGCCTTGGCAGCCAATTTGAATCCTTCCTGCAGTGCTTGTGATTGTTATTCATTCAAATGACTCTAGCAGAGCTGAAGCAGAACGCATCAGAACATTAGTTCTTCTCAGCTGGCAGCCCAAGACGTGTGTGTGTTCTTAAGGCACAATTGATTTTGCCCTGTTGCTTCCTCTTAAAAGTTCACTCAAGGTAGCCCTACTTCAGCTGTTTCTATTTCAGTGCTTCAAGAAATGAGAGCTTCATTGCCAAGTGTGTTCCTGCATTTGCCTATGTTGATTAATTAAACCATTGTGTAATATATTTTCCTCTTTTCTATTTATATGCATATTTGAACATGTTACTGACACTGGAGAAAGCGTCCCATGATCATGCTGACAGAACTTTCACTTTACATGTACTATTGACTGATGTTTGTCATTCTTTTCTGTAATTATAGCCTCTGTTTCATTATTATTCTCATGTTTGCCATAATATGCGGGGTCCATAATAATAAGCTTTGTTAGTTTCAATCAATCAATTCATTTCAATTAAAGTTTAATTTGATTAGAAACCAACAAAATAAAGCCAAAAAAATCAAGACCATATGGAGAAACTCATCAGAGGTCAGATTCGGACATGCACTCTTAACTCTTAAACCTTTAACCCATATTTTTAAATACCTATTCATTTGCCGGGTTTACAATGGATTCCCCAAATACACTTCCCTTGATATTTTATAGTTACTCCTGTGGTCCTGCATGTTTGGTTTAAGTTTAGCACCGATGTGTTGATCAGTATGTCACGGGTCGCGTCCCATGAGCTCCTCTGTCATTCGGCTTGAGTAAGATTTATGACGCACATCCTGTGGCGAAAGAGTAGCAAGACGCCACTCGTGAGGTAATGCTGGCAGTCATTTCTGGAGGTCAGCTCCGGCACTCTTGCTTAAGTCTTTCTCTCACTTGGTTTCAAAGCATTTGGAGGAAATGTGATATTATGCCGCTCGTACATAATACTGTGGAATGACTTTCGATAAAGTTTAACCCAGTTTTCTAGTTTTTGATAAAGTCAAATTCATTGAATAACTCTTTTGAATGCTCAAAAAAGTGTTTGGCTTTTCTATCCTGTACACAAAGAAGTTAGTGTGCAACAGCATCAAGGTCCCTCATGAGACGTCTGAAGGCCAGAGTTTATCAGTAAAAGCAATTACAGTGATTAATGTTTTTTATAAGTATAAAATTCAAGAAGTTTGCAATCATGGTTTAATGCAGTACTGCACCACATTTAAAGCAGATCAACATGCTGTTTTTTGTGATTTGTCGAAATGGTCTGCACCAAAAAGAGGTTTCACGCCCAAAGATTGCAGCATGTTTTGCCTTTGTGCTCAGAGATGAATGACCTGTTAGATTGATGATACATGGCGTGGTTGAAGCTAGTGAGGTTTCACTCGTGTGTGTGTGTGTGTGTGTGTGTGTGTGAGAGAGAGAGAGAGAGAGAGAGAGAGAGAGAGAGAGAGAGAGAGAGAGAATGGGCGAGGTTTGTGTAGGGACTGATTAAAACATGAGGGGACACTGTTAATGAGTGTATGACAGATGGAGAACCACCCCCCAAACACACACACACAAACACACACACACAATCTATCTGATATGATCAATCGAGCAAAGAGGACGGTTGTTTCTAAAACAGGTTTTCACTTCACTCAATCAGATAAAAAGTATTACAAAAAGACAATGGTCGGTTCTCCAGATCTCAGAAACAGTGTTTTAAAGGAACATTCCTGGTTCAATACAAGTTAAGCCCAATTGACAGCACTTGGGACATAATGTTGATTACCACTTTTTTTTTTTTTTTTCATTCATCCCTCATTGACTTCAAAAAGTAAAAATCTGGGTTAAAGTGAGGGACTTTAAATGGTTGAGAATGCTCACTTTTAAAATCTCAGTTTAAAATAGTCACAAGTTGAACATACTATGTGTGTTTACCTTTTCTTTGCAAAGTTTAAAGGGTTAGTTCACCCAAAGATTAAATTTTTTCATTAATTACTTTCCATCATTCCGTTCCAGACCCGTAAGACCTCCGTTCATATTTGGAACACAAATGAAGATATTTTTGTTGAAATCCGATGGCTCGGAAAGGCCTCCATTGACAGTAATGTCATTTCCTCTCTCAAGACCCATAAAAGGTATTAAAGACCATCTCATTACAGTAGTTCTACAATAATTTTATGATGCGACGAGAATAGTTTTTGTGCGCTAAAAAATAAAATAACGACTTATATAGTGATGGGCCAATTTCAAAACACAACGTTTTTAGAATCTTTTATTGATCTTGAGAGAGGACAAAAATATCTTCATTTGGAATTTCCATTTTTGGATGAACTAACCCTTTGATCTAATTTTAAAGATTTGTTGTCAATGTAACATCAACCCAGATATTCATAAATATGAATCTGCAAGAGTCAGTTAGACCCCTCTCCCATGGAAAATGAGCTTGAAGGTGCACATTTCAGAAATATGTGGCACATTAGTCTGGCAATGTGTGTGTATTTGCCACATGGTGCCCCCAGACACAGGCTGTTGTCTGAGGGAGAGATGACCAGACTGCTTGTTTCTCCCGGCTGGTCTCAGAGCAGTGACTGTTAGGTTAAGGGGTGGGCTGCTCTGCTTTTAACTGGTGATAGATGATTGCAAGGGTGAGGTCTCCGACACTCTGCAACTGAATGGTCCATTGGCAGCCATTGTTGTGGACAAACAGCAGGATAATACCACAAGCCTTCCCTCAAATCTGCAGTGATTTAGAGGTTTTCTGCATCTCTCGACCACCTGATCTTCCTTCATTTCATAATATTTACATTCGCCATATTAAAAGGAATTACCGATATTTGCGTGGGGAAAAGTGTTTGCCGTTCTCCTCATTAATGAAGGCAACAGCATTGAATACATCACCGGGAATCATTACGTCTCTCATGTTCGCACTGAAATCTAATCCTCATTCTTGTTACCCCCTTTTCAGCTCTAATACACTTTGCAGATCAGGGCGATTGTAATGCTCTGGAACATGTGGCTCCATTAGAGGGATAAAAGGGTGGTTGATAAATTGTCCTTTTAGTCCCTTTCTTTGACTCCACAAATTTACATTATCTAACAGGGAACAAATGAAAAGGCCCTGATTAGTGTGGAATGAGTTGGAAGAGAAGCCATTCATCTTTGTTAGCATCCCCCTGTGTTCTTTTATGTTGTGTTTTTACAAGGATGGGAGCCAGTGTGCTTTTCCCATTCGACAGCCCAGCTCATGGACTGACAGAGTGGTCATCACTAACGCTCTCTCTCTCTCAGTGTCCCCCTTGAACAGGAGTTCAACACTCTGAATGCTGGTGACTTCTGAATAACCTCCTGAGGTAGTGGGAGCTCACCCTTAAATGACCCCTCACACTGAAGAGATCTTGGGGGGCGTCGAGGGGTCTTCAGACCCTCTGGTAGCCTTGTGGGGACTGAGCGCTTGGAATTTGGAGAATTTTTTTCCCCTCTCCAGAATCTCAAAGGCCATGGTCAGCAGATCTTGCACTAAGCAGTTTGTAGACAAAGAATATTATGATAATCCCCCGACCCAGTAAAAGTGCAAACGAGAATGCTAATCTAAAACAATTACTTGGTGTTGATAGGTTTAATGAAACCTGTTCTTATTATTATACACTTCATTTCACTTCACGTCATTTTTTTAGTATTAAACATTTTATTGCTTAGAAATTATATGTTTATTTCATATGAGAACTCTCTATCACATCTGCTTGGTTTCAGTCCATATATTTAGCTGAATATGACATTAAAAAGAGCATTAATTTATATAATAATAATAAAACCGCATTATTGACACTATACAAATGTTACAGTGTGTGAAAGTCTTAGTGCATGATACAGCAGCAGTAGTCATGACAGTATAAGGCAATAAATAAAAAAGCAATAGTTTAATAAAGCTGAAATATTAACGTTTAAATCACACACACACACACACACACACACACACATGTTGGGTTTTCATGTTTTATGGGGACATTCCATAGGCGTAATGCATTTTATACTGTACAAACCGTATTTTCTATCCCCTTACACTGCCCCTGCCCCTAAACCTACCCATCACAGGAGACATGCTGCATTTTTACTTTTTCAAAAAACATCACTTATTGTGATTTATGACCTGTTTTCCTCATGGGGACCAAAAAATGTCCCCACAAGGACAAGGATTTCAGATATTGCCATCTTTGTGGGGACATTTTGTCCCTATACCGTAGGGATTACCAGTCCACACACACACACACACACACACACACACACACACACACACACACACACACACACACACACACACACACACACACATGGTGTAGGCTATATTATACTATATATTATATTAAGCTAGCTGTAGGCCATTGCATATCACAGAAATACCTTACACAAAATTACATATTTATAGTGTTATTACAGAATTACATTTTAGATTAATAAAATGTTCACACTGAGAAATTTTTTTTTAAGAATTGTTGACTAAAAGGTTCTTTGGGGAACCAAAATTGCTGCGAAAATCAGTTTTGGAACTTTTATTTTTTAGAGTGATGGTTGACAACAACAAAAAAATTATAAAAGTATTTCAGTATTTTTTATATTGAATCATAACATTGGATACGTTATTATTAGGAAAAAAACAGTATGCTGTATATTTTGTAAATTGTACAGTTTCAGTAGGCTGTCATTGAGAGAGGTCTGGCCCTCGCCACCCCCTCGGTGGGGCCCCAAGTGTGCGTAGCGAATCCTCAGTCAGATCGCGGACAGCAGCGGGGAGATGCTGCCGTCCAGAACGGCAAAACAAGACACTTTACGAGAAAACTGGACAGTTCTTTCATATTCGCCAAAACATGGATAATAACGACACATATCTGCATCTTAGTAAGTGCTTCGTATTTGTATGTCTTATTTTATTCCCGGAAGTCTGTGCTGTTTTCTTTCCAAGCCTCTGTGTTTGAGTGTCCCCCCATGCCGTATGTTATCTGAAGTACGGATTCTTCAGACGGACTTTGTACGATATGCTCATAAATTGTACGTGTGTGAGTTATCGGCGCAGTCGTGTCATGTGTATTGACTTGGAACCAGTGCCAATGTTAAAATCAGGTGATAAAGATTGTGCCTCTCAGTCAGGGTCAGGGGTTGGCACTTTAATTGCGGTTATGTAATTTATAGCTTTCCAGAGCGCCTCTTGTTAAACTGTTTGCTGTCGGGTAGTTATTAATGGCTCTCAGTTGGTATCTGGACAGCAGTGTGTCGTGGGTTATTTATTTATTTAGCAACAGTTCGACTCTTAAAAGTTGCATAAAATAACCTAGACAGGATCAACCATTCACAGGATCATCAGATTTCAAATCAACTAAGTCACAGATGCAAGTCTTATGCAGAACGAATCGCTACATTTGACTCAAACTAAGCTAAATTTGAGATGGTAAAACTGGATGATCTGTCAGGCAAACTTTTGTATATATATTTGGTGTTGCGTTGTACGCTGGATTTGTGTCATGTTGTGATGAAATTCTTCAATTCGTTCTTCAATCCGTAGGCTAAAATCTAGCAGTTTTGAAATTGATTATTTTGTTCTAGATGCATATGTAAAAAAACAAAACCTTTAATTACTATTAAGGGGATGTTATGCCAACCACCGCTCAATACTTGTTTAATTTAATTTAGCTAGGGAAAAAAGTCCTAAAACGGTTTATTTTGATACGATGAATGAATGCTCATTCTCCTGAGAATGGTTTAACGTTACTGCTTTCCATCTTGTGGGTGACTGAGGCGACACATTTGTCGTCCAGCTTTTGTTAGGATGACTTATTTAGTGTGTATTAAACTGCTGAAATATTATTTATCACCTGTTCTCAATCATTCAGGTCTCTGGGGTGAAAGTGTGTGGACATATCTCAGAGGGCCCGAACTGCTTGTCACAGAGTATAACATCAAGCCTGGAGTCATTGTATTGCCTTCATTAACACTCTCCGTGTTGTGTTTATTAATCTCACCCCATATTCCGTATATATTAAGAGGCAAATTGTGGACTATGAAGTCTATTTTAAGATTTCTCAGGCTCTCGATGAGTTGCGCGCGCTTTTATAATGTCAGTCGCTGCCTCGAGCTGCGTAATTTGCGTTGCGCGTGTCATTTCACGCACAGAATTTTCTCAAGCACACGGCCACAACGGGGTCATGCTAATAGACGCATATATTTGCTAAAATTGCTATATAACAAAATTAATGTGGAACTACACATATACATAGAATTTCTCCTAATGTCTTCAAATTTTGGAATGGACAAATCATATACACCTGATGATGTGTGTATCCTGAAAGAGAGAGGCCTTGGCAGGCCCTTCAGCAGTGTTGTAGTCGTGTGATCAGCTCATGTTCCCGTAAACAGTGAATAGAGTGCACGATGAACACATACAAGGCCAGTGTTGTGTCTTGGGTGTTTAAAGACCCCTTTTCTTCCTTGTGTTTGAGGTGGTCTCTTTAGATAAAGACTGTCGTATCCTATTCCACCTTCACTGTTGCAACTGAATGCAAGTGTTGCCCTTCTCATGTTCTGAAAATAAACCTGGCAACCATTGCTAAGACTGACCGCTCGTCTGTATGTGTTTGCTGTTGAAAAAGTATGGAATGATCCAACACTTTGTTGAATTTTACTACAATAACATAACACACCTTTGCCGTTGACCAAATCTGTTAGGATCAGGCTCTGCATGCATTTATTTGCATTAAATGTAGACTGTAGCTATTCTAGACCAGTACAAAAACACTGGAACAGAATGCCTGATCCATTAGATAACATTCAGTCGAAAAAGCCCCCCGCCATCAATGGTTAGCCAGCACCTTCAGATGGGTTGTTGTTCAGCTTGCTAATCTAATTCACAATTTTTCTGCCCCAGTTATGACAGTCTCTGCCAAGGACAGTCTCAGAGAAAACCCATGTTCCAGATCGCTCACCCCATGCTCTTGGTTGTGTCACTTCTGCTCCAAGGTTATTCCTAGATAGAAATGTATTTCAGTAGCTTCTTTACTTCTCATCTGCATCGCTTTCTGTAATATCAATTATCAAATTAAATTGAAATCAAGTCCCGCCCTACATTTTCTTTTCTTGTTCAAGAAGCCATTTCACTCAGAAATACGTCACAATGGGGAAGGAAATACTATTGCAAACTTCTGTTTCATGCCAACTTTAAAATGTTTGTCTTTGAAATGGTGATTAATAGCCTGTCTATCAAATAGTTTTATTAAACACACTACCATAAAGCCAAATCAGCACACATTCCTTCCCTGACATTTAGAACTAAACCTTATTATCAGATTTTGGGCTTGCATCAATAAACCAGTTCCCCTGTGAGCCACAGGATGATAATCTCTTTAATCTGAGTAGGTAATCCAGCATCACTCCGCCACACATCCCCAGGGGAATTGTTTCGTCCAGCCTCACCCCCTTATTCATGGATACTTTATAGGATTCAGCATATATGTTCCTGAAAGATAAACAAACAAATTTACTGCAGGTTGGCAAAACTGCAAAGTAGGTCATGGCAGTGGCAAAACAGAAAATGTGAACAATCTCATGGCAATTTGTAACTATTTTACAATTTAACGAATTGGTGGCTAATTCGAATGAATCTCATTTCTGCCTACAATGACAGTTAGGTTTAGGGTAGTCTTGCTTAGCCAGACCTTCAGACTGATGGCAGAAGGTCTGGACTCCATCGCAGCTTTCATTGGTCAAGGACCAGCCAAGAGGATTTTTGACTGAGGTGTAACGCAACCAATCACAGTTCATTTTGTTCTGAGTCATGTTTAGGGGCGTGCAAATATAAAGTTGATGTCCCTGTAATAACAGACCGGCGTGGATCTACAAATTATTCAATCAAAAACGTGTTTCAGATGTAGTGCAACAATGGAGCGAGCTTCACATACTTTTGAAAATCCAGCGTTTAGTTGATCCTGGTAAGCGCTCATTGTCACAGTTATAAACACAAATGTGTTCTTCTTCCACGAGGGAGTTTGAAGTCGCGGTATTTGTTTCCAGACAGAAAGTTAAAGAGCTCAACACACCGTCTCACGGACATTCTGTAGAATTCAACCAATCAGATGACGACTTTGAAACTCCTGAAGTGTTTCCAGATAAGTGTGCCATATGCAACAGACGTTCAGCCAATGGTCTGTGGGTGTGACGCCCCAAACACATTAAAAAAAAATGTTTCCATTACAACCACGTTATACAAATTCATACAAAATCCCCACCTTGTATTTGAGATTGGGTTGGAAAAGTAGTCAAAAATTACATGATGGAATTGTTCTCTGTTTGAAAACCAATGAAATAAGTACAAAGCAGTAAAAATCTAATAACAAAGATGTTCTTCTACAAGGTCTTACTAAGCGCGTAGAAAACACATTGTTCTCTAACCTAGAGCCAAGGTTTCTTTTCTTCTTCTTTTTGAGCTAGACATCAAGGTGTTTGTGTAGCATTGTTAAAATATACACTTGAACTGAGTCATCTCAGGGTTTGTTTCCCTTTTTAAATGAGTTCACGGAATTCTATTTTACATTTGACACCATTAAAAGTACTCCAAAAGAGTCCAATTTAAAAGATTTTTCTTAAATTAATTCAGTTTCTTATTGTTCCTAAAATTACCTAGGTGACTCCCATGGCTACTATATACAATATCTTGTAAAGCTATAGCAAATCTTCACTCTGAAAAAGTATTGAATAGCAGTGACAGCCTCATGTGGCTTTACATGATGCAGCCATATGGTGTTCTTTGCTAAGCAAGCTTATTGAATGTTTGGATGATTGAGTGTCTGTATTGATCTTTCGTAATCTCCACTAGAAAGCAAATTATTTTGTCATGAGATTTGCTGAAAAATCAACATGTGATCACTTCTGAGGACCCTTGACCCTATATGGATGTCTTAGGATTTAATTGAAGAATTCATACTGTGCTGTACTCTGTTTGGGGTTCATAAGATTTTTTTAAATGTTAAAAAATTTACTCCAGTCTTCAGTCACTTGATCCTTAATAAAATCATTGGCGGCCTGTAGTTTTAAATCCCCTGCTTTGTAGCAGTTGTCTGAGGCTAAAAACACAGAAATGGCTCATCTGGGCTCTGATTACAGACTGACACAGGACAGAGACATGAACTTTGCTGACCTGCTGAAATTGTGTTTTTGAGTATCTTCCTGTTTCTTTTTTTTCTGACTCTAAATGTGTTTTACTGTGGAATCTATTTGAACATCACGTCTCCAACCAGCAAGAGTGAAAGAAGTTGATGTGCCCTTTGAACATTTGCACACCCAGTCATTCCAAGGATAGCTGTTCCTTGAGATCATTTGAGAATGTGACATTTAGAGGTCATTAATACCACCAGAATCTAGCCAGGACACGGAGACTAACTGGCTTGAGTAAGTGTGGGTGCTGAGGATAGCTTTGGTCATTCAGGGCATGTCACTACAGCAGAGCCATTTCAGTGCAAAGAGAAGGTGGCCTCACAACAAAGATACACTTGGAAAACAGCCGCTCTATCATGCCTTTAAAATACAGTAAGAGTGAGTGAAAATGCCTTGCTGGGATGATTTGACTGACTTTGAATTGAATTTGTGCATGTGGCTGATTGTAACTTGACTGTTAAAACTAGAACGTGTGTATTGTGAAGGCTTGGTCTCTACTTAACTCTGCATGATAGACTCTTTATCATTCAAAGCATGTTTTGGGATTAGTATTTTAACTGAAATTGCTATTTTAAGATATTAAACTTCTCTTAAAATAAACATTGCTTGATATATAGTTTCATTTTAATCTCTCTAAAAAACTCTATTAGTCAACCTATCAGGTTTTTCAATGACCAATGCTGACATCTAGAGTTCCCTCTTCAGAAGTCTTGATTAAGAGCTTGTTGCATTCAAGTGTTTTGTGGTCAGAATGAACAGGAATCATGGTCACCAGGTTTATTCTTGCCTATTTCTTGGGAAAATCGTATTAAAACCAAAATTATACAGTATGTAGCAGCGTTAGTGTCCCGTGTACTGACAATCATAAACATTCAAAATGCTATTCAGATGGTCAAATGCAGGCTATCTTTGCTGTGAATAAACCATACAATACTTCAAATGATTATTCATATGTGTAAATATGCACTACATTAATGACAAGACAAGACGATCAAGCTGTTGTGGGGAAAAACCTAATAAATCATATCTGACACAGCAGTTGTTCTGTGTTTAAAGTTTATGGCACGCCCATCTCGGGCATTTGGGAATCAGAATTATTTTCGAATTTCCCAGTGGTAAACACGACATCAGATGGCGTTCATGTGCAGTTTTTACTTGGGAAACTCTTATTCATGATAAAGCCGCGTGAAGGCAGCTTTATGCCTATAGCTAAATGATACAATTCAATTATGACAAATGAGATGTAGACTCTTATTTTACACATTATTAACTCAAAATTCACTAACCATGTTTATGTTATCCATCCATTATACATTGACAAGGTGTCAATACTGTTAGGTTAAAGGGATAGTTCACCCAAAAATGAAAATTACCCCATGATGGAATCTTAGGTGTATAGAGTATTCAGTTCGGAGAATTCAGAATTATATTTAAAAAGTCCTGCCTCTTCCATGCTTTATAATGGAATTGATTGTTGCTCTGTTTTTGAAGTCCATAAAAAAATGCATCTGTCCGTCAAATAACTGCTCCACACGGCTCTAGGGGTTTAACAAAGGCCTTCTGAAACGTCTCGATGCATTTGTGTAAGAAAAATATCCATATTTAAAACTTTATAAAGTAAAGTTCTGGCCGATCACCTTCCGTGGAAGTGTTGAACACTTTCAACACTTTTTCCATAAAATGAATACGGAGGGTGATCAGCCAAACCTTACTTTATAAAGTTTTAAAAATGGATATTCTTCTTACACAAACGCATCGAGACGCTTCAGAAGGCCTTCATTAACCCCTTAGAGCCGTGTGGAGCACATTGTTTGACGGACAGATGCATTTTTTATGGACTTCAAAAACAGAGCAACAATTACTGCTATTATAAAGCTTGGGTCAGCCAGGACTTTTTTAATATAACTCTGAATACTCTGAACTGAAATGTCATACACACCTAGGATGACTTGAGGTTGAGTAAATCATGGGCTAATTTTCATTTTTGGGTGAACTATCCCTTTAATCTCAAAATATTGGCTGATTAATTGTCTTGCTGATTTTGGCCTGTCATTTATTAACTTGCAGACAATTAATTCATTTATATTTATAAATAATGAGCATGTGTACATTTTGCATCAATGAGATTTTTGTGTTTGATGAAATTTGATGTGTGTCAAATTTGATGTATGATGATCCATTAGTGCTCGCAGTCACTGTTAGTCACTTTTATGACCCCTACTATGTGCAAATGCCACCAACCATTACCCCATCACTGACACGGCCCCCAGATGTCTCACAGCATTTCTAGCATGAAATGTCAAACTGTCACATTACATCTTCTGTATTCATATTGTAGATGAATAGAGAAAAGAGAAAAACATGAACACGTCAACCATGTATTCAAATCAGATTTTCAAGATTATTATTGTTCACATTATTAATCATTGTTAATTAATTAATTAATTACAATTTATTTTAATTTCATCTTTATTTGTATTAATAGTTAAAAATAAAAGTTTTCTAACATAATAATAAAATTCTAAGAAAAACATATAAATGTTAATTTATTACAGACCCCACTAATAAAACTAAGTTCGAAGAACGTTTTACTAATGTTCCCATTAAAATGAAAACGTTGTTTCTGAATGTTCCAAATGTTTTGAACATTAATTATGTTTGTTTGAAACATTAGCACAAAAACATTATTTATACATTGATGATGTAACTGTTTTCTGAAAAATTTTAGTTGAATGTTCATTTAACATTGTTAAATGTTACTACTTGTTTCAGAATGAGAACATTTAAAAGTAACGTTCCCATATTGTTTTGCAAAATGATACAACGGAATGTTCCCTTTAAGGGATAGTTTTAAGGGAAAATTCTGTAATTTACTTGTTTTTCTTTCTTCTGCTTAACACATAAGAAGATATTTTGAAGAATGTAAGTACCAAACATTTTACAGAAACACCTATTGAATTCTTTCCCCCATACTTTGGAAGTCAGTGGCTACCTTCCAAAGTTTGGTTACCCATATTTTTTCAAATATCTTCTTCTGTGTTCAGCAGAAGAAAGAAAAACAAACAGGTTTGACATACAACCTGAGGGTGAATCAATTATGACAGAATTGTCATTTTTTGGTGAACTGTCCCTTTAAGGGAACATTCCATTGTTTCGAACAAACATTTTATTAAATTACCAGATGAATGTTTATTCCATACTTTGAAAGAATCTTGCCACAATGTTAGCCAAAGTTCTGAGAAGCTAACCCTGTTAGCCGGGGACTAATCACCTCTTTCTGTTCTCAGGTTCTTCTTTGCAGGTAACACATGGTCACCTGAGCTCCCCTCCGTCCCAGCCTCCGCTCAGCTCCATGGTGTCCCACCATCACCCTTCCATCATCAACGGTCTAGGGTCGCCATACTCAGTCATCACTTCCTCCTCCCTGGGTTCGCCTTCAGCCTCCATGCCCACCACCTCCAACATGGGTTATGGAGCACTCAACAGTCCACAGGTACAGTCCAGAGAAAGAGTATCTATGACAGTGTTTCTCAACCACTTGGTTGTGGAATTGTGGTTGTGGTTGTGGAGGGTTGTGGAAGCAATCTTCCATGCAGGTGTCAAAATTAATTAAAACATTTTTAAAAGACAAAACAAGCATTAAAGGTGCAGTAAGCAATTTCTGAAAAACGCTGTTGAAAGTAGATGGGACTGCACACATCAACACACTTGTAGCCAATCAGCAGTAGGTGGCGTGTCCACTCATGATGGGGGAGGAGAGAGAGTAAACAAGAGGGACATTTGAAGATGAGATGGCCAAGAGATATTACAAAAGAGAAAAGCTCTGAGGAATATTACTGGAAAAAGAAGGGTTATGATCAGGCATGAGCTTTAGGACTCATGTTAACTCTTAACTTCCCTGCCCTTGAAGGAAATTGCCAGCTTTCTGTGTTTTCACTGTTATACGGTTGGGGGCGCTATGACACATCTTCTAAAAGAGTACTGCATATCTGCATCAAAACGGGCGAAAAAGAAGCAGAAACAAGCGATAACATGTGTAATGCGATCATCAACATTATCAGCACATAAATCAAAAGAATGCATTAAGCTGGAATAAACAGGATTTTATGTTTAAGAGCAGAGGCTCTGTTCTTTCTTCTGATATATTACATGTTCGTACTGATATATTGATATTCATACAACAAAATAATCTGGGGGGCATTAACATTTTGTGAAAATGCTGGCGGTGGCTGGCAAAAAAAACGCTGGCAGGAAAAGAGTTTATATTAGAAAAGCTTTCCAGTGCTGGAGAGACCTAAGCGGGAAAGCCTGAAAATGGACCTAAAGGTTGCGTTGTTTCTGCTTCATACGTGAGAAACATTGGTTTAGACTAGAGTGTGTGCTGTTAGCGACTAAAAATAAACTCTTGCTTGTATATACTCGTGTACTGTATGTTCATTTTCAAATATCAACTGTGTTCAACAATGAGAAATTGATATTTCTATGTTAATTTAACGCCTCAACAACTGTTTGTTTCCTTTGATGAATCAGCGATCCCACTGTCTAGAAAAACCTGGATATATGAAGTAGCCTAATTTTAAAAGTGTGATTTCTTTACCTAGAAAGGTCATTTAAATTAATAAAATCTTAAAACTCTATGGACATTTTTATTAGCATATTCGTTCTGCCAAGCTGGTAAATCATGAGCAAGTCATGTCAATTAATTGGTTAAAAACAGTGGGAAAACTGATGAACATTCAGCTCCTAAAACCTTTGGAATCCTGAAATTTAATTATTTAAATTTTGATATAATAATAATTGTTGGAGTTCATTTTTACATTTACAGAAAGTAGGCATTCTCTTAGATCAAAATAAGTTTAGAAAGAAAAAGACTAGGGCTAGGGGGCCTTTGAATATTGTTGTGGACAATTGAGCGCTTTGGAGTCAAAAAGGTTGAGAATCACTACTCTATGAAAGATTGTAATGTTTATATCATGAGATGGAGCATAAAGTCAGCTTTCAACATCAGAAATGAAAAAACATGACATTTAATGATTCATTACTAGCATACTATAGTGGAAATTTTCCATTATACGATATTCTCTAAAAAAAACCACACAACCTCTTTTTATTAGCTTTGGATAAATTGTGCAATTTCATGAAAGAGTTAGTGGACCATCCATGCTTCCGATCAGAGAAACTTTCACTGCAAGAGGTAGCGAGGCAAATGCAGAATGCTCTTTTAATGCATCTCTCCTTTCCTCTGCAGGGCCTCCCTCCAGCCCGAGGGAGAACAGCCCATTCAGTTTAGTCTAGCCTAAAAAGAGCTAATGTAGCGTGACGGACAGCCCTAGTATAACCTTGGCTCACATGGAGAGAGATATCATTGCGTCGAAGCTGCGCTACAGCGAGCGCAATATGCAACACTTCAAGAAAGCTGTGGAAACCTGCCATACTATTAGCTGTAAATAGCGTCGTGTGAATGTCTCACTTGAGAGTAGGGACGCCTCTATAGTGGAATGCTTCTCGTGAGCGAGGGCCAAGAGCTCTGAATAATATATGGGCTATAGGCAGCAGATTAAAGAGAGTGAATGTGATGGTGACTGCTGTGCATCACCTTCCCAGCATCTTTCTGCCTCACTGAATGGCCCACCATTTCAGGATAGCGCTCTCAAAAATGAACACGTTTGTGTGTGTGAATGCGTGTGTCCTCATCTTGCCTTTACTGTTCGACAGAGTCAAAATTAAAATATCTGACTGTCAAAGTCAACATGAAATCAAATTTGACACTATTTACTCTATTAATGCATCTTCATGGCATTATCAATCATAATGTTATTCCAAAATAAAAATAAATTGTTTTTATAATCCTTAACCAGAATGTCAAAACCTTTTTTGTTTGTCACTTGGGCTGCATGGGACTATTGGATGTTAGCTAAATTGATATTTAACTATATGAATGTACTTTAACAGAATACTGTATGCTTAAGTGTGAATGAGCAATGCAATTAAATGTTTTAAATTATACATTTTATATTGAATACAGACAGCTGAACTTTAGAGTGCTTTTTGACCCACTTAAGTAGGACTTAACATTTTTTATATGTAATTTCATAATGACTTATTTTGTCTTTAAAAAACGGTTCAAGTGTACACTCTTGGTCCAAAGCGCCAAGCCAAAAACATATTTAGCAGTCTATTAATGGTCAACCATTTTAATGACATATTACAGGTCAGGAAATTAACAAGAATTGCACAAATACTGTAGATAAAGTAACTTAACATGGAATAGCCTTCACCTTTGTTTTCTTGTGGGTAAACTTGCAGACAGCTTTTTACAGGAAGAAGAGTCAGTGTTATTTCACTCTATGATGATGGCTTCAGACATTTCATTTAACAGTTCATTAAGTTTAATGTGAAACCAAATATTCACTATAGGGCTCAAATCTGACCTCTGACCAGGCCAAAACATGAGCCTGATGGACTTGTTCTCAAGCCACTTCTTGGTTGCCTTTGCAATTTGGGCAGGAGCAGTCTTATCGAAAAATAATTTCTGATAATTTCTCTTTAGATAACAACTTTTCAATACTGGGAAGGAAGTCAGTCTGCAATATTCCCCTGTACTCCGAAGCATTAAATGACTAAATGTCACAGTGAAGCAGCTCACCAAAACCAGCAGCTTAAAAGGCTCCCCACACAATGACAGCTCTTCCTCCATGCTTCACTCTGCTTGAGATTTTATTATTATATTTCTCAGCAGATTTTTTAAGACACTGATTTCTTAAGACACTTTTCTGGAGCATCATTTCATTGTGATTCATCACTCCACACACAACTTCCCATATTCTTCCAAAAACTTATTTCTGTCTTTGATGTTTTTCTGAGACAGTAATGACTTTTTAAGTGGTTTTGCATAATATGCGGTAAAGACAATTAAAAGCTTAGTGTTTAGCCATTTTTGGCTTGGCCCTTTTTTTCCCCAGGAGTGTACTGCCGAATAAATTGTAGGCATTTATTGTAAATCTATAGTAATACTTAAATATATTTGTTATTATGCACTTGTAATGATGAAGTTGCGATTTAATACATTTAAATATATTCACTTTGAATGTTATGTCAAATAAAACATATAATCATGTACTTTACATGTGCTTTAGTATGTTAGGCAACATATCAAAAGAAGTGTTATTCTAAAGTAAAATGTTTAATTTGACATTACAAAGTGTACTTATGAGTTTTAAGAAAAAAATGCTTAAATGCTGAGATTAGTGCACTGTTGAATTGAAAGCTAAATGATGCTTTGCAAAGTTAGGGCAAAAACATTATTTTATGAAATATACATTAACAATTGCACAGCTCTACTTTTCATTAAAAATACACGCAGTTCATGTACACTTTTTAAGCTATTATTGGTCTAGAGACCTATTGGGGTTCAGTTTTTTTTTTTTAAATTTCCATTCCTTGACCTCTATATCTCTCTCTGGGCATGTGTGTCTAATTCTATAACAGCCTTCTGAACTGTGCTTGACCATGATCTTGTTTCACTCATAAAACTTGCCATGTCAAGTATTTGCTGCCCTCTACTGGTGAAGACAAAGTTTATTTTACACTCATAATTTGATTGCCAATAATTTTTTTGCTGAAGCACGCTAAAGTTTATATTCTATTGCTGCAGTATTGCACATTTCAATAACGTGAACACCTTGAAAAATGTATACTACACATGTCTAATAAGGCTCAAAGCCACAGAGAGTGAATGCAAAAGGTGTAAATGAACATTCCCCTTCACGTGATCCAAAGAGGAATGAGAAACCACAGACACAAGCTCACTCCGTTGTTCGTTTCTCTGTCCTTCTATGCAGATGAACTCTATGAACAGTGTTAGCAGCTCAGAAGACATTAAACCTCCTCCAGGACTGGTGGGACTGGGCAGTTACACCTGCAGCAGCCCCGGGTCCCTCTCCAAACACATCTGTGCCATCTGCGGAGATCGATCCTCAGGTAACAACCCTCATACAGCACCTGCACACTAGTAAATGTAATTATCGAGAGCCAGACTGAAATTGTATTTCTGGATATGTTTAAAGACAGATATCTTTCTCGACCTATAGGGAAACATTATGGTGTTTACAGCTGTGAAGGATGCAAGGGCTTCTTCAAGAGAACCATCCGGAAA
Source organism: Gobiocypris rarus (assembly GCA_023029165.1). NCBI lineage: Eukaryota > Metazoa > Chordata > Actinopteri > Cypriniformes > Gobionidae > Gobiocypris > Gobiocypris rarus. The sequence continues at coordinate 42,283,767 of CM040915.1, read as the reverse complement.
GACCTCACATACACGTGTCGAGACAATAAGGATTGCCAGATAGACAAGCGCCAGCGGAACCGCTGCCAGTACTGCCGCTATCAGAAGTGTCTGGCCATGGGCATGAAGAGAGAAGGTTAGCGACACAAATGAAAGAGACCTTCATGAATTACTTGTGTAGGTCATTTAAACCTTGCTTTTTTGGGGCTTGTGTATTATTGTTTATTGTGAAGTTTTTTGTGTGTGTACAGCGGTGCAAGAAGAGAGACAGCGGGGTCGGGAAAAGAGTGATAATGAGGTGGAGTCCAGCTGCAGCTTTAATGAGGAAATGCCAGTGGAGAAGATTCTGGACGCTGAGCTTGCAGTGGAACCCAAGACTGAAGCTTACATGGAGTCCAGCACGGGCAACTCGGTGAGACAGTCTTTCAGAAAGCATCATGACGTCACTCTGAACTTTATTTGGAAATCTGATAAATATTAAAGATGTTATAACAATCTTTGAAGGTGCAATACTGGGGTTAGTAAGATTTGTAATTGTTTTTGAAAAAATGATCTAATGCTCACCAAGGCTGCATTTATCAAACATAAAACATATCACTGTAAAAAACAGTAATATTGTGAAATATTATTACTATTTAAATCATGTTATCTATGTTATTATATATTAAAATGTAATTATTCCTGTGATGTTAAAGCTGAATTTTCAGCATCATTACTCCAGTCTTCAGTGTCACATGATCCAGAAATCATGATTTGCTGCTCAAAAAACATTTCTTAATATTATCAATGCTGAAAACAGACTGCTTATTATTTTTATGGAAACTGATACATTATTTTGATGTATATAAAGTTCAAAAGAACAGCATTCATTTGAAATAGAAATCTGCTGGAACATTATAAATGTCTTTACTGTAACTTTTGATCAATTTAACTCATCCTTCCTCGAATAAAAAATAAAAGTATTAATTTCTCTCAAAACAATATGAAAAATAACTTATTTTTATTTCCAAACAGTATATCTAATTACTCATCCAGCCAAGAAAAATAATAGCACACTTAAGAAGTGTCACACTAACCATGAAAGTGATGCTAAATGCATTTATTTTTTAAACTGTCTGACCTTTAATTAACCTTTAATGACTTTGGTGAAAAAATCATTTTGAAACAAGAATTTCAGAAACAAAAATGAGTACAAGAGCAGATGTTTTTCTTTTACAAAAATGTTGAATTAAGTATTATTTTTATATTAGTTTTGTTATTGTATTGTATTTTAATTGAAATTATCTTTCGCTATTATGTACAGAACTGTGCAAAAGTCTTAGGCTCGCTAGTATTTTTACACACAAAAAGTGGGTTTAAGCCAGTTATTTATATATTTTGCTGGTGTGTTAGTAGGAAGTTTACATTTATAAACAAATTGCCATTAATTGTAATAATCCAGTGAGATTTTTGTATGCATAAAGAGTCTGACAATAGTCTATGCTCCACATTGAGATCTGATCTCATCTTCATTGAGTCTATTCTGTGATTACATGAAGAAACATAAAAAACTGAGATGGACTAAATCCAGAAGAACTGGCAACATCTCCAAGACACTTGAGGAAATCTTCCTGCAAAACTACATTAATAGGTGTAGATGGAGGTGACAAAAGGCGTTTTAAATGCAAAGGGTGGTCACCCCAAATATCCATTTGATTTAGTTAATAGTTAATTAATAAATAAAAGCTATGTATGTTATGATTTTTGACAGCATTCTCACTTTAAAGCATTCTGAGTTGCCTTAGATTTCCTACTGGAACACTACTGTAAAAGATATAACTAACTGGCTTAAAAAAAAATTGTGTGAAAATACCAACGTGCCTAAGACTTTTGCACAGTACTGTATAAGTTACATTTTTCTTCTGCTATTGCTTCTCAAATTGATCTTGTTTTAAGGATGGGAAAACAAGATATTTTGCAGTGCATTATTAGGGTCTTTGTCAATTTGTAAAGCAGGATTCTAAATCACAAATTCTTCATTTTCTCGAAATCAAATCTTGGCGCTCTCTTAAGAAACTATTGGGATATTGGAGAGAGATTTCATTTTAATCCAATTTTTTTTCCCCTATGGTCTCTGATTCTCAGACAAATGACCCAGTGACCAACATCTGCCAGGCCGCAGACAAGCAGCTCTTCACTCTTGTTGAGTGGGCTAAAAGAATCCCGCACTTCTCTGACCTCCCCCTGGATGACCAGGTCATCCTGCTGCGAGCAGGTCAGTATTCCTCTATTCAGATGTTAAATGTGTCTGTAGAATTTACCACACGCTCTCAGTGTTTGTGTTTGTGTATAGGTTGGAACGAGCTGCTCATCGCTTCTTTCTCACACCGTTCAGTGACAGTTAAAGACGGGATCCTTTTGGCCACCGGTCTACATGTCCACCGCAGCAGTGCTCACAGCGCAGGGGTCGGCTCGATATTTGACAGGTCAGGTCGCAACACAGAATCCATCTCACCACCTCAAACCCACTCTTAAAAATGTGTGAATGCATGTTCTAAAAAAGTATCAAACCAAGTGGCAAATCGGCATGAAACAGAAATTGCGATCGTCTTTCCTTCACTATTGTGATGTACTGTATATCTGAGGGCTTCTCAAACAAGGACAAATGTTGGGCGGGACTTGATTGAATGGTTGTGGTTTGCTATTGGTCGATCTCATGAAAGTGACAGGTTGCTCCGCTTTGCACTAGTGTCATCATAGAAGAGATGTTGCTTCAAGTGGGAGGGGAAGTTATTTTGATTAAAAATTACACGGGCACATGATTTAAAAAAAAAAAGTTTTTATAGTTTATAATAAATGCAATATTCCATAAAAAAAGAATTGTTCATATGACTTTGTCCACTATTTATTTCATTTTAGCATCACTAAGGTTTGAAATTTCTTTCATATCATTGAATCCTTGTATATCCAGTGTGCTAATCTAAATACATAACACTGTTTACAGGGTATTAACAGAGCTGGTGTCTAAGATGAAGGACATGCAGATGGACAAGACGGAGCTGGGCTGTCTAAGAGCTATCGTCCTCTTTAACCCAGGTAAAGACCTGTCCCGAACCTTCAACTCTCAGAAACGCACAAGGTCCAGACAATTTCTGTAAACCTAATCAGACAGACAGATCTGCCTAAAGTCAAGTCGCCTTCATTTATGTAGCGTTTATGCATTGTTTCAACTACCGTAATAAACAGGAAAATGATTCAATGAAGCAAACAGAATTCAATTCAGCTGTAAAGCAGCTCTAAAAAGATAATTGAGATAAGTGTCATTATTCATCTGAAATCAGTCCAGTGTTGATTCAGTTTGATTCAATAACTGTGTCAAGTTGATTCATCTATAAAGCAGCTCTGCAGAATGAAGTTAAGTTCTCATCCAATTGTGTTAGCGCATTCAAATCAATACATTTTTATATTGCTGCGGAACGAATCAAGCTTTTGGGGTAATTTCCCTTTAATCTCCTTTGAACATTCGATGGTTGACGCGTGAGTAGAATAATGTCATCTCATTGCAGCCAGTTTTTGAAAATTCGTATTGTGTTCATTTAGCTGATTGTTTACTGTTTAACAGAAGTTACTCCCATAATTCACTCAAAGCATAATGGGGCTAAAAATAATCATGACCCCATACAGTTCATGAGTATAATTAATCAGAAATCATGGTAACAATTTACAATAAAGTCTAATTTGTTAACATTAGTGCCTTATCTAACATGAACTTACAATAAGCAATATATTTCTATTAATCGTAAGAATTTAAATGTTAAGTTAGTAAAAATCTATGTCATTTTTATTCACAGTGCATTAATGTTAACAAATACAGCTTTGTTTTTTTTTTATAATGTAGTGGTAAATGTTGAAATTGCCATTGAGTAAGATTAATAAATGCAGTAACACTTTACAATAAGGTCTAATTTGTTAACATTAGTTAACTACTTCAGTTAACATGAACTAAGAAAGAACAATATTTCTCAAGCATTTATTAATCTTAGTTATTTCATTTCAACATCAGTCTTTATTTGTTAACACTTTATTTGCTAATGCACTGTGAACTAGTAGCCTGATCAATGAACAGCTGGATTTTCATTAACTAACATTAACAAAAATGAATAAATACTGTAACAAATGTATTGTTCATTGTTAATTCGTGTTATGTTAATTAACGGCCCCACTTTATATTAGGTGGCCTTAACTACTATGTACTTACATAAAAAATAAGTACAATGTACTTACTGTGTTCATATTGTGTTGCAAAACACCTTTGCTGATATTGAGGTGGGATACGGGTAGGGTTAGGGACAGGTGTGGTGGGATGGGTCAGTTTAAGGGTAGGGTTAGGTGTAAGGGAAGTGTCAACTGCGTAATTACAAATGTAACTACAGAAATTAATTACAGATGTAATTACATGCAGGTATTTTTTAAAATGTAAGTACAATGTAAAAACATGTATGTACACAATAAGTCCAATGTATCAAATTATTAATTAAAATGTTAGTACATAGTAGTTAAGGACACCTAATTTAAAGTGGGTCCATGAAAGTGTAAAGTGTACAAAACACAAACATTTTTTTGCATTGCAATATATGATTTTCTTAATTAGATATGTAATCATTGTGTTATATAAAATGTTAATATTATATATTATAGATTAATATTATTGATTAATATATCCTTATTTTTTATCAGCATAATATTTAATAATATTTTGATTTATAAGGCTACTGTTTGATGATTCAGTGCTTTTACAACAGCTTGTCAATGGGGCAGTATCCTTAAAAAATTTACATTTTTACCATTTCTCTCCTCTAAAGGGTACATGTTAGTAACTTTTGAAGACCATTTCAGGGACAAGCTGTTATACCCCTAACACTTCTTTCTAACAGTGTAGAATGATTGAAGAGATACATTTCTTCAGACAGCAACATTCAGTCAGGATGATGAAATGCATGTATTCTTATGTTTTATGTAACTGTCCCTTTAATAGATGCGAAAGGATTGTCAAACCCATCAGAGGTCGAGGCATTACGGGAAAAGGTGTACGCTTCACTGGAGGCCTATACCAAACACAATTACCCCGATCAGCCCGGCAGGTATTTCCCACACTGCCACCTTGATATTTTATTAATGTAACAGCACTTCTGTTCTTCTTTATTTTAAGACAGACTTTGGCTCTTTATTAGTTCAAATAGTTACAGTATGTAGGTCATGTGGGTATAGTTGTGGAGACTGAGCGTTTTTTTTTTTTTCTCTTTTCAGGTTTGCCAAACTGCTCCTCCGTCTGCCCGCTCTGCGCTCCATAGGACTGAAGTGCCTAGAGCACCTGTTCTTCTTCAAACTCATCGGAGACACGCCTATAGACACTTTCCTCATGGAGATGCTGGAAGCGCCGCATCAAATCACATGACAAAAGTCTTACTGCATGTAAATATCCCCCAGCGCACACTTAACCCCATTATAACAAAACGAAGTTCTTATTTTTTACCAAGCACAATGTGAAGAAAAATACAGACAAACACAAAGGATTTGTATTGGTATTTTCAAAGAAAGAGACACTGTTAAAGTAAAATGTAAGAGTACTGTAAACCTTTATTTTGTACATAGATTTTACCAACTGTGATAGCTGATAACTAAATGTGAAAATATTTAATTCAAAGCAACACTGTACAAACAGTCACCAGCAATGAGTTTAAAATTCTGTGAAAATAAAAAAGTCTTTTAAAATGTTTTGTTCTTGCCTTCATTTGAAATAATCTTCAGTGGATGTAATGTTACACACATGTCTACTACACCAGAATTCAAACCTTTAACAAGCAAACTATACAAGTAAGAGTTGTAGACTAAAACCCAGGTTCACCTTCCTTTGTCTCAGAAACACATTCACAACCAGTTTTCTTATTTTAATGAATCATGCTATTTAGGTCTTTGGTCCCTAGAGAAAAATACAAATACTTAAATGTATTTGAAATACATTTTTATGCTAAGAATACTACCAATAACTTTACATATTTGGGTAGTTGACAAATGCATATTGTTATGTAGTGTGAATTCTGATGTTTGAGAAAATATTAGGGGTCACTTTGTCAATTCTTTCACTGTTTATTTTTACAGAAATTTGTCCTATGGTTTGACAGAAAGAATGAAAGGATTAGTTCACCTCAAAATGAAAATTTCATGATAATTTTGCCATCCAAGATGTTCATGTCTTTCTTTCTTCAGTGGAAAAGAAATTAAGTTTTTTGAGGAAAACTTTTCAGGATTTTTCTTCACACAACCAATATGTTGAACGTCCATATCAATGCAGTTTCAAAGGGCTTTGAAGTGCTTCAAATGTTACTGCGCGATCCAGCTGAAAAATAGGGTCTTATCTAGCGAAACGATAAAATAAAGAAAAAGTGGTAGTCTGCAAAGACGATCAATTGTGGTTAAAAAGTATATAAAATTATTATATATTTTTTATAGCTGGGATCGCACAGTACCATTTGAAGCATTTAAAAGCCATTTGAAACTGCATTGATATGGACGTTCAATATATGGTTGCAATGGAAGTCCATTGTGTGAAGAAAAATCCTGAAATGTTTTCCTCAAAAAACTTGATTTCTTTTCCACTGACGAAAGAAAGACATGAACATCTTGGATAGCATTGGGGTGAGTAAATTATCAGGAAATTTTCGTTTTGAGATGAACTAATCCTTTAATCACCAAAGGGCAACAGAAATGAACACTTGTATAGTGGTTCCAAAAAAGTTAATATTTAAACAATTCTGAGACAAAATCTTACCATGTGCACATGTCATGGGCTTCACAGTAACATGACCTCGAATGGGGTCCTTCAAAATTAAACTTTTTGGATTCGCCAGATTTAAAATCGGGATATGGTGTCATGCCGGAGGACATGGGTTTCAGTGGCAAAATGTATCAAGTTCCTACGCTTTTAGAAATATATGGATGAAAAAAAAGATGGTCATTTACTAAAATAAACACTTGTAACATTATGCCTCTGGTATTTTTTTTTTTTTTTTTTACATTTTAATAAAAAAAAAATTGTAATTTATTGAACCATGCTTGAGACAGTCACACCATAGGACAATTTTGATAGATAGATAGATAGATAGATAGATAGATAGATAGATAGATAGATAGATAGATAGATAGATAGAGAGGGGATTGTTTGTGCGTGTGTGTGTGTGTAGACAAAATGCGCGCACTGTGCACATGTCATGTGCGCTTCACAGTGTGTGTGTGTGAGAGAGAAAGCTGTAAACCCTTGTTTCTTATAAATACATACTATACTAGCATCAATTGTATTTTCATATTACAGCACAAATCTACACTGTAAAAGGTGACACTATCGCTTTTGAACTAGGCAGGCAATATGGCACACTATGATACTAATATAAGGTACATTTTACCTCCATTTCTCGCTGAAGAACTGACAGTCCATGTTGATCCCGTCTCCCCAAACATTCTCTCATCCACACTCGTTTATTCTTCCGCTTTTGTTTTTTTTCACAACAAACGATCATTATTGATAGAGCAAGTTTTCGGTTTACAGTATCCATTTTCCCGATTCCAATCTGTTGCGTAGCTCACGTTTTCCTCTGGCACGATAATCTTAATAACATTTTGTAGTGTGTGATGCTTCACGAATTTCAAATCTTGTAGTGTGAGCATGTTTAAGATTTGAGGGAAGAAAATCTGCAAAGATTCTCCTGAAGTTATACAAATATTTATTTAGTGATAAAATGATTTACTAAAACTCCTGTAGTGTGAGCCAGGCATTCTAGTAAACAAAAACATCCATTCAATTATAACATGAGCCCCAGTGCTGTAACTTTATAAGTGAGGTGTCATAGTGTTGTTTGGTTCTGTCTGATCTATCTAAATCAATTACTTTATGACTCACTGGTTGGGAAACTACTTTTTTCCCCCCTAAAATTAAAAAGCACTTGTAAAATGTCTGGAGCTGGCAGAAAAGAAACACCATTAATGCGTTTCTCAGCAGGCATGAATGAAATGTGCTTCTTTCATCTGTTTCTGTTGTGCGTCTAGACTGGTGGTATTTATGGAACTGAAAATGCACTTTATGCGTCCATGTGTTTTGATATGCCATAATAATATGTGATTATATGATCTCTTTAATAACCATTGACATACCACAAATGTTACAAAACAGCAAACTATTCCGTCTCACCTGTGAAATGGCTGCATCAAAATGAGCATCTCTGTTTCAGTGCCATCAGTAACATGTTGTGCTCATTCACATCAACAGTGCAAAGTAATGGCAGTGGATATAACACACATGAACAAGCAAAACCGTTGATTTATTCCATACCAGGTTCTAAAAACACATTTTTACAAATTCTACCACATCTAATAGGCTATTCGTTAGAATCTCCATATGGACTGTGGATCCACATAGATAGAAATTTCTTTCATAAACATCAGTCTATCAATATGCACTACAAAACTTTGCACAATTATATAGTTAATGAGAAACCTTGAAATTACATCACTATTATATTTATTTCCCCAATATCATATCTACACTACACAACTATAGACAAGTCAAGCTCTTTATCTGTATTGCCATTATACAGAGATATTTAAAAAAATACATAACCATAAACCCAACATATTTAATACATTAATGGCTATTAAAGCTTACAATTGCAAGTTTATATCTCGCAATTGTGAGATAAAAAGTCAGAATTATCTTTTAAAATGTTTTATTCTGTGGATGAAACAAGCTTCCATACTATTTTGTATAGTACAGTATATAAAAAAGTTTAGGGCCAGTAAGATTTTTTCTTAATTAATACTTTTATTCATCAAGGACAGAGACTTTGAAACAACCAACATATTTTTATTTCAAATCAATGCTGTTCTTTTGAACTTTCTATTCACCAAAGAATCCTGAAAGAAATTATATCACAGTTTCCGCAAAAATATTAAGCAGCACAAGTGTTTTCAACATTGATCATAATAAGAAATGTTTTTATTATCAAATCAGTACATTAGAATGATTTCTTAAGGATTATTTGACACTGAAAAGTGGAGTAATGAAATGATGCTGAAAATTCAGCTTTGAAATCACAGGAATAAATTACAGGAATAAGTTTTAAATAGAAATATTAAAATAGAAAACAGTTCCTTGAAATTGTAATAATATTTCACAGTATATATTTTGTTTAACTTTATTTTTGATCAAATAAATGCAGCATTGGTGAGCATAAGAAACTTCTTTTAAAACATTTTTAACCCCAAACCTTTGAATGCTATCTTACGTATGTTTTGAGTTATATATTTTAGAACTATATAATAAAATAATGTACACTGTGACTGTACAATATATAACACTTTGAAATCTAGGTAATAACCATTTAGTGCATCAGTAAATATTTCTGTAGCACTTTATTTACAGTCCTGTAGTTATTATAATAAGGTTATAACTAGGTACTAGTTCTGAACCAAGCCCTAAACCTATTCTTAACCCATGGTAAGCACACTGTAAGTGCCCTTAAATAAAGTGCAACCAATATTTCAAAGGTTTTGAGTTTTAAAAGGTCTACAACAAGATATATATCTTAGGCTTGACGCAATGACTGTGTTGAAAAGATGAATACATTTGTCAACCTAAGCATTAATAGTGCTACAACCACTGATAAAGTGGCATAAACTGTCCTTAAATTGTCTCTTTCTATAAGAAACGAAAACCCATAGTAAAAACAGGATCTGTCCCTAAGGTTTAGCTTTTTTCATTTTCTCAAACTTTGTTCAGACTATTAACAAGAATGTCTGAACAGCGTCTGACTGGATTGCCTTTGACTGTTGGGGACATGTGGACTGATGCGTCTGAATAGTGGGTGTCCCTGAGGCAATGTTGACTTTTTGAAGCACATGACCAAACCAGAGGATTGAAATAATCACTGCAGTGTGTTTGGAGGTGTGGTACACTGCTTTAACATCTGAAAGACATTACTTCAGAACAAAAACCACTTCCCACAAAGAGGATGTTTTCTCTCTCTCTCTCTCTCTTAAGTTTCTTCACAGCTCATGGTCATTTTATTGCGACAGGAGCTGAGAGAAAAGCAGAAACATTTATTACATAGCACAATATATTTTTTTAATGACTACATTGGATTTGGTTTGACTTTGGGTATTAAGAGGTCATTACGCCACCATCCTTCTCAGTTCGGCTTATAAAACAACCAGCTGTTTGAGACACATGCATACCTTATCAACCACCCAAACAATCACCAAACACTCAAATGGCCTTGACCTCCTACATAAAACCAACTCTTGGACCAAATCGAGTGACTCATGAGAGTGAAACAAGAGAAATCTGTTGGGCCTTTTGTTGATAGTTACATAGTTTAATTTTCATGAGCACATTAGAAAGGTCAAACGCCACCTGTGACAACTAAATAAAGTCTGGGAAAATTGAAGGACCTCCGCAATGACATGGTTTGGTTTCTCAGAATTTGATTAAAACTCTTCATTTTGACCCACAAGCTGACCGCATTAGGAACATTTATGCACTAAAATCCAGCATCGGAACCTATTGACACTGCAATTTTAATAGCCATAATAAAAATATAAAATTAACCATTCATCCCATGTGTGGAATATTGAGATCCAAGGACATTTTAACAGACGTCACTACACACACTCTGTGTGTGTGTGTGTTCATGTTTTTCTATCCTGGTGGGGACTTCAACCTGACTGCACACAGACTCATGGGGACTCGTGTCACCGTGGGGACCTAAATTGAGGTCCTCATGAGGAAACAAGCTTATAAATCATACAAAATTAGTTTTTTTGAAAATGTAAAAATGCAGCATGTCTCCTGTGATGGGTAGGTTTAGGGGCAGGGGCAGTGTAGGGGGATAGAAAATATGGTTTGTACAGTAATAAAACCTATTAAGTCAATGGAGAGTCCCCACAAAGATAGTAAACCAGACGTGTGTGCGTGCGTGCGTGTGTGTGTGAACAGGTTTAATACCGAACCTACATTGTGGGGACCAGCCAGTGGAAATTATTATTTAAAAATGCAGGAAGTTGTGTAAGGGTATAGAATATACAGTTTATACAGAATAAAATCTATAAGGAGTCCCCACAAAGATAGTGAAATTGTGTGTGTGTGTGTGTGTGAGTACCTAGTATTCCCTCCATTGTGGGGACCATAAAATCTTGACCTTTTTTGTTCCTCATGAGAAAGAACAGCTTATAAATCAGGTTAAATTAAGTGTTTTAAAATTCTAAAAATGCAGAAAGTTTTCTGTGATGGGTAGGTTTAGGGGTAGGGTAGGGTGGTGGAATATAGTACGGTACAAAAATCATTACATCTAGTCACACGTGTGAATAAATCTATGGGGTGTGTGTGTGTGTGTGTGTGTGTGTGTGTGTGTGTGTGTGTGTGTGTGTGTGTGTGTGTGTGTGTGTGTGTGTGTGTGTGTGTGTGTGTGTGTGTGTGTGTGTGTGTGTGTGTGTGTGTGTGTGTGTGTGTGTGTGTGTGTGTGTGTGTGTGTGTGTGTGTGGGAGGTTTGATCCTCTAGTCTGTACATCATCATGCTTTAATTGGGCTACAGTGGTTAATTAAAGTTTCTGGTCAACAGGAGAAATCCAGCTGCCATACAATATAAAAGAGACAGAAGTGCCCAAGGACAGAACAAGGTGAGTTCACAAAGACGCTTCTTATCGGTAAGTCTTTCTCTGCATACACTCAAAAACAAAAATTAGATGCTATTCGCTTTATTTAACAATTTTTTTGTATTTATTTAACTCCATTGTATCAGGTTTCTCATTCAAACATTATTTCTTCATGTTAAATTGACTTGAAATGCTTACTTTTTGGCTTAACTCAATGTTTTCATTTTAAAAGAGCGTGTTTCAGTCAAGCTCAACCAAAGACGACTTCAGTCACTGCTTTTCAATGCAAAACTAAAAACATTGAATGTTTTGTGATCATATTTTGATCACTTCTTTCTTAGACATCTACCTGTCAAATTTAAAATAATTGTTTTCTATGTGAATGTATTTTAAAATGTAATTTATTCCTGTGATGTCAAAGTTGAATTTTCAGCATCGTTACTCCAGTCTTCAGTGTCACATGATCCTTCAGAAATCATTCTAATCATTCTAATTTCCTGCACAAGAAACATTTATTACTGTTATTATCGATGTTGAAAACAGTTTTTGTTGCTTAACATTTTTGTGGAAACATTTGTGGTAAGATTAAAAAAACTTGTATTCATTAAGAATGCATTAAATGGATGACAGTAAAGCCATTTATTATTTTACAAAGGATTCCTATTTAATAAATGCTTTAATACATTTAATAAATGCTTTGCATTGAACTTTCATCAAAGAATCCTGAAAAAAGTATCACCATTTCCACAAAAATATTAAGCAGCAGAACTGTTTTCAACATTGATTATAATAAGAAGTGTTTTTAGATCATCAGATTAGAATGATTTCTGAAGGATCATGTGATGAAGACTGGAGTAATGGTGCTAAAAATCCAGCTGTCATAATACATTTTAAAATATATTCAAAATGAAAAATCAGATTAGAATGATTTCTGAAGGATCATGTGATGAAGACTGGAGTAATGGTGCTAAAAATCCAGCTGTCATCGCAGGAATACATTTTAAAATATATTCAAAATGAAAAACAGTTGTTTCACAATATTTCTGTTTTTACTGTATTTTTGATCAAATAAATGCAGCCTTGGTGAGCATAAGACACTTCTTTCAAAAACATTTAAAGACTGTAATGTTTCCAAACTTTTGCCAAACAGGTACTGAAGGTGTTTTTATTATCAGTGTGCACTGCTCCATTGAGGCTTACCATGACTGGATCCGCTCTGGTTTCGTCTCTCCTGGCTCTGGCCTGTGTTCTCCTGCCACTGTGTGCTGCTCAAGGTGAGTTAGATGCTTTCTGAATCGGTCCATCTTGGTTGTGGCGAGGTCTGTTCGAATGCAGCATGTGTTGTTGTGTGCAGGCAGCTGTGTGGGCAGATGTGGTGAGCCGTTCACCCGCGGACAGATCTGTAACTGTGACTACAGCTGTTTTGTCCACGGCGAATGCTGCAAGGATTTTGATGAAGTCTGCACAACCAGTAAGACCCTCACCGCCTCACAATAAAGTTGCTACTCATTTTTAAGTTGCTACTCATTTTTTAATTAGGACAATCATTTACTTATTTTAAACATTTGAATAATAGTAAAATAGTCACAATTAAATAAAATTAGAAATGCATGCTGGGATGATTTTTTAAAAACCTTTAAAGGTGTTCAAATCTAGTTTTTCCTTGTGTTTTGCTTTTTCTTCTTTTCCCATTTTTATTTAGTCATTTTGACTGTTTAGGTCTTTTATATAATGATTCCTTCATTTTTAAACCAAATATTTTATTGTAATCATTAACCAATTAATGATGTAAAGCCTGACATATGACAGATTTTTTTAAATGTATTTAACCTTTAGAAACAAATGTAAAAGAATTAGGCTATGAAGAATTTTGATTATGTGTTTTGCATTTTTATGGCCAATATACTATGATATATATTGATAATATGGAGCTCATACTCAAGGAGAGAAAAATATGCAGATGTTTTTATTCATATGACCAAAAAGTAAGATGAAATGCAAAATATATAAGCCTACTGTATAACACATTGCATAAAATGCATATAAATATCAGTTGTCACTATATATCCCAATAATATATTTTTAATAAGATTATATTTAAATACTTAGTTTAATGTGCATTTTAATGCATTAAAAGTCTGACAGATGCATCTTTGATATATACATTTTAACATTATTATTATTTTTTTTTTTGTATGGATAATCAAGTAACCCAAGTTTTTTCAGGCAAGTAAATATTAATCTTGAAATAGTAATAACAAAATAAAAGTCATTCTTATATTTTATAAATATTATGAAAGATTTCACAGCAAAAGACACTGTATCCCTGTACTACTCAAAAGGTTGTGTAAAGTTTTTTCAGCAAAATATTTATGATGTTGATCCATAGACTGTATAAAAATATGAATGTAGTGTCCGTGACGTCACCCATAGGATTCTGAAGAGCAGTTTTGAAGCATAGATTAGGGATGAGCTGTCCATTGCCACGCGCGTCACTCCCGGATAACAGAAAATGGGCAAAGAGGCGGGACGTGGGCGGAGCTGATTTGACCCGATGACTAACAGACAGCAGATAAATGGCCATCCACCTGTCACTTAAAGTGGCCACGGCCTTAATTATTCCGAAATTTAAGGCTTTATATAATGTAAATGAATGAGAAAAAAATTACCCCCCTCACAGTTGTCATGAAGGGCAAAATCAACTATTTAAACAAAAACTAGAATTTGTACCAGGTTGTAAACATGTTTTTTTCTGCTGTAAAGTTAGGCATTTTAACATAGGGCTCAATGAGATTCTGCTCTCTTCTGGAGCCTGTAGTTGAACTAGTTGAACTACAGTTTAAGTAACTTCCGTATTGGCTTCAAGAGAGACCGCAGGTGCGGGAGGTTGCCACTTGTGTTGATGATTTAGAGGCCATGGTAATTCATGTAGCCTATCAAAAATATGATACGTTTGACAGGGTTAAAATAGTTGTGTGTAATTGGCAGGTGACTCCTGCAGGGGTCGCTGTGCTGAGCCGTTCCGGCGCGGGAGGCAGTGTGAGTGCGATTCAGACTGTGTGAATCACAACACCTGCTGCCCGGACTACAGCGGACAGTGTGGTAGGACAACAGCTTCCACACAAGCACTACACAAGTTTTACACTACTAGGACAGGATTTTTACAGACCCAGGGACCCCCACTATGAAAACACTACCTAACATTACTTGACTATATGCTACCTAAGATTAAATGCATTCAATTGGTTAGAAATGGCATGCATATTTTCGAAAATACATCTAACATCTGGTCTGACTTGATCAGATACCAGTTTTATTTTAGTTTTGACTTTATTCTTGTTTTCTTCAGATGCTTTCTCCCAGTCGCAAGCTGCAAGAAGCTCAAAACTAAACAAACCAACAGGTATCATTTGAAAGTGTATTGAATGTCTTTTTTTTGTTGTATGACTGGTCCTTCCCTTTGGAAAATTAACCATGATTTTACTACAAATAAAACCAAAAAAACATGGTTATTGTAGATTAACGTGGTATTTTTTAGTTAAACAGTGGTTATACAAATGGTAATCAATCTGCCAAAAAATGTACTATAACTTTTACTAGGAAACCATGGTTAGTTTTCGTAACTGCTTGAGGGACCCCTTTTAGTGCTGATTGGCTGTATATACTGTAAATTCAGGTAAAGATCATTCCCTCAATCTGCAACATGTTAGACAAAATGCCAACATTTTCTTAAAAGTCCCTCCTAAGACCACAACTCCCAAAGATTCGGGATCTCAGATCCTCCAAAAAGCCTCAGACAGACTGTATCTCACAGACTCCAGGAAACTGAACAGGATACAGACCAACCCAATCTAATGAGAAATTCAGAACAAATAGGTTACTGAGATTTGTTCACAAAACACGGCATATTAGTGAACGACAGTGGTTTAAATAACAGCAATACGATCCCATCTGACTGGAAGCCCTGTAGCTCTCATTTTATATTAACGTCAGATTGGATAATGACAAAGTGTATCTTTATGTTGTGTTTTTTAGATTATACTGAGGAGTGTATGGCAGCATGTCTCGCAGCTCATCAAAACCCAGATCTCATGAGAGATGGTAAGCAGACTTGCATGTATTACTGGTGTTCAGTGCCTTTATTACATATATTTTAGACTTTTCTTTAGATTTTTCTGTATTCTTTTTTTTTAAATGTTTTTGAAAGAAATCTCTTTTGTTCACCAAGGCTGCATTTACGTAATCAAAAGTACAGGAAAAACAGTAATATTATGAAATATTATTTAAAATAACGTAGTAATTTATTCCTGTGATGGCAAAGATCAATTTTCAGCATCATTACTCCAGTCTTCAGTGTCACATGATCCTTCAGAAATCTTTTTAATATGCTGATTCAATGGTCAGAAAACATTCTTAAATAAAAAGTGTCAGATTTGTAATACTATAAATGTCTTTACTTTCCTGACACATTATGTATATGCTTTTTGTTGTCAGGGACTAGAGTAAATAACTTAATGGCTCCATCTGAAGCTCCATCACCTCCTGCTGGTGGCCCTTTGCCCCAGGACATCAGCCTCTATGCTCCTCAGACACCCTCTGACATAGCAGGTAACAGCTCATTTGGCTTGCTTAAAAAGAATAAACTTATTCAAATTACAAATAAATACACTTTTAATAAGAAAGAGACAACTGATTCAAATCAGCAGACATTTACATCAGGCCTGGGTCTAGGGTTGCATGGCTAGGGAGGCATTTCAGAAACTTGGTGGGGCAGCACATTATCTGGCAATGGTTGGTTAGACTTGATTCAGTTCATGATTCATAGGTTTTTGACTGAATTCAAAAGCAATTTGTGCAAATTCACAATGATTTGCTTTGAATACATTAAGTTATATATATTTTTTAAATTAATTTCTCTATAATGTGTCTTTCTTGAGCAAGAAAAAGAAACAACTTTATTTCACAAAAAGTCATTTAAAAAGTCAGCGTTAAACATATGTACTGTTAAAGTTATAAGTTTAGCTTTGCACAATCAGAAAATAAGCGTGACAATGATTTTATTTAGTTCTGCTATTTTAAAATACGCTATTTCACATAACAAATGTTTACATATAGACCAGAAAAAAACTGAATTTACACAAAATACCTAGTTCATAAGTTAACATACACTTGATCCTTATGTGTGTCCTGTGTCGTTACCTGGATGATCAAAAGCTTCTTGAGCATCAATCATTATTTACACGTTTTGTAATAGTTTTGTTCCTTGTAATAGCGATCTCTTGGATCTCAGTATCATACAGTCACTGTTGGAAAGGGTTAGTGAAGGATTGTTCTGATCGTGGGCAGTTTGACTATCACAAATCCTACAAACAGTTATCATCCAGGTAACAACACAGTATTACAAAGCAAGGGCATGTAAACTTTTGAGCTGGTTCTTTTGTGTAACTTCAGCTATAATTTTCTATAAAAAGTTATGTAAAATAACTTATTCAGGGCAGCCGCAGTACTACTTAAAAACAACATGCAACAATATGACCTCTCTTTACATAAAGGATAGTTTTTTTATTTTTTTATTTACATGATTTATGATTTATCATGGCCTTTAAAATATTTATATACCGATATACAATATATATATATATATTATATATATATATATATATATATATATATATATATATATATATATATATATAAAGCCATGACTGTGTATCAGTGTAGTCTATAAATGTCTTGAGCGCTTATGAGGCTAGATCACACTTTTTGAAAGAGATGTTATTTGCTCACGTGACTGTGATAAACGTCCTGAGATGCTGAGACATGAAGTGTTTGGAAGCCTCCCTCAGAGTCCTCAGCCCTGATTGGATAATCAAAATATTAAATAAACTGCATATATGCCTTTAACTCCACAGGTATTGCTTTCAATCCGGCCGGGTTCCCTCTGCCAGAATCTGGTCATGGTCCTGCTCCTGCAGCTGGGCCATTACAGGCAGGGGGACCTTCCTCTGGGAATCCCCTAACCATCCCTTTGCAGGTCTCCTTCTCTGTCAGCAAACAAGGTGATGGGCCGTCCAGCAGACCTGCCTCTGATTCAGGTCAAACAAGCACTCTTGCAGACATCGCCCAGGCCATGGCAACCAGCAGCCCTGCAGGAGCTGGTATGTAACTTCTTTAAAACTTATGCATTTGTTCACGTCCCTGAAATTAACACTGATGAAAATATTAGTATTTTAAATTAGTTGTATTCAGTATTAAAAAATTTGATTTTTCATTTTAGGGAGAACACTTGACCCCTGGAATGATTTAACCTTTATTAGGGCATAATTTATCTTACCTTATAACATATACTTCTGGTTAATCAGTTAATTAAAATAAATAAATATATTTGAACCTTAATCTCTGTTTTTTTAAGATGCAAACTCCAACCCTGACCTCTGCAGTGGCCTTGCCATCGATGCAATGGCAACTCTCTTCAACGGCACTATCATAGTTTTCAGAGGTAAAACTTCTGTATATACTGTATTCTGTTGCATATTGTGCAGGGTTCTTTTCTAAATACACTACTAATTAAACAAAGTGCTTTCCATCTCAGGTCACTTCTTTTGGTCGCTGAACCCCAAGACCAAAAAGGCCGGTCCTGCTCGTAAAATCACTGAAGAACTGGGCATCCCGTCTCCCATCGACACGGCCTTCACACGCTGCAACTGCCAGGGCAAGACCTACATCATTAAGGTACTGAAGAACATGCAAAAGTGTCACTCACCAGGCTTACAACCCTTTAAAAAAACAACTGATTTGTACATTTTCTTTCGCTAAGGGTGACAACTACTGGAGTTTTGTGAATGGTGTTAAGGAGCCTGGATATCCCAGATCAGTGTCCCAGGACTTTGGTGGGCTCACCGGGGAGATCACTGCTTCTCTGCCAATCCCAGCCACCAGAAAGAGACCCGAGTCTGTGTACTTCTTCAAGAAAGGTGCCCTCAACCTCCTATGTTTGAGAAGCATTGTTGGAAAAATCTAAAATGAGAAAATGAATCGTAATTTGCATTTTCTAATCAGGAGGCACAATTCAGAAATTCTCTTATCCCCCTGGAAGTGGACCAACTTGCAGCGGAAAGAAACCCAGAAATTCAGTCTATGCCAAGATCCGCCGTGCCAGACAAGCAGGTACTAAATGATTTAAAAGTGCTAAATTGATGTACTTGAAGATAAATGTATTAACCAGTGCATTGAAAATAATAGCAACAGAACAGTGTTTTTTATTATTATTTATTATATGCTATATATTTTTTTGTAATTCTATTTATTTATTTTTAAAAATAAAATTGTAGTACTTCAGCTTAAACTTGATTTACTTCAGTTAGTAGCAGAGACATTTCAAATTTTATTGAAATTTTACAAGTTTAATTAAATTTAATATATTAATTAAAAAAAATATAAATACTATTAGTTTTTAGTTAATGATGACAACACTGCAAACGAATAAATAAAACCTCTAAAGTCATTTAATACATCTCACTTGACAGAGATCCAGTTGTCGGGGGAGATCAACATCAAACTCAAAATGAAGGGCTTCCCGACCCCAGTGACATCAGCCATGTCCATGCCCAACCCCAAGAAGCCTGATGGTTTTGATTACTTTGTTTTCTCTTGGCGTAAGTAACAATACTTTCAGACAAAAAGCATTACTTTGCTTTAAGTTGACATTTTGTGAGAAGATTGCAATTTACAAAATGTTACTGATTAAGTCTCATCTCGGTTTCAAGTCTCACATCTCGGTTTCTTTGATTCAGTATATATGTACCAACACAATCTCTGTAATTTACAGCTAAAGTCTTCAATGTCAAGGTTAGCGGTGAGCTGCCTGCTTTGGCAGCCCCTGTCAGCCACTCCTCTCAGCAGAATGATATCAGCAAGTG
The DNA here is from genome assembly GCA_023029165.1 of Gobiocypris rarus. NCBI lineage: Eukaryota > Metazoa > Chordata > Actinopteri > Cypriniformes > Gobionidae > Gobiocypris > Gobiocypris rarus. Next base: position 42,264,190 of record CM040915.1, on the reverse strand, counting down.
GCTCAACTGTGCCTGAAAGACCAGCGCTAATCAAACACCATCACCAGCTGCATGGCAAGAAAGATTCTCCATTTATTAGCAAAACCTTTGAACATAGCATCAGGATGATTACTCACAAAATATAAAAACATAATCGATCCAACATTGAAACAAAACATTAACCAAAGTAAAAAAGCAGTAGGCTGATTGTGAGAGCTTTGAAGAGTCGTTCATGGGCGTGATCAGTGTTTCTGCTGGGCAGACGCTGTGAAGGCAGGCGGATTCAGAAGGGAGTGCCTCTGTTGAGTCCTCGACCCCGGCCTCCGCGAGGAAAATCAATACCTGACATTGAGATAGCATATCGAAAACATATTCTTAAAACAAGTTCAAAAGTTCTACAGAACAAATGTCCAATTTTATACAAACTTGATTAATGTCCTGACAAATAAAAGGCTTCTGTATACATGTCAATTAACCTTTGCTTCAATAAAATAAGAAAAGCTTTAAAAATCCAGTCTGTGTGTTGTTACTCTATGTGAGAGGGTGTGAGTAATGATGTATGAGTAAGAGGGTGGATGTAGTGCATGTGAGACAAATGGGTCTTGACCTCTCCTGATGATCTGGTTCCTCCGGGGCAGCTGGTGCTGAGGAAGGAGTCGGCTTGCAGGCTTGGCCTGACCAGTACTGGTGCTAGTGCTAGTATCTAAAAGGACGATGAGAAATGGGGTGGTGTTGGTTTCATATAGTTTTATTCCATTTGACATCATATAAAAACTGAATGTTGTGCTGTCATTAAAGCAGCCTGTGACTTATTTAGCATTATGAGCATTGTGGCCATACTTGACTGTAAGGTCCTATGTTAACCTACAGATGCATATTGGTCACCAGATAATATTTAATGAATTGACAGAATTTTCATTTTTGGGTATGATTTAAGGTTAGTTGCATGTGCAGTTATGTTCAAAATTATTCAACCCCCAATGCTGTAAATGGTTTTAGGGAATTTAGTGTACATTTGTAATTGTATTCAGAATGAAATCCTACAAGGACTTCTTAAAGAACCATATGCAACTAAAATGACATCAATTAGTTTTGTAATACAGTAGTAAATGTTTCTTTTGTGTATTCTTCATTGACACAATTATTCAACCCCTTAAAGACTACCACTCTGAAGAACAGAGGTTCATTGAAGTTTTTTCAATCAGGTCTTGAAAACGCCTGTGGATGTCAGGGAGCAGCAATAAAGCCTAATAAGCACCAGTTAGGCAGCTTTAAAATGACTGTGATACTCAGCTCCTTCTAGAAATTTACTGGTGTGGTTACAAACATGGTGAAGTCAAGAGAATGGTCCGGGAAGACAAGAGAACCGGTGATTACTCTTCACAGAAAGGGCAATGGCTATAAGAAGATTGCAAAGATGTTAAACATACCAAGAGACACCATAGGAAGCATCATTCGCAAATTCAAGGCAAGGGGCACTGTTAAAACACTACCTGGTCGTGGAAGAAAGAAGATGCTGACTTTGACTGCCGTGCGCTACCTGAAGCGTAGAGTGGAGAAAAGTCCCTGTGTGACTGCTGAGGAACTGAGAAAAGATTTGTCAGATGTGTGTACTGAAGTTTCTGCTTAGGCAATACGCGCACCCTGCGTAATGAAGGCCTCCATGCCAGAACTCCCAGGCGCACCCCCTTGCGGTCTCCAAAGAATAAGAAGAGTCGACTGCAGTATGCCAAAAGTCATGTGGACAAACCACAGAAGTTTTGGGATAGTGTTCTGTGGACTGATGAAACAATATTAGAACTGTTTGGGCCCATGGATCAACGCTATGTTTGGAGGAGGAAGAACAAGGCCTATGAAGAAAAGAACACCTTGCCTACTGTGAAGCATCGCGGGGGGTCAATCATGCTTTGGGGCTGTTTTGCTTCTGCAGGTACTGGGAAGCTTCAGCGTGTGCAAGGTACCATGAATTCTCTTCAGTACCAGGAGATATTGAATGACAATGTGATGCAGTCCGTCACAAACCTGAGGCTTGGGAGACGTTGGACCTTTCAACAGGACAATGATCCCAAGCATACCTCCAAGTCCACTAGAGCATGGTTGGAGATTAAAGGCTGGAACATTTTGAAGTGGCCATCGCAGTCACCAGACTTAAATCTGATTGAGAACCTCTGGTGGGACTTAAAGAAAGCAGTTGCAGTGCGCAAGCCTAAGAATGTGACTGAACTGGAGGCTTTTGCCCATGATGAATGGGCGAAGATACCCGTAGATCGCTGCAAGACACTTGTGTCAAGCTATGCTTCACGTTTAAAAGCTGTTTTAACTGTAAAAGGATGTTGTACTAAGTACTAAGATTGAATGTCACTTGGGGGTTGAATAAAACTGATAATGATGTGAGCTCAGAAAAGACATTTGTTGTTATATTTGTCTGATGTTATATTTGTCTGACCTACACGTGCCTCTTTGATTTAATTGTAAGCAGGATGGCTGAATGATTTAAAATCAATGTCAAACCGACCAAAACGATCAATTTCAGTGGGGGTTGAATAATTTTGAACACAACTGTAGTTATGAACAATATGTTAAGATTTAAGGCTAATTTAGACTGGTCAGGTTGCCACCACTGCAGAGTAGTTCTGTTTATGTCTATTGACATAGTATTAAAGTAATTACTTTAACTACATGTAATGTTTAACAAGAACAGTGTAAAAAAAGTGGGTAACCCTGTTTTACAGCATCCTTGTTACACATTACATTTACTTACCTTTGTAATAACAGTAAATTATATATAATTACATGCAACTAACCCTCAACAAAATCCTAATCCTACCCTTACCCTATAGTAACTACATGTAGTTAATTTATATTACGCAGTACTTAAATATATAATTACACTATAACAATGACACCTTATGTGTTACCAATAGATTTATTTGAAATGAACAGATCTGGGGGAAGAAAAAAAAAGCTTAAAGAAGCTAGTATGAAATGGTGTACCTGCAGAGCTGGATGTGGGCTCTTGACTAGTGGAGGGCAGGCTGGCATCGTCAAGTGGCTGAGTGGACTCCAGCTCCGACTGGCCCTCTAGACACGCCTCACTGCTCGCACTATACGCAGATAGCATAATTAATACAACTCCACTGAAAAAAATGAAACCGAGGTGAACCAATAAACTGAGCGAGTGCCTGCCCACCTTTCACTCTCAGCCTCGGCCACAAAGACATCATCTCCATCATCTCCCGGGACAGCTTCCCCTGGGGCGGTCAGACTGGCGGTGGATGTGCTCACCATGGGAACTGACTGAGAGGCTGTTTCAGACACATCAGAGGGGTGACTCTCTGTGAATACTGTCACTGTCCAGACAAATGAAAGTGGGAGGAGAACAGTTAGGTTTGACTAACAGTCATATATCGAGCAAACGAACATAACCTGACTCACCTGGTGCAGCCACTTGTAGAGGAGTGGTGGGGACACTCCTGCCTCCAGATTCTTCATCATGAGTGGGCAAGAAGAGAGGACATTCATACATGCCCAACCCTGCAGAAGACAGACAGCCGCTTACTTTTCTGACACACACTACAGGAAGAATGTAGGATTATCACAATTACTAATATCCAAATAGAAAAAGAAAAAAAAAGTGTCAAGTTGGAAACTGAATTTTATGAAAGCTCTGACTTATTCCATTTGACATCAAGTGAAAACCTAAGCAAACTGAATGTTTTGCTGTCATTAAAGCAGTACATGACTTCTTTAGCATTATGAGTATTGTGGCAACACTTAGCTACAGATGCTTTTTCATGAATGTAAATGTACCCAAATTAGCCCAAAGGCTAGTTTTCATTGGTATTCATATTGGTCACTAGATGATATTTAAAGTGTTAGTGACCCTTTAAGATAATTTAATTTATCATATCTAACAATATTGAACATTTAGTTCTGCATGCTTGCATTAAAGAATCGGTTTCCACAAAATATAAGCAGCACAACATTGGTAAGAAGAAGAAATGTTTCTTGAGCACTGTATCAGCATATTAGAATGATTTCTGAAGTATCATGTGACACTGAAGACCACTGGAGTAATGACTCTGAAAATTCAGCTTTTTCATCACAGGAATGAATTACATTAAATATATTAACAGAAAACAGACGTTTTAAATTGTAATATTTCACAATATTATTGTTTGTTTTATCAAACAAAATGCAGACTTCTTTCAAAAACATAACTTAAACCACAAACTTTTAATAAATAAAAAAATATAATAATAAATACTGTAAAAAATACTGTTCAGAGTTTCCAAAGAAACTGAAAGGACATAAATGGCTCTAAAACAGAATCTCCAGGTTGTATTCTTGTAATTGAGGTAATTTCAAGCATCGTTACTGTGTCGTGCTGGTGCTCACCTCCATGTGTGGCCAGATGGCTCAAGTCAGAATGAGAGGAGCTGGCCTGAGGCACCATGTCCTCAGGAGGGCCGAAACGGAAGCGAGGAACTCCAGCCACCTGAGGGGAACTGAGATGGAGAGACGCATCATTAACAGAGGTGCTTAATGATGTGTCCCTTTTGCTATAAAAGAGTGAAAAGCTTCTGTGACTGACTGAATGGCCTCTGCAAAGCCGTCTGTGCGGTGTGGCACCACAAGGGTGGGAGTGCTGGGAACCATTCTGTCATCATCATCAAAGAAGTGTTGCTGTAGGAACCAAAGGAACAAAAATACTGTTGGTCAGAAACTCCGAAGCGAGATGTTTGCATTGGATTTACGCACAGAGTTCACTCACCATGCTTCCGATTCCAGGCGTGAGCTGGGGTGCACGACTCATTGAGGGCCGCCTACTCTGTCCTGGCTGTCTCTGTGGAAAAGAATAGTAGAGTCATCAAATTATTTAATAAAGAAATGGAAGTATGGGCGAGCAAAAAAACGAATCAAAACTTATGGTTTGTCATCCATACCTGCATGATGGGGGGTCCAAGCTCAGGGATGGGGTGGATGTTGAGACGTGGGGGAGGGGTGTGATGCGGTCTACGGGGGGATTGGGGCAGGCGTGGGCCCAGGGAGGAGGTGGTGGTGCTGGGGAGTGGCTGGTGCTCTCTCACAGGCTCAGCAGGGAAGGACTCCATGGTGCTGACACTAGCTTCACCTGTGAACACAGAGGAAAGTTATTCAGATTCACTATTGCTAGACACAGTAAACTGCCACTTATTCTAATTCTAGTCGTCGTTGCATAACCTGGAAATAAAATGCAACACGGTTTCCACAAAAATACTAAGCAGCACAACTGATTTTAACAGTGATGATGATAAATGTATCTTGAGCAGCTAATCAGTAATAAATTACATATTAAAATACATTAAAATTAAAAACCGTTATTTTAAATTTAATTTCTCACAATATTAGAGTTTTTACTGTAATTTTGATCTAATAAATGTCACCTGGGCAAGCTTAAGAGACATTGCAAAAAACATTTTTTAATGTTACACTACTTTTGAAAGGTATTGTAGATTCTGTAACGTTAGTGACTTTGAGAAGTGACTGTTGTGTGTGATTTTGTACCACTGCTCTGAGAGTCTGCTTGCTTCTGGATGGACCCAGATGCTTCTTGACTCTCTTCATTGTCAATGCCTGGATCAGCTGCACCACCCTGCAAACACCAAAATCAGCATATCAATCACCAAATCAAAACCACCATAACATGGTAAACTGTCAAAGTCACCAGAAGAATAAAATCTCAAATATACAGTTTGTTACTGTAGTAAATTAGGATTGTCTACAAGCAAGCAATAAAGCAACTTAATCGTTGTCGGTGAGTGTTATGAAAGTAGGCATTACCTCTGCCTCATCCCCCTCATAGGCCTCATTGGCATCTGCACTCCCACTGCCTTCATTACTCTCCTCAGCTGCTTCTGCCATCCCTCCGTCACCACCATCTTCTTCATCATCATCTTCAGCATCATCATCATCATCTTCATACTGCAGAAAGAAGGACATTTTATACATGTTGCTAATTACATAGTTTCTGCATTTCTAAGAAAAACACTGACCTGTCCAGGCTCCTCTTGCTCCTCCTCTTCCTCCTCAGTGCCACTATCTGTCTCTATGATGATTACGTCATGCTTGTACTCCTCAGATGAATCATGTCCACTGATCTGAGACTCGGATGGTTGGGACTCACTCACATGATCCATTGGGACAGACTGAGACAAAGATTCTTCATCTCCCTCTCCTAACACGGGATATGCTTCCTGTGAGCGATGAACAGACATGATCAGTGGTTCATGATCACCGGTTTGCTCACTGCTGGTTTACGGTCATGCTGTTAATAAGGGATAAAAGGCTGGTACCTCACTGGCATCAGAAGGCTGCTGGACTTCTCCTGAAACTTCACCCATAGCATCATTACTCTCCTCAGTACCTGAAGCATCCTGCAAAAAGGGCATTGTGGGATGATGTATAAATCTAAAGAGTCAATTTTCAATGGCCAAAGCACTATAACCATGCAAGGAGTTTGCAAAGGCTGGTAATTAAAATACAAACAGACAACACATCTTTCTATTAGATTTCTATCGCTGGCTGCAAGGAAAAGCACACATACAGTGTGAACAGTGCATCTGATACAAAAACTCCTAATGCAGTCTAAATAACATCACACGCAAAGCCCTTAAATAATAGCCAAGTCAAAATTTGTCCATAACACAACAAGTGTTAAAATGTACATTTTTAAAATGGTTCTATCTCTTAATATTTAATAGTCTTTCCAAAGTATTGTTTCCCTACTAAAACTATGGATTTTTTTACTGAAGGGCATTAATGATCTGTCTTCCAATCAGATTTAATAAGTCTGACAAATTTTCACAAGGTGACAGACAGGTGAGAGGTACATACACTGCTCACCTCCAGGCCCACTCTTCTTATGATACGGACTTTCTTAGTGATGGGTGGGTGGGTTGAGTCGTCCTGTGTGGAGTCGGTCACCTCTGTGGAGCTGTCCTGCTCTTCCTCTCGCATTCGCTTGGGCACAGACGAGCCTGCTGTCGCTGACACTGACAGAAGAACGGTACGTTAGTAAGAAACATCATATAAATAAAGGGGAGGTGAGGGGATTCTAGGCGGTCACTGGAAAATTTCTGAGAAAATTGTGTCTTATTCATAATACCAAATAAGCCCATGTTGTGTCAATATTTTTCTTTGGAATAACATGCACAGATAAATCATGTAGAGTATGACTAGGAACATGTATGAACGTAAATAGATTTTTAAAGGGTTACTTCAGCGATTAGCATTAAGCTTTGTATCAGTAGAAACCCAGGAGTATTTTCAAATTATCGTACTTTCCCCCCTCATATGACCCTGAGACAAGAGAATTATGTATTTTATTTCTGGAAAAATTCCTCCGATGACACAAATATCGTCATTTTGCACCATCGGAGGAGTTTTTGGCCAGAGGCTGAAGACTACAGCCAGCAGGAGGCGCTATTTCCACATGTTTTCAACATCACACTCACAGCACTCGGCTCGCGGAGCTGCGGAGATTCATGTAAACGGAGCGGTGGAGACCAAAGTGAGTGTTTTAACTTTTAAAATGAACTTCCTATGACAGTTAAGCTTCCAAAGACATGAACTGAACACGTGCCAGACTGATCACGCGCTGTGAATGCAGCCGCAGCCGCGAATCCCGCGATTACCTTAGCTCATGTGATGAATGTAATCCGATCCTGCTGCGTTTGTGCCGTGACGCTCAATCGGAACAGACACATTCAGTTTTTAATTGTAGTATCTCTAACTCAACTGATTTTCTGAAAATGAACACGGTGGGCAAGTGATCCAGTAATCCAGAAGCCGACTAGCCGCGCCTAGAGTAGGGCAGTGAAGCAGTGCATTCTGGGAATTGTTGTCTTTCATCCCCATGAGACAAAAATACATTTTCTGTGTTTTATCAGTCTAGAAGGCACCAAATTCAAAAATAATTTCACATTTCTACTACATTAATGACCCAGTTTAAATACAGATTCATCTTCCCAGCGCTGAAGTACCCCTTTAATATCATGGTTCTTTGTACCTGTACCAAAGACAGCAGTAGAAGTGGATGGCCTCTCCATCTGTGAGCTATGCACTGCCTCCATAATGGTCGTTGCTGGTTCCTGACTGGCCTGCTGCTGAGTGGGCTGGACGAAAGCGGTGGCTTGGCTCTGCTGCAGGCTGAGCATTGGCTGTGTGGTCTGTATGTTAGGGCTGGTGGAGCGCACTGAGCCACTGGTGCTGCCAAAGACAGTCACATGCTCTAGTGGACCCTCTATGGACTGCAAAGCTGATGGGACAAAACAATGACAATTTACAACTTATGCAATAAAATAAATCATAATAGATGTCATGAAGTCTGACCTCCAACCTTACCTTCCTGTGTTTCAACCTGTGTGGTGGGCATGACTGTGGCTGTGGGGGTGGTTGCAGGAGCAGGTGTTACCATTGGGCGTATGCTTGCCCTAGGGGTTGACTTACTCCCTGCAATTGGTGAAGGCTTGCTGGGGGCAGCAGCAACTGGTGTGGGCTTGATGTTAGCAGTGGGCGGCTCAGATGTACTGGCACTGTTAATAGATGAAATATGGAAAGACAATAGTGAACAATGATAGAATAAAAGATGCATCCTCTTAAATTTCAGCTCTAAATGGAGCATTACCTTCCTCTGTCAGCAGCAGGTGTGGGTTTGAGAGTGATTTGCCGAGCATCTGATGACCTCTGTGCCTCTTGAACCTGGAAAAGTACAAGTACTTTGATCAATAAAGGACAAAGACTTAAATATTAACCTAGATCCTTTAACTCTAAATAAAGTCCAAATGAAAAAAAAAAAACATAATTACATAGTATTTCTGTCATGTAAATATGGGCAGTGAGTGCAGAGTTTGTGGTACCTTGCTCTGGCCAGGCTCCTGAGCTTCATCTCTTTGTTCTCCGTGTCTCTCCTGTTGCTCACGGAGTTCCCTCAGCTCTCTCTCCTGTCGACTCAACCTGCCTTCATACTGTGACTTGAGTGCACTCATCCTCACATCCAGCTCCTCTCTCTGCTGCTTTAGCTCCTCGTTCTCTTTCGCTAGCTGCTCCTTTGCACCTAAAACACACGTGTGCTTGTCAAACCAAGGGGTCTTAATCTTGTGCAAAGGTTTGGGGTCTGAAATTTTTTTTAATGTTTTTGTAAGGTCTCTTATGCACACCAAAGCTACATTCATTTGATCAAAAATATAGTAAAAACTGTAATACTGTGACATTAATACAATAACAGTTTTCTGTTAATTTATTACTGTGATGGGTAAGCTGCATTTTCAGCAATATGCTGATTTGGTGCTCAAGTAACATTTATGCATGTTGAAAACAGTTGTGCTGCTTAATATTTTGTTGAAACCATGAACTTGTTTTTCAAGATTCTCTGAAGTTCAAAAGAACAGCATTTAAAAAAATAAATTAAAAAAATAGAAACTTGCTGAACACAAACTTTTGAAATGGTAGTGTGCCATCCTACCTCAACTTCCTGTTTTGGATGCATCACAAGGCCAACAGCCTTTAGTTTATTAAAGTTTATTTTATTTTAAGTAGTATCTGAAAAAAATTTTATTTGGATCTTGTAAATAACAGTTATCATTAGCTAGATGGACTAAACTGCTTTGGAGCATAAGTAAATCTGAAGGATTAATGTGCTTGTCATGTGTTCTGGTTTACTAACTGTTGAGCTGGTTGATCTTCTGCTTGGCACCCATGAAAGCTTTCTTGGTCTTCTCCTCTTTATCAGCGATCTGCTGTCGGAGCTGCTCCTCCAGGCTACCCTTCTCCTGTAGCTCTGCTCTTAGACGGTTGAGCTCTGGCTGCACCTGTGCCAGCTGCTCCTGCAGGCTCTTCACCTCAGCTTCACGCTCTTGCACCGTCTGCACCCAAACATCACCACATACATGTTTTGAATAAGCTGCTGGCAGACTCATTGACTCACACACTTCATAAGGAACAATGACAGAGGATGCAAGAACACCCTCCTACTCAAACTCTTTTCCATAAAGGCCACTAAAGCCCAACAAGAACATTTGCCTCACTCCATCAAACTAATGTCATACTTCACCGTCTCAAAAGTTAATGAACAAACAACACTCCATTACTCTCTCACTTCCTGGATTAAACACTTTTATTACCATTATATAACATGAGCCAAACCAGCCAAGCCCACAATGGCAGTATTTGTGGTTGTATACTGTGTACTTTTACAGCACCGGCTGTCCCAGTGAACTAATGGATTATACAACATGGGTCTGTAAAACTAATCATTGTGAGGAAGCTTTAATTGTTTGATTTTACGTTGGAGGGTTCCAATAAAGATTTTAATCTAACGCAGACATAAAAGGTTAGTTCACCCAAAAATGAAACATTTAATTTATGCTTTTATTCACATTTAAACATTGATCAATACACATACAAAGAGCACATCAAAAATGGTAAACAGAAGGTCAAATATGCATTGAGAGCTTCCATATACCGTGTTCAATGTACTCCACGAATGTGCATTCATTTTTATATGTGCAAAAAAGCCTAAATTAACTTTCTTAAATTAAATGTCTCTTTAGAATACATGGACTAAACCGCTTGATTTGTATGGATTACAACCACAATGCCTTTATAAACTTTTTTTTTAGAGATGATTGTCAGAGCAGCACACTAAGCCTTAAATGAGTACCTTCTGTATGCCGTCCAGCTGAGTTTCCAGCTCGGAGGATCTGTTCTGTGCCTGACTTAATGAGCTCTTCAGGTTCTGAATCTCCTGCACCGAGGCCTGACGGTCTTCCTGCTCCTGTGCTGGCTTAGAAGCAGCCTCTGCCACCATCTGTCAGAGATGTGACACACAGAGTAATTCAAGACATTTTTAATGGTTAACTTTGTTACAAAAAATACCAAATGATAACCATCTGTTCTGGTGTACCTTATCATGCTGTTCTTTGAGCTCTTCGTACTGGGTTTTGTAGCGACGACCTATCTTCTTGACCTGCGTGATGGTTTTGAGTTTCTCCTGGATGTCCAGTGTCTTTGTCTCCAGCTCCTTCTTCAGATTATCCCTTTCAGTGGTGACCTTCCCAAGGGTATCCTGCAGGTTCTGAACCTGGCTCTGAGCTGTAGTGATTGAAGCTTGGCTCCTGTTTAGAAGGTAGAGAATAAAGACTGCTCCGTTAAACAACAAACACTCACACTTTAAAAGTTATAATTCAAACTGCACACTGACCTGGCCATCTCATTCTTGAGTTTCCCCGTCTCCTCTGTAAGCTGCTGGATGCGTTTGAGATGGGCCTCCCTCTCAGAATTCAGCTTCTTACTTTCCTCCTGATCGCTGTCCTTCTGCTGACTCAGCAGTTGCTGCATGACCAATAAAATCAGAGTTAGACACTGAGAACCACACTACCAGTCAAGTTTGAGAATTAAAATGACCTAACATACTGGTATTTAATATAATATTCTATATGCTTCATTCAATGTACAGAACTTTGTGCATAAGCAGAAAGATTCAGAGACCTGTGTGCGGGCCTTCAAACGCTTGACATCGTCCTCCAAGAGTTTCTTCTCAGCCTGTAACATGCCACTCTTCTCACTCAGCTCAGCATTGGAGTCCAACAGAGGCTTGATGTCTGCTTCCAGCTTTCGCACCTACAAAATGACATGACAATCAAAATATGTTTGAGCATGTTTAAGCAAACATTCAATATGTACCAATATACCTGTAATTGCACATCAATCGATCAATCATTTTTAATTCAATAACTGTATGTTTGTCAATAAAACAAAGTTATTGGGGAGGGGGTAGTATATTCCGATTTATATCTTGATTATAAACAGTTTAATTTAGATGAATTATTATATATTATAATGAGTTTTTATATATTAATACATTATTAATTTTAAAAAGGACCCTCTAGTTGGCCCCATCCGAATAACTGAGAATTCTATCAAGTTGTGTATCATAGTGATCTGCTGTAAAGTCTCTAATTACCTATGTACAATTAACTTTTTTCTTGCAACTACATTATTTCTTGTTCTCTGATGATCACTTTAGCTAATGAATAAGACAAGAAATGTTCTTAATGAGTGATGTACACAGTGAGCTCTTAAGGTCTTGCCTTGGCCTTAGTCTGCTGTAGTTCATGCTCCAGTCTGTTTTTCTCATTCTTCAGCATCTTGTTGGTCTCGGTCAGAGCACTCATACTCTCCATCCGCTTCATCATGTCTTCCTGCTGTGTCAAGGTCTTTGTTGTCACCTGTAGATCGAGATGTTACTGATTGCTCTGTGTGTGTGTGTGTGTGTGTGTGTGTGTGTGTGTGTGTGTGTGTGTGTGTGTGTGTGTGTGTGTGTGTTTTAAAATCAAGTTCTGTGAAATATTAACTTTCTCTGCTGTTAAATGCTCCCTAGAAAATTGTAAACACTGTGGGAAAATAACATTGGCTCAAACAACGGCATAAGTCTCTAATGGGACCATCTGTTTGCCCAACCAATAGCAAATGGAGAGAAAGGTTGGTAAAACTGATTGAAAACACTTTTTAGGACCTGTAGCTTTTCTCTCTCTGCATTCAGGCTGTCCTGTAGTTCCTTCAGCTCTCCCTCCAGGTATTCCATGCGCTGTTTATAGCGCAGGGTCTCTACCTCCGCCACTTCCAACCGAGTCTCAGCAATCTCCTTCTCCCGCCGTACAAACCTGTTGGAAATGAGAGTCCAAATCATTACTATCCTTTTATTGTATAGTCCTGTAAGGCATTTTAACAGCATGTCATGCTTCAAAAGGGTCACGTTGCCAAGGGGTTTTACCTGAGGATGTCCAGGATCTGCTCATGAGACTTGCCCTCCTCATTCAGAGAGATGTTAAGATTGCCCTCTCTAGCAGTCTGCTGCTGGGTGCAGGCGGTTATCTTGCTGCTCAGGTTCTCCATTTGCTCGTGGAGCATGGTGTTTTGCTTTTGTAGCTCCTCGGCTCTCTTCTGCTCTTTAGAAAGTTCTTCCTGAGGAGAAAAAGAGAGAAATGTCAACCAAGTAAAAGCTCTATAAAGGATATGATGTTATAGATAGTCCAGAAAAAAAGAAAATTCTATAATAATTTACTCAAGTCATTCCAAACCTGTATGACTTAATTTCTTCTGTGTAACACAAAATCATATATTTTGAAAAATGTTGATAACAGTTTTGGTTCCCATTGACTTCTACTGTATGGCCAAATAATACAATGGGAGTAAATGCGAACCAAAACTGTTTGTTTATCAACATTCTTCAAAATATATTATTTTGTGCTCAGCAGAAAAAGAAATTCATACAGGTTAGGAGCGACATGAGTGTAAATGACGACAAGTTTCTAGCAGGCAGCAATTAAGGGGCCAAGCACGAAATGGCATGATGAGTTATGCAAGCTGGCAGCATCAGACCAACTGAAGCAATGATTTAATGAAGACATTTAAGATGTTATAGTCAAAACAGATTAAATATCATAAGCAATTAAATCATATTACCAGTGATTATATTTTTCACTTTTGACTAATAAGTAACAATGTTACCAAATTGATGTTGTGTGGTCAGTGTGAGGTGACAATTACACATATAAAGTTGTCAATATGCCGAAGCCTATTTTTTAGCATATTTTTTTAATTTCATTATACATATTTGACCACAAGGTGGCACTGTTCCGAAACATTTTTCAGTACCTTTTCAGTCCGGATAACACATGCATTTGTAAGGATACGCTAATGTGTTCATAAAATATAGCATTTACATCAAAATTCTAAATGGGCAAGGCCCAAAATGGCAGATATTGGAATATTAGGTATTATTCCACTTGGTAAGGTGCACTAAATGTGGTATGATTTTTGGGTAAACTGTTTAGAAGTTAAGCAAATTTTTTTTTTTTGTGGCACTGTGCAAAAATTCTGCAAGTAGCCTCAGGTCATGCTTGTGATGACATGTACCAAGACTCGAATTTGGACATTTGGATGGCTAGAGGGATTGAGATAGAGAATCTAAATTTGCTGTGGTTAATATTTAGACCATCAGTGCTTGGCCCCTAAATATATTATTTGATTTATGATGGCCTGTGAAGCTCTCTAACATAATTTTGCATCAGTTTTTACATTCTTCTGCCTTTTTCCAACCACAAGATCTCACCTTCAGTCTCTTCTCTTGCTGTTCCCAGCCCGTCCGACCCTGATGCAGTTCAGATACAGCTTTCTGAGCCTTCTCTTCTAGCTGCTTCAGGTTCTGTGCTGACAACTGTCCCTGTTTCTTGGCGGCCTGTAGGGCTTCCACATCTGCAGCGTGCAGCATGAGCTCTCGCTCGTATTTATTCTGAGCCTCTGAAGCCAGCTTAGCCTTGGGCCAGACATAAGACACAGGTGAGTAAACATCCAAGAAAATCAGTGGGTAGCTGTGTGAAGAAATAATTATTTGATTCAGGAGTGTCACACCCACCTGTAGTTTGCTGTCCTGCGTGGCTCTCTGCTCCTGGGCCACCGCTGCCGCAGCTCTCTGCAGCGCATCCTGCAGCTCTGTCTGCATGCCCGTCGCACTCCTCTTCAGTTCCTTCACCTGTTGTGCAGCAAAAAGACGGGGTTTCGGTCTTCATAACTTTCCTATACAGAACAGCTACAAAAAACATTGACATGCCATCCATGTGCATTCCTGACCCGTTCTTCAACGCTCTCTATAGCTTTTATCTTCTCCTCCTGGAGCTCCAGCTTTTCCTTCTCTGCTTCCAGCAGCCGGGCTTCCAGCTGCTGGTTCAACTCTCGTGCCGTCTTCAGCTGGCTGTCAATGGAGGTCCGTGCCTGCTCAGCCAACTAGAAGTAAAAAATAGGGCAAATTTTAGTAATGTGGCTACTTAGGAATTGCGTTAAAATCAACTGAACAGGGGTCTATACCATGAAGCCCATTTAGGTGTACAATTTTAGTTTATAAATTATTATTAAGAACTTTAAATAAACAAGCTTTAGAATTCAAACAGACCAAGCTATAAAAATTACTACATTTGAGCTTAAAATGTTCAATTCTATTTATTCTTATATAACTTCACTTACTATATAACTAACTAAACTAATCTCATAACTTTTACTTATACCGATATAGCAAGATGTTGTCTTTTAGTTGTCCCCTTTCATTGGCAGCTTTTCTTGCTATGTAAATTTGCTTAAATTCTTATATTTAATCTCTTAATATTCTGCAGAAGAGAGAAATGAATCGCAGTTTTACTGTTGCACAGCATGTGATTGACTGTTCACTAGTGAGTTGACAAGAGAAAGTTGATGATCAGCTTCATGGTACCAACAAAGGCTGATTGGATTGGTTTGGTCAACTCTAAACTAATCCTGTAACCCTGAGTTTGTTTAACTACCATCATGGTAAAAGGTTAAAGAAGATCATTACCTGCTTCTCTTTGTTTACAGATTCCTCCAAGCTGAGCACCATGGATCTGTACTGCTCTACATTGGTTGTAGTGTTTTTCAAACGCTCCTTCAGGTCAGAGTTCTGTTCTTCAACCTGCTGTAAACGTGCTTTGAGCTCATCGACCTCCTGCTGAGGAACGCCAGGAGCTGAAATGGCATATAACAAGAACAATATCGTCTTTTACAGTACTGGAAATTATATGACATGCACTACTCCATCCTCTAATTTCTGTTTACCTCTGGGTAATGTCCTAACAGGCTGTTTAGGTGCTGTGCCAAGGTTCTCGTTGTTCAGTTGCTGTCTCATGGAGGTGACCTGCTGTTCAGTAGTTCGAAGCAGCTCCTTAGTTTTCTGATGTAGTGCTGTCTGTGCCTCCAACTGCTTCCTAACCTCCAGCAACTGAGCCTGTCCAATAGAAATGAGGTATTTTTGGTGTAGACAGGTCCACTCATGCGGTTGCAGCGGTTTGATAAACAAGTCAACTGCAAAACCAACAAGTTGACCATTGTAAAACCTCCCTAATAAAAAGGAAGTGTATTTACAAACTTACATCTTGATTGCGTTCCAGTGAGTGTCTCTGTTCCACCTCCTGTTCCAGTTTCTTCTTTAACTGAATAATCTCTTTCTCTAGGCGCTGGATCTGGTTGTTGTAGAGCTGCTTTGTCTCAGTCTCAGAGCGCTCCATGATAAGCTGTGATATAATGAGGAAATTAAGAAGACCAAAGGGAAGAGTGCTTTGACAACATTGGTTGGGACATATGTAAACAAGCAGTACCTGAATGGATTTGAGGTTGGTGAGCAGGAGATTCTGGCCCCGCTGCTCAGTCAGGATGGACTCTTTTTCTTGATTCAGTCTGTTTTCCACCTGCTTCAGAATGTCTCGTTCCTTACGGATATTCTCAACGCGCAACTGGTAGAAAAAAAAAAAAACGAAATTTAATATTGAATATTTGTTTGCTGACAGCCCATACAGTATTTAACTTTCTCCTACCTCAGCCATGGTTAGTTTCTCATTGGCCTCCCTCAGATCTTGAGTCATTGTGTGAATGATTTGCTCATGTCTCTGATGAGTGGCATTCATCTTTTGATTCTTCTCCCGCAGTGATTCAATCTCTCGTCGAAAGCCATTCACATTCTCCTGAAGCATCTCGTACCTGCCATGTACCACGAATCAGATTTCAAGAATTCAATCCTTTTCAAATCATGTGATGCAATTTGAATTAAACTAGCTTTTAAAAAAAAGAAAATTCAATTTGTATTTTTACACACTCCAACAAAAAGTCCACCACATTTCAAGATAATTTAATAAAACATTTATTTAAATAAAAATTCTGCATAAATAACAAACCTTAAATATTAAATACTGTTCCACAATGGTCCCAAAAATTAAAGTTATTATATGAAATATAATATTACACATATTCAAAACAAATTCCTAATCAGTAGCGACTCCTGACTGTAAATTAAGGTAGGAGGACCGTAAATTAAATTGAGATTCTGTGTCTCAGTGCTAATTTAGAAAAAATGGTTTGTTAGTAAATTATATTTCGCATGAGCACGTTTAAACTAAAGAATTTATTCTTTAATTTGATATGCTATCCCCATCCGCTACTCCACATAGGAAGAGCAGACAACTAGTTACAGATCTGAAGCTGACTAACACATATCTAAAGCATTGAGATTCTGTGTCTCAGTGCTAATTTAGAAAAAATGGTTTGTTAGTAAATTATATTTCGTGATGAGCACCATTTTACCACAGATATACATTGGAAAATTGTGGGACGCTGTAAAACTGCCGAGTGACATGATGAAACCTGTCTCCCTCTGCCATGTGCTAAATGTTATTATATATATTACAGATCTGAAGCGACTAACACATATCTAAAGCGTTGATCTCAATTATATGCTGGTCTGAAGCGCGGTTTACGCAAAGTAATGTGAAAATAAGCATGCCAGTCTCAAATATGCCCCAATAGCTCTAAATTTTCAGCAGATCCATTTTACCACAGATATACATTGGAAATTAACTAATGATGAACTGCACTTATAAAGCATTTATTTATCTTTGTTAATGTTAATTTCAACATTTACTAATGCATTAATAAAATATTGTTGACATTAGTTAATGCACTGTGAACTAACATGAACAGCTGTATTTTTATTAACTAACATTAACAAAGATTAACTAATGCTGAACAGAGGTGTTTAACTAATGTTAACATAATACAACCTTGGCTAGACTGCTTAAGTTAAAGTGAAGTAAAAGCAATATCGAACTTAAATTCATTGAGCTCACCGTTTAAAGGCGAACTCCAGCTGAGAGGAAAGTTTAGCCTTTTGTGAGAGCAAGTCAGACACTTGACCACGAAGCCTCTCAGTCTGTTCGTTCAGAAGCTTGTCGTTTTCTGCCTTCTCCTTTTTATATGTTGTGAAGGAATCATTAAGCTGCGAGGTGAAAAATGTGCAGTTTAATGGTTAATATTAAATGTCCAAATGAGGTTTGAGCTACAGAGTCATATTATAAGGAAGAGTTCACAGAAAAATGAAATAATTTCCTCAATGTTATGTCATTCCAAACCTTTAAACCAAAAAGAGCAGGTCTAGCAGAACGTTTATGCTGCTCTTTTCCAAAAGCATACAGGTTTAGAAAATAATGCCAACATTTCTAATTTTTTGCATGAACTAACTCTTTAAAGTAGAGAACCATGGCGAGTCAATCTGTCGAACCTGTTTAAGTGCTGCTTTAGCCTGAGTTGCCTGGACAGATTCTGAAGCTGCAGACCTCAGGGGTGTAGATCTGGTGGACATGGGTCCTGGCCTGCTGGGAGTGGTGGACTGAGATCCAGCCTCTGAACCTGAACACAACCACAGGACTTTATTTAACATATGGATCAAAAGCCAATAAAAAAGGCTGTTTGGTCTAAGGGGTAAATTTTCACCCTGTGGTGGGAGCTCGACTCCTGCTGTCTGCAACAGGATACGATACATGTCTCTTTGTCGGGTTGCAGAGTCAGACAGCTGCTTCT
Source organism: Gobiocypris rarus (assembly GCA_023029165.1). Classification (NCBI taxonomy): domain Eukaryota; kingdom Metazoa; phylum Chordata; class Actinopteri; order Cypriniformes; family Gobionidae; genus Gobiocypris; species Gobiocypris rarus. Next base: position 42,245,755 of record CM040915.1, on the reverse strand, counting down.
GGTGGTTTTGCTGTTCTTTGATCTGCTCCAGTTCCTTCTGAACCTTCTCCAGACTCTGTTCCAACTCTGTTTGTCTGAAAGAGCAGACACTTTTTTTTGTACTAATTTTTAGAGTGTTAATGAAGAATAGTAGGGCAACGTATGTAATAGTTCTGGCAGATCTCAAATATGAAATGTGCGTATTTATATGCCACTCCCAAGATCACAAGGTCAGTACCTGGCAGTCTTAGCCTGGTTCTGGTCCCTCTGTCTCTGCTCCTCCAGTTCTCTGACCTGGGCAAGAAGGTTCTGGTTCTGCTGCTGAAGTTCTTGGACGCTGCGGAAGGCCACCTGCCGTGAGCCCTGGACCTCAGAGCTACTGCTCACAGCCGAGCTCAAGTCCTCACGCACCACCTGATTACCACGTGCCTCCTCCACCTCAACCAGCAGCATGCTTACCTGAATGAAAATTTTTTTTGGGAAATATATGTAGATTTTGTCATCAGAATCACTGTGCTGTCTGATGCTGAAACTAGGTGTTTCATCTCAATGTTTAATGTAATCTTAATGTTAAGAGCCTGAGGCTTACCTGTTCAGACATGTCTACTAGCTGCCTCTTTGATCTCTGATTATCTCTCTCAAGCCCTAAAGCTCTCTTATTGGCTTCATCTGTCTCCTTCTGCAGCCGATGGACCTCCTGATATACAAGAGAAAAGACACAGATTAGCGTCTACCGACCAAGCATTTTTTTTCTCTTTTGCTAACTCGCTCAAATATGTACAAACCTTCATAGCTTGCTCCAGTTTGGAACAGAGGCTAGTCATGGACTTCTGCATGTTCTCATATTCCTCTCTCTGGCGTTTCAGGATGGGAGCTTTAGTCTCCACCTCCAGAACTATCTCATCCAGAACTTTGTTCACACGCTTGCTCTCCAGTTTCTCCAGGTGCAGCTGATCTTGCGCCTCCACAAAGGCATTATACAGCTGATAGCAGATACAGACAAGTTACTAATATTGATAAACATTACATATAGCTAAACTCAATCATGCTAATAGCAGTTAAGTGTCACAAGATAAACATTGTTTACCTCCATTAGCTTCATGCCCGGCTTAACAATCTTGGCCACTGCAGCTGCAGTTGGCGAGAGGTTTGTTAGCTCCTCTTCTGTGAGAGCTGGAACACCTTTTGATGTATATAAATTCAGACTGAAATCTTGAATCCATAAAAAGTGCAATCCAAGTACACTGAAAAGATTCTTTAGGCTAAAACAAAAACCGACACAAACTCAAGCAGTTTTTTTGTGTGCATTACCTCTCCTCTTAAAGTCTGCAAGGCGTGTGTTGGCGTTCTCCAGCTCTTTCTCCAGATTCCTGACCTTCTCATGTAGATCAGACTCTGCTTTCTCCCTCACACCCTGCAGCTCTGACAGCTTCTTCTCTGTCCCTTTATTGGCTGTTGATAAAAGAGGCATTTTTAAATTCAGCACAACATTCACAGTGAGGCAATAAGAGTGTAAACACACCCAAAACAAGACAATGGATATGTTCAGAAAAACATAATACAATACTACTGATATCTGCAGTATTTGCATCCTGTGCAATTTTTGTGCATGCAATACCAGGATGACCTTCTACATTTTCCTAAATGTGCAGTATACAATATATATCTATATCTATATATATATATAGGAATTGTTCAAACCTTCCATCGTCTCCTTCAACAGTTTGTTGAGCTCTTCAACAGCTCTGTTCAATTCACCATTCTTGGCTTCAGAGTCTGCTGCTGCATCCTGTGAACAAACAAAAGGATTCAGATTTTAATCATACTGCACATTAACATTGGACGCCGCACAACAAATATCAACATTTACTGACCTTGTACAAATTACAGAGTTTGAGGTTAGCATTCAGCTCATTGCGGTACTTTTCCTCCATGGAGGCCCGTTGTTCTTTAGCCTAAAAATATAGGACAAACAACACACCTTAGCTAAATTTCTCTTCTATGTCAAGTGGTAGAGCAAACAAGAATAAGAAAGTGATTTGTGAACCTCTTTGAGTTTGTTCATCAGATCTTCAGTACTCTTCTGCATGTTGTCAATGTTTTTCTTGAGCGTGTTTACTTGGTCCTGAAGTCTGGTCGCCTGAATATGACATGTATATGATTGATGCAGATACATGATCTAATAAGAATACAGCCCAATACATGTCTCATAAATTCCTCACACCTCTTCCTTCTTGGTCTCTAAAGAGCACCTGAGCTCCAGGATCTCTCTGCCCTTGTCTCTGAATACTGTGTACAGCTCGTCCGTTTTACTCTTCAGCTCTGAATTCAGCCACGTGTTCTGATTCTGGAGAAGCTCCTTTTCTTGCTCCATTCGCTTCTCACGATGCTGAAGAAAAAGAAACACAGTAAACCAATAATCAAATCAAAATATGGAATCAATGGTCAGATGTATTAATTCATCACATAAGACCAAATAACCGCTAAATGAGAGTCACTGGTTACCTGAATGGAAACCTCAGATGACTGAAGTTCATCTAGTTTAAGCTGGAGCTCCATCTTAATTGTGCTGGTCTCCGCAAGTTTGTCATTGAGACGTTTGAGATCCTCTGTATATTGACCATAAGAGACATGTAAGAAATTACACATGCCAAAGGTATTGGTACTTTTGTACCAAATACCAACTTAACTGCACAAACAATGGATATGTTCAGAGAAGAATACTACTGCAAAATATACAGTATATATTATGCATACTGTGCAGATTTTCTGTATGAAATACAAGTGTGGTCCGTTACATGTCCCAAAATGTGCACTGCAGTACACAATAGAACACATTATGCGCTATTATATCCCACAATGCAATGTGCTCAGTCTTTCCAGTGTGATGACTAAATCAGAAATATTATCTGCTGAAATTTAACAACTTCTTGACAAATTTTTTGATGTGACAAAAAAGCAAGTAGTCATTTGCAAAAAATGGCTAATTTTGTACAAATAAATATTAGATTGATTAAAGGAAACTACACAATTACCTTATTGATTAACTTATTTCTGATTGACAAAATATTAAATATTTGAGCAACAAAGAAATATTTAATTAAAATTAATAAACCTTAACACTTAACTGCTACGTTTCAAGTTAATTTGCTAGTATTTATAATTAACGTTTATAAAGAACTCTGATCAATAGCATAGTTTTTGCTACGGTCTCAAAATTGGTATATAGAATTTCCAAATTTCTGTACAGAAACAAAGCTATGCAAATAAAGAGTCCTCAATTCAGTAATGAAAACAATCACATTTGATTAATGACATTAAACTCTAAATGTCAACGACAACTTTGATCGACTGATGTAAAAAACAGTGCCATACCACTGAGGTTTTCCACTTCTTGAGATCTCTTCTCAAGCAACCGTGAGAGCTCTCTATTTTCTGCCTCAATTTCATATTTGGCTCTTGGTGGTGTACTCTGAAATGCAAAAACATTTTGGGATATTTACATCTTTATCTGCTCAAAACACAAAGGCCCATATGAAGCATGACAGGTGAGAAACTCAAATAGTTACCTCTTGTGTTGCTCCCTGCTCTTCCTCTATATCTTTCAACTTCTTAAGTTCTTCAGCTTAAAAAAAAAAAAAAGTGCAAGCACACTCATGTTACACAGTTGCTCTGCAATACAATCCATATATAAAAACAGAATAAAGCACTGTACTTACCAAGATGGCTGTTCTCCTCCTTAATACTATGATACTCTTTACTTTGGGACAAGAACTGCTCCTGACTCTCAGCTAGCTTCTTCTCAAGATTAAAATACTGTTGCTCTGTTGATTAAAAACAAACCTCTGTAACATGTTTCACTGGGACAATTCATAACAACAGCTCTTTTGACACTTAAATTATGATTAGGACTGCTGATTTAGAGAAGAAGAAAAACTTGAAATACGTTAATTAATTATGCTTTATATATTTACAAGAACAGGATATATTTACATTACATATCAGGAAGACTGCAAGTGAAAATTAAGTGAAAAGTGAAAAATACAGCAAAACATGAGCCAAACATTTTCTATGGTCAGCCACTGCATCTCAGTATTAACTAGGTTAGTATTTATGGCAAAAGACTTTAAAGTAGACTCAACTTGGTATATAATGTATGCAGAGGATACAAGCCTCTCCGGAACAACTACCAAGACAACTTATTTTTTTAATCTGCATAAACGCGTTTAAGATGCCTAAACATGCTGTCTATTAAGGCAGTACACTACTTTATAAGACACACAGCTGTTGAATGACTAGTATCTGACCCGCCTGCTACCGTTACTCACCGCAGTCTGCCTTATACCGCTCGTGCTGTGATTTCAGTGAATCTATTTCCGTTTGCTGCTCTGACAGAACCTTCTCGAGCTTATTCTGAATGGCTTTCGGCAGTTTGTTTATCTCACTTCTCTCCAGCGCTTGCTGAAGAAGTGCCGCCATCTCTCCGGCTCACTGAAAGAGTTAGCATTAGCTGCCTTTACGTCATATGTGAGCGATATAAACTCAAGCCGCAAAGCAGCACGGACCTACAAACGTATTGGCCAATCAAGGCTCTTGAATTGAGTTGCGTGTGTTTGCTGCGACGATGTGTCACACGTACTTGTTCCACTGAGAACTCATCAGCTGTTTGGTGAAGTGTGCATGATCTAAAGGTACTTTACAAAGCTTTTATTTGCAATTCTTTAAGAAACATTGTTGTTACATTGTATGCTTCGTAAAATGTCATTATTCTCAATATGTTTTTAAAGAAGTTTACCCTGTGTTGCAAATGGCACTTTTAGTTTTCATTCAAGACGTTCAACTGCTTCTCTTCTATATTTTAGAACTACGTTGTAGAAAATGATTTCTAGGATAGTAATAATAATTTTCCATATTATACACAATATAATGTGTAATGCTTACATTCACTTTTAGCGTTCAAAATCATTTATTTTATTAATTGTAGTTTTTTTTATGTATTTATCTTTTAAGACAAAATACTAGAATTGTAATCCTGGCCCTGGCCATAATATGAAAATTATTTCTCACAATATTTGTCATGATCAAAAGGCTGACTAAAATACAATAATAATATTTCTCTTAATAATTGCATCACCTGTCAGTGAAACTCAGTATAATGGTAGTTTAATGTTATTTGGCATCCATTTGGGAAGTGTAACATATGTTTGTAGTTATTTTACTGTTGCGACAAGCAGGTATTTGTTGTGTTTACAGGCAGAATGGGTCGGAGTTACTTTGTAGATGAAGCTGTGGAGAAATATCTTGGTGGTCTTCAGGCAGATCCTGGATCATGTGTGACTGGACTTCTGGCTGGTCAAGTGAGGAAACTAAACTAACCTGTATTTAATTATGTCAGTTCACGTAACAATTTTTCCTAACATTTTTCTTTTCACAGTCCTCTCCTCAGAGAGATTTTGTGGTCCTGGCCGTGCAGACACCTCAGAGGGAGGGTCAGGATCAGCTGAAGTCTTCTAGAGGGGGCAGCCCACTGGATGACATCGATGTGGAGTGGGTCACAGAACATGCCAGGCAGGTGAGTAGCCTGATGTCTTTCCACACACACAGTGGCTTTGCAATGTTTTTACAGTCTAGTTATATAGTTTAATCTTTTTTACATGTTCGAAATAAAGCCTTTCATACATTCATTCAGGTAAGGATTTTGACTTTCTCTATTCTAGGTGTCCCGCATGTTACCAGGAGGTCTTTGTATTCTTGGCTTGTTTTTAGTAACCCCACCTGAGCTCTCCAAAGATGCCCAAAACACATTAAAACGGGTACAGTCCTTGATGTATTTGTCTGTTTATTTGCTAATTGGATTTTTTGTTTTTTGAAAACACATATACATATTATTTATTTTATTCATTATTAATTACATTTAGTTTAGGTTATTTTCAAATTAATTTCATTTAAATAAATTGACTAGACCACATCTGAGCTTTTATTAAAGATGATTTTGTAAGATTTTTATAACTTCATAACTAATTTTTGTGCATATCTCTTTATGTAGCTTATATTTGCCATGGATAAATGCATAAGTAAGGGAAGATTGTGGGAACTGACAGAGGAGGATGTGACTGATCGAGTCACCCTTCACATCTGCTCCAAAACAAAGAAGTATCCTACATACTACATCCCTATATAATTTCCTCTGTGATCTACAAGCATCACCCGCTATGAATCACTTCAAAAGTTTGCATGATCCTTGACTTAAAATGTACAGAACTGTCTGCAAAACGCTTGATGTAAAAGATCCAAAGGTGAGAGACATTTGTGGGTGTAAAAAGTTTGACACAGAGTATTGTATTATGCTGTGTTTTATTTTTTGTATAGGTTTGATTTAGGGTTGCACAGTATACTGCTACTAGGTAGAATCGTCAATATGGTAGTACTGTAAGTAATGTTGTTTTTGTGGCAGGGACACTATTTAAAACATTTAAACATTACAAGAGTTTCTTTTTCAGTGCTGCTAACCTTCTGCTGTGCCCTGTGTAATAAATGTTGCGTAGAATTCTCGCCTTATATGGAGCAGGGAATGACAGGTGGTCCACAATTTTTTTTTTAATTATAAATGAATTATCTATTAAATAGATTTATTTATATTAAAATAAATAACATTTTAATTAATATACATTCAAATAAATAAATAATACATTTAACAGTACATTACTACAGTGAGTAGGAAAAAAATATATTAATGTAACTATGAAACTCATTTTTACTTTTTCACTGTATAAATTGGGTGTTTATAAAAGGGGTCACACAAGGATGATCATATTAGGGGTCTGTGGCATCTAAAAGGTGGAAATATCAAATATCAAAATTTACATTTAGCAGACATTTTTATTCAAAGCGACAAAAATATGGGGGAAAATGCTCCTGTATGAGTTGTTCTTTTTATATTTATAACATGATAGTTCAGTAATATGACACAAGCAAGAGAACTGTTTTTCTGAATATCAGCACGATTGCAAAGTTCAATAAACAAAAAGTTATTATTAAATGACCGTTTAGACACTACAACATTGTCAATAATGATTTCACCAATAAATATTGTTTTAAACAAAGCAGAACTGTTTGCTTCTGAATGAATCGTTGTTTTTGAACAAATCAGGCGAATCTATGATTCACTGAGCCTACTGATAATACATGGTATTGTGATGCTTCAGCTGGTATAGTATCGTAAGATATGTTTATGGTATCATGACAACCCTATACTGATTTATAGACTTCGGCCAAGCCAGCAGACTGGAAGTATCAGACAGGTGTCTCGTCATCCTGGCCCATGTTGACCTGCTCTGTTGAGGTGGATCTGCAGATCCCTTTGACAGGATCTTCCTCTGATAACAATGACAAGTGCATGAAGGTGAGGCAGTTGGGGTATATGAAGACAAGACAGTGTTTTAATTGTGAAGGATTTTTTTGTAGTATGTAGATTTGAAAAAGAAAAAAAGCAGCATATACAGGTTGAGAACTTGATCTTCCTTTGCCCCTCTTGTCCAGGATGGTCTTAGGAGATGGTCTAAACAGATTGAGGCTGGTAACTGTCTCATAAGTGGTAGACAAGCATTAGATGACTCTGAACTCATCTCGGGACAGGTAAAAACGTTATTGTCATTTCTCTGTCACATTGATTTAACATTTGAGATGAAGTACATTTTTTTTTTCTTTCAGAAAAAGAACCTAAAGACAACCCATCGTCAGACACTCCCAGCACGGATCCTTGTCTCAGATGTGAGCTCATCTTAATCTTATTTTATCAATTGGATATATATATATATATCTGTGTGTAGTCAAAGGTGTAATAAGAATATCAATGTGACAGGAGCAGCCAGAGCTGGATGAGCGGTGCAGTGCTCTGGTTCAGCTGTGCAGTGGCTCCATGAAGGGTTCGAGGGGTGGTTCACTGCAGGGCCTACATCCACAACAATAAACCCAAAGCCAGACATGCAGCACAGGTCATTAAAAACTATTTTCAATGCTTTATGCTTAGGGATGCACAATATTATGGTACAATATCAGTTATAAGATGATGTATATATCGAGATGAGATATTTAATTGTTAATGTCCCTTCATTTTATGTTACTTTTGCCGTCATCTACAGTAACTCTCATGTCATTCCAAATGATGACTTTCATTCATCTTCAGAACAGAAATTAAGTTCTTTTTAATAAAGTCTGAGAGCTTTCTGTCCCTCCATTGACAGCTACACAACTGACACTTTGACACCTCAAAAAGTTAAGAGATTGTAAAAATAATCCATATGAAATCAGTGGTTTATTCCAAATTTTCTGAAGAGATTTGATCGCTTCATATTTATATGATGAACAGATTTAATTTAGGGTTTTACTCACAGATAAATATTGATCAGTGAACATAAACAGAAGTTCAACCGAACCTCATTTGTTCTTGCGGAAGCTTAAACGTGCTGTGTAACACAAGAATGAACCTCATTGGTTTTTGTGGAAGCTCAAACGTGCTGCATAACATGAGAATGAACCTCATTGGTTCTTGTGGAAGCTCAAACGTGCTGCATAACATGAGAATGAACCTCATTGGTTCTTGTGGAAGCTCAAACGTGCTGCATAACATGAGAATGAACCTCATTGGTTCTTGTGGAAGCTCAAACGTGCTGCATAACATGAGAATGAACCTCATTGGTTCTTGTGGAAGCTCAAATGTGCTGCATAACACTCGAGAATGAACCTCATTGGTTCTTGTGGAAGCTCAAACGTGCTGCATAACACACGAGAATGAACCTCATTGGTTCTTGTGGAAGCTCAAACGTGCTGCGTAACACACGAGAATGAACCTCATTGGTTCTTGAGGAAGCTCAAACGTGCTGCATTACACACGAGAATAAACCTCATTGGTTCTCTTAGGTCAAGCGAACATGCTTGAACTTCTGTTTACCACAACTGATGAATGTTTATATGTGAATAAAAGCCTAAAATTAAATCTGTTCATCATATAAAGCAATTTAGTCTCTTCAGAAAAATTGTAACTGGTCAGTTCATATGGATTAGTTTTACAATCTCTTTATGAACTTTAAGCACCGTCAAAATGTCAGTTGCGTAGCTGTCTATGGAGAGACTGAAAGCTCTCAGATGATCTTTATTTGTGTTCCGAAGATGAACGAAAGTCTTACAGGTTTGGAATGACATGAGGGCGGGTAATTAATTAAATAATTTTCATTTTTGGCTGAACTAACCCTTTAAATATAATCTTAAGCAAATCTCAATGTAAATTTTTCAGACTGTACATTATAAGGCTGTAATGCAAATAAAGACAAAATATAAAGACATAAGCCATAAAATGAGCATTATTTCACACAATATTTTCATGACTAAGCATGTTATTTACTGTCTTTGAGGAGACTGATACTGATTTAATTTCTCCTTTGCACTGGTAGGCCATTAAGAGAGACATCATAAACACGGTTTCCTCCAGAGTGGAGATGTTTCTGGAAGATCTTTTAATAAGTGAAGGGAGTCGCAAAGGTAAAGTGGTCCATGTCTTACATGTGATGTTAATGAACCCATAAATGAACATTCAGTCATCATTTACTCATCCTCATGTCGTTCCAAACCTGAATGACTTTCTTTCTTCTGTGGAACAAAAAAAGAAGATATATTTAAGAATGTTGGGAGCCGAACCGTTTTGATTCTCACTTGATTTCCAATGTCAGAATTTTCATTTCTAAGGTGAACTATTCATTGAAGTTCCACAACAAACATTTGCAAACATCCAACTGGCCACTAGATGGCAGTTGGGTTCCACCTGTTGTCTTCAGTAAGTTTTGTACATTGTACAGAAATACATGTATTCCTAATATAAAACAGGAGTTCCCATATTGTTTCCGTAGGTCTGTGCACTGGGCAGCAGGCTCTTCCTCGGCGTGTGTTTGCCCCAATGCCTTTCTCCGGCCTGTCTGTGTGTGACTACATGTTCCCAGATGAAAGTACAGCTGATGTGGCCGAGCGTCTTAAAGAGATGCTGGACTGGGAAACACCAGAAGAGGACATAGATATTAGTCTGGAGAGCAATCAGTGTATGTTTCCCATATTTCAATTTGAGACTTTAGAGCAGGGGTATATGCAAGAAAGTAGACCTCGAGGGCCAGAGTTGCAGAGTTTAGCGCCGATCTTGATCAAACTCACCTGCCTTTTAACTTTCTAGTATATCTGAAGATCTTGGCTGAGTCTGAATTTACCCTCTATACCCTTAAATAGGGCACAACTTGAGGGGACAGCCATATTATTGAGTGCGCTCATTCAATCCCACAATGCACCGCAACAATGAGTGTACAACTGGTTTACGCTCAACAGCTACTACCCATAATGCAATGTAAGAGTAGCCTGCCAAATAAATTCCCGCCAGAAGATGGCGCCCGCATCATTTTATCCATTTTCCACTGGTCCACAGCATAATTTTATACAGGTATAAATTTATTTTTCAATTCTATTAAATTGTTTAATTAAGGAACATAGTTTCCATGACAGAGTTCAAAATAAGACTTTTTAATCTTACTGCTGGAGCTGCCAGTTTGCTATAAGTTTAAAATGCTTAAACTGCAAGCACAAACTATGGAAAAATGGCAGCCCTTCTGGCACAGTGTCCGAATCCAGTTACTCATTTTCATTCACTCCCTTAATTGGACTTTAGGGTATGGGGGGGATTTCGGACACAGTCCATGGTTAGCTTGTTCAGGTGTGTGTAATTAGGGTTGGAGCAAAACTGCAGTGCTGAATCTGAAATCGCCCCCTCTACCCTCAAATAGGGCATTTTTTTGAGGGGACAGCCATTTGTAGTGTTGTCCGAAACCATAGTGGACGTTATTGAGTGCATTCATTCTATCCCACATTGCACCGCAATAACGGGTGTACAGCAGATGTACACACAGTGGCTGTCCGAATTCACTCATTAGTTTTCATTCACTACTTCTAGTGAACTGTATTAGTGGACAAACGAAGGGAATAGTGAATGAGGGTTTAGGGAGCGATTTCCAATTCAGCCCAGGAAAGTGGAACGTAAATTGAGTGTTACCCCTGCTTTAGGGATTAATTAATTCTCTCACTTTGAGTCTCTTGAAACTATTGTACTATTGTATTGGTTTGTATCACCTAGGCTTTTCCATGTGGACCTCTGAGTCAGATCTGTTACTATTGTATAGTTCAATGAAGAGCAAGTCCTTGCAAAGTCACTGGGATTCAGGGATGACTGAACACAAGTATTGCAGGTTAAACGGTCAAGAATGTGTATAGGTGTGTTATTTACAGAATGCTAAGTGATAAACCCTTTCAAAAGGAGCACATGCAGACTTCTTGTGGCACACCCTGCCTCATTCCCCCTCTAAAATAATAACCAGCTACACCTTACATCTTGTTCAAACCAGTTTAAGCCCACAAATGTTTTTTTTCCACGTATGGTTAAAAGAAAAGAAAAAACGTGATATGTTTAACCTCAGGCTATCGAATGTCTGATCCCTAATAATGACAAGCCCTTCGGAAATTTTGGATTATCTCTATGACAACACTACTTGGCCTCCTGCTTGGAAAGAGGAAATTATTTTCCTCTTATTTTTTTCTCTTTGGGGTTGCATTTCTCTCTATTCAGTGCTACAAGCCTACATTGCATAGTTATTGAACTTTTACATGTTTGTGCTTTTTTCCCCAGTATTTTCCCCTGAATTTGAGTTTACTGACAGCTGCAGTGATGATTCCATTAAACGTGTCATCTCAGAAGTTGAAAATCCCAAAATTCACAAAGCACCTCAATACTATACTGGTAAGTGCCTAATATTTTTCACAATTATTAAGATAAATATTAATTCACTGTCTATTTCTTACTTCTTATTGAAACAATAACTCATTCTCTTAACATTATGATATTAAATGGGACTTAACAATATAGTTAATGATAATGATACACTATCAAATGATACATTGTGAGTGACTCCATCATGTTGTTGTTAGTTGGGCAGATGTGACCATATTTTTCTATTTGTGATTCCTATAATTCTCCAATTCCCACTGGACCATCTCTGACCACTGCCTGACCTCTCTCTCTCTCTCTCTCTCTCTCTCTCTCTCTCTCTCTCTCTCTCTCTCTCTCGCTCACTCTCTCTCTCACACACACAGGTGTGGCAGTAGCAGCAACCATTGCTCTCCTTGCCGCGGCCACATCTCTGCTATATTTTAGTGAGTGACAAAGGAAATAGCAAATATGTCTGTCTGAATGTTCGAGTGTGTGTGTATGTTTGTATAATATACTGTATAATCTTAAATATAACTTCGAAAATAATTCTTACATTTCCTACATTCATAAATGGGAATTTAGGAATTCTTAAACAGGTTTGGCTGTTTGACTGAAGACTTATCTTAATGTTACACTATATAATGACAATCTAGAGAATGATGTGCCTAACATTCACTGATTATATACCTTAAGTGCAAATGTCACAATCATGTGTTTTGTTTTTCCCCTTGAGAGGGGAATAAGATTTCTTAATGGTGGCATGTTTTGACTTGTACAATGTTAATAACAGCTCAAAAGAAAAACGTCAACTGTCATTATCCTAAATGTGTATGATTGCAGCTTTCCCAGTATTGTCATTGTGCCAGTTGTCATGTCATTTATCAAACCAATTACTTCTGGCTTCTGTAACAGCTCAGAATGAAAGTCATACTGGAACTGACATATGAAATTAAATTGAATGGAAAATGTACTTTTGGCATGAAATACAATTGTGTGTGTGTGTGTGTTCATGTTTTTCTATCCTGGTGGGGACTTCAACCTGACTGCACACAGACTCATAGGGACTCGTGACACCATGGGGACCTAAATTGAGGTCCCCATGAGGAAACAAGCTTATGAATCACACAAAATGAGTTTTTTTGAAAATGTAAAAAGTGGAATGTTACCTGTGATGGGTAGGTTTACGGGCAGGGGCAGTGTAGGGGTATGAAAAAACAGTTTGTACAGTATAAAACCCATTAAGTCTATGGTGAGTCCCCATAAAGATAGTAAACCAGACGTGTGTGTGTGTGGGTGTGGGTGTGTGTGTGTTGGGGGGGGGTGGGAGAGATGATGTATGTCAATGACACTCCTTATTCTAAGTCTTCTTCAACCTTTTCAGACAAAGGGCAGTGCATACCTTATGATTTTTACATTACAAATCCATTAAAATAAATACACTTTAATGTGGCAGGGACAGTGAAACATTTAGGTGAACTTTAGTTTGTGATTTTTAGTTACTAACATTTTTATTTTTGTTTAAAAAATTTTAAAAAAAAAATTTAGTTTAAGGTTAAACCATAACTGTTGTACCCCTTTTAAAAAACTGTTCTAAAGTACCAAACTGATCATGTGTATCTTTAACAGAGTCATTTAGTTTTCACAATGATGCATCAACCTAAACACACATTCACCTGCATCTCCAAACAAGCTCTTGTATATGAACACACACACACACACACACACACTAATCCTGTGATTTGTGTGATCTTTGAGTTAGCTGGGTACATGTCAGGACACATTTTACTTGGAACGACTTTTGTTGTGGCGTCTAGTTGTATAGTCACGAAGACATAAAAGAGCGAGGAATGTTTTTGGCTTTTCTGTGTTCCTATTGAAGTAAGTCTCCCTGATTCATTTGGTGGAGCGTGACAACAAGAAATCACACTTTTTCTGATATTATTTATTTTTTAAGCATATAGCGGCTCGATACAAAATAGATGACAAGTACATTGAGTGACAATTTGACTTTCATACCAAATTGCTCCGTGTGACAAGCCTAACTAATTTAAAAAAGATGTAGTCTCCCATTCTCTGAAAATTCCCACAGTCATGGAAAACCAGGAAGTTTCATATCTGTGATGAATATACACTACTCTTCAAAAAGTTTGGGTTCAGTTATAGAATTTTTTTTTTTTTTTATGCTCTTATGCTCACCAAGGCTGCATTTATTTGGTCCAAAACTGTAATATTCTGAAACATTATTACAATGTAAATTTTTTGTTTTCTATTTGAATATATTTTAAAATGTAATTTATTCCTGAGATGGAAAAGCTGAATTTTCAGCATCATTACTCCAGTCTTCAGTGTCACATGATCCTTCAGAAATATTTTTAATATGCTGATTTGGATCTAAAAAAAATATGAATATATTAATATTAAACATCGGGAGCGAAGACCTTGATAATATCATCAAAATGGTTCCGCTATACTTAATATTTTTGTGGAAACAATCATTTTTTTCAGGATTCTTTGAAGAATTGAACAGCATTTATTTGAAATATACATTTTCTAACATTATAATATCTTTACTGTCACTTTTGATCAATTGAATGCATCCTTTAATGAATAAAAGTTATTTCTTTTGAAAAGAAAAAAAATCCCTGAACTTTTGAACAGTACTGTATGTTACTAAACTCCCATATAAAATATTCCATCATCTTCTTCACAAATTATAAAAAATTACTAAAAAATCTATTTTGGGGGCATTTTTGCCTTTGAGACAAATAGTCTCGAAACTCAATCTTGGGTTAGCCAAAGTGCTGTGAGGCGAAACAGTGGAGCACTGTCCTGTGGCTCTTACTAATCAGTTAGTCTAACTGGTCTGAATGATTTATGAGTGAATTGGTCTGAATTTAATTGGTCTATAAAAAATCCTCATCCAGTTATCAAAAACTACTGGAACGGTCAAAAGCCATTGAAACTCATCGGACAAAAATTGTGGGAACCCTGGGAAATGACTGCCTTTGATAACACTATGAAGTATTTAACTGCTGTAAATGATGTGTTAGTAAATGCCTTAAGGTGTACTTGTTTCTTGGAGTCATGGCCCAGTAGCCGCAGAGTCATTACTCGATCTATCACTGAAACAAGTTTGACAGGTTGACTAATGTAATTCACTTTAAATTTCCTTGTTTAGTCCACATCAGCATTCTCTTCCTCATCGGGACAGGCTGCAAACTCTTTCTCTGGCAACAGACCGTACTCATTTAGGAAGTTCTCCACATCTGTGGCGAAGAACTCCTCATTCAAGTGCTTTGTAATGCTCAGGAAGTTGCCCAGCAGCTCTCCAGCCTTATACACCAGCAGGGCGGGCAGAACGTCGTCTGAAAAACGCTCGCCCGCCCCGGTGGCAGAGGCTCGGATTCGGCAGAATTTGACGGAGGGATACTCTGCCGCCAGGCAGGTCAAGCAGTTGTTGAGTGCGTCACAACCACTGATCCCATCATCATAGATGTGCACCACCACTAGTGTCAGTCGGTGCTCTTTCTCAATGACATCCAGGAAGGCCTCCCAGCTATCCAACTCAAACAAGGCATCAAACTTAGGCCCGAAACTCAGGCGCTCGTGCATCTCCTGCATGCACTGCTTGCGGTACTTACGCAGACAACTTTCGTCCTCTTCTTGGATCATCTCGTATTCCTGGACGCTCATCTGTGTGTGGTCAGACAAAGCATAATGTTAATAAACATTACAAAACTCTTACGCTGCCAGTCAATAATCTGGACACACTTGACTGAATTGTCTCAGATTCTGATTATCTTAAAAAATGTTTTAAGTGTTTTAATTGTTTTTGTTTATAAATTATTTTGCCTATGTATGAGTTATTTATTTATTTATTTTGACAAAACGTTAATTTTTTTTTACTTTTATTCATGAATTACTTATACTGAATAGTGAAGGAAAAAAATAAATACTTATATGTAGTATGGATTCAAAAATAATATATAGATATCTATTTCACATAAATAATGTTCTTTGGAGCTTTCTATTTGTCAAATAATCATGCAAAAAAAAGAAAATTATCATGGTTTCCACAAAAATTAATAATAAGCATAAGCTGTTTTCAAACCTGATAATATTAAGAAATGAGCAGCAAAATCATGATTTCTGAAGGATCATGTGACACTGAAGACTGGAGTAATGCTGAAAATTCAGCTTTGCATCACAGGAATAAATTACATTTTAAAACATATTAAAATAGAAAATTATGTTAAGTTGTATTAATATTTAAAAATATTACTGTATTTTTGATCAAAAGCCTTGGTGAACACAGGAGACTTCTAAAGCATTTTTAAAAATATTGTAGCGTCCTATACAATTGATAAAGAACTCTGGCTCCCTCGTGAATATTTAACTTTTTTTGATCACTGCATAATTTTACATAATTTTATAGTTTTGATGACTTTACAATCATTTCAAAATGTAAAAAATAATCATATAGAAAGAGCAGCTATGTAACTGGTAAGATATAATGATGGTTAATGTACTTGGATTCTGGGAATTAAAATGATTTCCTCATTTTGTTGTGATAATGTGTATTTCTGGTCGGGATTTTTCACAATACCTTGCGGCTGAGCTTTTCCCGAGTATCGTCATTATTGGATTTGGGGTTGGACATCTGTCTGAGGAGCTCTCTCTTGTTGGGAGGGATGGTTTCATGGTCCTCACTCTCAAGTTTGAATTTCCTCCAGTCGTGGATCACACCTTTTGGCCCTGTGTTGCAATGGATTGATGGATGAATCTTGTTAAAATTAGTTTCTAGATCTACAATATAATGCAGCCTCTATATTACAGATAATCCTAGGTGTATCACAGCATAATGAGGAAAATGTATCATCATTACTGTATGATGAATAGATGTTAGCAGGATGTGTTCTGCAATGTGATGTGTACTGCAATGTGATTACTGCAATGTGGCTTTTTCTTTCATAACTTAGTTTTTTTTACCTGTTTGTGTTGCTGGAAGTTCCTCAATCTCAGGTGAACCTGACATTCTGATTCCTCTATGGAGACCTGATGATAGATATTACAGATCTTTTGAGCCATTAGTTTGTGTGTGTGGTTTAGTTTAAATGGGCTGTTATGTAGAGTTCAGAAACACTTGTTATTAGCGACACCGGTGGTTGTTAAGTGAACTGCAGCCAGCATCTTATTCCTTGTGCTCACACTCATGCACACGTACTATTTAGGGGCCCTATTTTAATTTTCTATGTGCATGATCTAAAGTGCATGTCCGAATCCACTTTTGCTAGTTTAAAGTCCTCATGAAATCAAAATTGACCTTATTAACTTTGTTGGCACACATTACAGGTCTTAGAGTGAACAATTAATCCGTGCAAGTTAATACACAGAAAAATTTGTTTGTCGTGGTAATCTTTAATCCAAATCTGAAAAGTTATTTCTGGTCTTCTCAGATGACGTCAGTTTGAAGGCTTGGGTTTGAATATCATTAACCACTCCCCTCCAACCGTTAAGGCTGATTTATACTTCTGCGTTGGACCTGCGTCATAGCCTCTAAGCCGTAGCCTCTACGCCGTGGGCTACTTCTGCGTCATTGTCCGCGGCAATGCACAGTTTAGCCCAATTTATACTTCTGCATTGAGTGTACACCGTAGCTACGTCGTTGGCTGTGTGTAGCATGCGTAGACTACGACGTACCCTGACACGCACCTCTCCAAAAATGTAACAATGCGTCGATTCGACGCTGACCGCAAGCTCTGTGATTGGTCTGCCAGAGCCCCTCCCTCAGGGGTATCATGCTACCTCTACATGTGTAACTGCGTGTTGCCGCAGACAACGAAGCAGAAGTATAAATGAAAATCAATGCGTAGCCCACGGCATAGAGGCTACGGCGCAGTTCCGACAGAAGTATAAATCAGCCTTTACACATGCAGAGTGATACCCCTGAGGGAGGTGTTTTGGCAGACCAATCACAACGCTTGCGGTCCGGGTCAAATTGACGCATTTTTACATTTTTCGAGAGGTGCGCATCAGGGTACGTCGTAGGCTACGCGTGCAACACACAGTCTACGACGTAGCTACGGCGTACACTCGACGCAGAAGTATAAATTCGCTTTAGTCTGCTATAAGCGAGAGATGGAGAGGAGGAGCGCTGAAGTAAAACCCTGCCCTCTTTTCAAAATTTTGTTTCACAGCATGAAGAAAACTCAGTTGCTACCTCCGGTTCACTGGGACTTTAATGGTGGAAAAAAATGGTCTGCATGCCAGGCGCATGGTCCAAAAGGGTTGTACCTTGTCTCTTAATGCATCATTGGTGTGTGTTGGGCGTAACGTGCAATAAACCAATCAGCGTCTCATCTCCCATCTCAAAGCCAGTTGCGAGCGAAAAGACTGAAAACTTCTCCAGAGAGGAATCCTTTTGTGCTGCTGCGCGTCCTGTGTGTGTAATACGCAGTGTACGCACGTTGTGCACCTGCCTTTAGGCGCATATTACTAACAAAAAATTCTGCGGTATTGACTTTAAACCTGGTTTTTGTTGGTCAATGGCGCAGTCATTTTCAGTTGCCTTAAAATAGCAACACGCCAACAATGCGCCTGAACATACCTCGTTTTCAGACCAGCATAATATTTTTGCTATTTTATACAACAATGTGAAAATGATAACTGCGTCAGGCTGAAACTAGCAAAAACACTTGCGTCGCGCCTGGCGTCGCATTGCGCCGGGTCTATGATAGGGCCCAAAGACTGAATGTGATTCAAGGTCTCGATATACTGCTTAGAAATAAAATAGTTGGAAAAACCTTTGCAGCAATATACTTTTAACAAACATCCCGACGCCGCCAATGCTGCTGAGAGCGACGTGTAGAGTATGTAAATATGTGTTGCGCACTTTCCTCTCAATATCAAAATAAACACAACAAAAATGACAGTGGAGAGAAAATGTCTAATCATAGCGATGTAGAGATGTCTGCACAAGCTCTGCAATTCACCGGCAACATCAACAGATTATAACGTTTATTTGAGACCAGACTATCTGACTATGCAAGACTAGTTGGAATTAATTGCTTTTCTTTGCATGACAAGTCCCGCGGGAAGGTCTGTTTTTTAACCTTTAATTACAAGCTGTTCACACATTAGCAATAGAAAAGTGATTAACAGGCCTTCATAGCCTATTTAAAGATGGAAGATAATAGGGAGTTGTTGCTCCATCTGAATATGCCCATTTTGTGCAACATCCTCTACAACATGACCTGAAGTGGTTGACATTTCCTTTCTTTTAAATTTCCCGACCATGAGAACTAAACAGATGGGAAGTTTTATGTTCACCATTGTTTATTAGTTTAGTCATTCTGATCTAACATGCAAAGTAGATTTTTTTTCTGTTGCATGAGTTCTTGACACTGTCAGAATCTGTTACAGTTATCAAGGTTGAGGTGGAATTTAGCAGATTATATGTGATGGATTAGATTACAATCAGATTACAGTATATTGTTGTGAGTATTGAGTTTGTTTCTGCCCACAGTGTTTCTGTTTTCTTGCATGAAAATACATTCTGAGACTGATCCCATGGCAGTTGTACAAATTCTACACACATATGCACGTGAATAAGTAAAAAACTACATGCACCTTCTCAGAGTGCTTCCAATGTGTATGTGAGCAGCTGGCCTAAAAATTGCTGATCCACTACTACACTGGATGCTGCGAACAAGACACACGTCAGAAGAAGCGTCAGAAGAAATCTTGTTCAATCCGACTAGTTTTGCGCTATTTTACCTAAAATGTTACACTCCCATAAACAAATTCCTTTACCAAAAGTGCTAGCTGCAGTATTCATGTATAAGCAAGTCTATGCCGTATGCATGTTTTAAGTGGGTTTTAGATATGTTGTTGCAGTATTATAGACCAGAAAATTTAAATCATTGCATTTTAATAAAACATTATTAGAAATATATTGTATTTATTTTTTAAGAAAAGTATAATGTCTGAACCAGGCATTGTATAGTGGTTTCAAAAGCTTTTTTTTTCTTGAATATATATGTATTGTTTGTGCATCCTGTATATATAATACAGAACTATGCTACAAATAAAACTATCCCAGAGAATCATGTTTGCAGTGGTCATTAACCAAAGGAAGAGTTAGAAAAATGTCATTCTTACCTGACCGTTTGCTGTGATTACCTGTCTTTGCTGTGCACTGTCTCCGATAATAATATCTCTGTCTGCATGGACATCATGGTTACGGCTCAGTAATTATTTGGTGTGGTGTAATAGGATTACAGCAGAGGAATTAAACCAGCATGTAACAGTGTGAGATAAACTGACAAAATTCACACATTCCATGCACTGTAAGCTATGTTATTTTTGTCCGGCACTCCGAAACACAATTTACCTGTAAAGTAGAGTTTGAGTTTTCTTTTATAAAGCTATATAAGTTTATGCACTTTTAACCTCATTTATTGGATCTGTTACTATCACGGTTTGCATGTGTAAACTTTTAAAGGCATAGTATGTAAGTTTTGCAGATAGAGGTCGCTTATTCAAAACAAAGGCATAGCTTGATGATGCCGTGAATGAGCATGGAATCATAGGAGTTGTACTCTTCACCTCCACAGCCGATGGAAAGGAATCAGACAGAAATCATGATCATGAACGAGCAAATGTATCAGTTTTATTAACGTAACGGTGGTATGAAGCAGGACACGCTGAGAGCTTTTACTATGCTCACTGCAGTCGGTCATGTAGAAGCCATACGTTTACTAAACATAAGGTTTCACTTTTTTGTTGCAATAAAATTCCAGTCTTGCTCAAACAGGTTTGTAGCGTCAAATATACTTTCCCTCATGATAGTGGCTAAAAACGAAAGGAAACCATTACAAGCCGCTTCCGCTCTTTTCGTTGCGTATGTGGGGAAATGTAGTGCTGTTTTACATGGTTGAAACAATCATACTAAATACATTTGAGTGTGTTGAACGTTATGTTAATGTTACTCTGTGCATTCGCTCAGTGGCTGGTATGAGAGACTTGTTGCACTTTGCCGTAATCTAGATGATCAGAATATCATATTAATAAAAACAGGATGACTAAATGAATGTTGCTAGATGGCATGCAATACTTTTACAATATATTGTATAATGGATAAAGCTCTCTCTGATTATGTTATGTAAGCCACTTGACAAAATGCTGTTGTCTCTGAGGCATGGTAAAAACGTTACTCACAGTGAATCAAGAAAACAAGCAATTCAAACAATAAAACCGTGTCGCGCTTATAACAGTGATTTAGTTTTCTGTTGATAAATGTGTATCCAAACAGTTGCTCGCCTGTCTAATAAAATTCATACTATATATTAAAAGGCACCTATTATGCAAAATTGAACATAAATGTGTGTTGGCAGTGTGTGTACACAACCACCCTATAATGGTAAAAATCCACCCACTACTTTTTTTTTTAATCCCCATAAATAATAAGCAGTATCTCAGAACAAGCCGATTGCAGATTCTGGGCAATGTGACATCAGATTGTATAGGCCCCGCCCACGAGTGTTGATAGACACTGCCCTATTAGCATAAACCCTGCCCTCAGAAAGCTGTACAAAGTCCGCCATGTTTATCTTCTCGCCAGAACATTTAACAGCAGCATTCAATTAGGAAATGTGTTCTTAAAGGAACTTCTTTCCTACATTTAGATATGTGGGCAAATGCATTTTTGTCTCAGTGCATGCATTGTTTTAGTTTGGCAGGGTCGCCGTTAGCTTAGCTTAGCATAATGAATGGAATCCTATTTTGCCAGCTAGCATGTCCCGAGTAAAAGTGATCTACAAAAATAAAAAACCCCACCTGATTACTTCTTGTGGCCTGCGTATTCACAACGAGTACAAATAGCGATGCAGATTAAGACTAGGTGATTTCCTAGGCAGATATTAACTTGGGACTATATTATGGGGAAGCACAGGCGAAGCACTGTTACTTGGGCGCAGAGATATCACAAGTTAATATCTGCCTAGGAAATCACCTAGTCTTAATCTGCATCGCTATTTGTATTCGTTGTGAATACGCAGGCCACAAGAAGTAATTCTGTTGGGGTTTTTTCTGGATCACTTTTCTGTTTATCTTTTGTTGTTGATTCATATTAACAGCATATGCAGTCTGTAACACTGCTTTCACTTTAGTACAAATCTAATATACACAGGGATTTCTATACTTGCTGCATATGTGCCCAGACATAACCAAATGTTTTCATGTGAACTTTGTGTGCTTCCAACATAACCTTGTGAGCATTTCACAGTTTAGTTGCAATAACACATGAAAGAGATAATGCGTTTTTAATGGTAATCTTCATATACCTCACAGTTATTGCAGTTGCTGGTGATTACTAGCCTGGATGCCAGCCGAATTTAGTTCCACAAATTAGTTAGTTAGAAGGGCAATTCGGTCTGGAATTGCTCCATAGAGGAGTTATTATGCCCGAACAGAAACTGTTCGGAACAATGAAATTGTCAGGCCGGGCTTTATACGATGATGACAGATGATCAACAGTAACGTAATCATCCACGTCATCAAAGGCGCTTTGGGTTGAATTTGCTCTTATCCTAAATGGAGAACTTGTTCGTAACGTTATATGCGTTCACCTTCACTATTTCTCTCAGAAACGATGATCGTGTTGGTAAGTACTCTGTGTCTCCTTAAATTATTTTATTACAATACTGGCAAAGATCGTTTACACTCATCTTTCTCTTGTAACGTTACTTAATCCAGCGCGCGTGCAGACAGGGTTGCCACGTTTTTTTGCAATGTCGCGCACTCAAAACTATAGACCAAAACGATAACTTTCCGGTGGGTTCTCCGGAAAAAAAATGGCGTTTGGTTGGCAAAATATGTTATTTTGGCAAGGTTGCCTGCTAAAATTTGCATTCCTGGTTTTATATAATCACATAATTGGGGTCGCTTCAACCCGCGGACATGGAGAAAAACACGGACTTGACAACACAGTGCAGTTGAGTTCTGTTGATATTTGACAACTAACGTTAGGCGTCGCTCCGTTGCTCTGATTGGTTGTGGGTCTATCCAATTGAGGTCTTTCCTGGCTCGGTTGAAACACGCCCCATAATCAAAGCTCAATGGAGCGATACCAGACTCATCTGACTAGAATTGAGTATGACCACGCCAGGCTAGGCGATTACATCTCTAATGCCTTATGACACTTAGGCCTAAGTGTTATGACACCTCGAGTGAGAAAGACTTGATGTAATGAAATGCCCTCCTGTCTGCACATGACTTTGGAGATGATTCTAACATGTTGCTTCATGTCTGTTCCTCTGGCCTGGGCTTTGCTTTCTCATCTCATCTCTACCTTTACATTCCCTCACATTCTGCAATGAGTAAAATATTCACACACAAAAAACAGAAGCACTAGTTAGCAGAGAAAACCTTTTTTAATCCATCGCTAGATGGTGGTAAAATCCACAGGTTTGAAAAACTCTTAGCAGCCTGGCTTTATCTGTGCAGGGCAATCTGCCAATAACCTGTTTACAGAGTCATTCCTTTGGTGTATTTCTGAGCCGTTAACACACCCTTTGCTGACATACTTTGTTGAGGGGTGGGAACTATAACATTACACATTGTTTTACTTTTTCTTCTGATCCTTTGATAAGTCTACCATTATTCACTAAACAAATACCTCAGCAGCCTCTTTTATGATCTGAGATCACAGCTCTGCTTTATTCCCTCTCTACCTTACCTTCATGAGGTGCTGGGATCATTTTTAAACTGTACTGAAGGAGTTCACATGTATGATAAACACTTGTTGACTGCTTATCTTCACTATATGCAGTTAAAATGTGCTAAAAAGACAGAAAAAATGGTAAAGACATACTATTTATTTTGTTGACAAAATTAATTTCAAGCATATGTGTAGGCCATTACTTTAAAAGGATTTCAGGACCATAAGAAGCATAAATTCAGTCAAATCTGTCTAAACGTTGGTCTAATATAATTAAGCACATTTAATATTCACTTATTCTGTCAAATTTTAAAAGCTAGCAGCTGTGGTTCCCAGACATTCACTGTAAAAATTCACACTGATAATATTTCAGCAAGATTTTCAGGCCTTGTGTATTTTAGAATTTATAACCTTAATTATCATTTAATTATATAATTTTAATATAACAAACCAAACGTGAACTTAAAAAACTGCTTTGTACCTCTACTTATAACCACCATATGCAGGTGGTACAATAAAATGACAAGTGAATCTAATTATCATATTATTACGATATATTATGATATATACAATATATTATTTATTTTCACCATAATGTGTTCTTTTTTATTTTGTTAATCTATTATAATTTTACACTGTAGCTGGTTATGCACCAACTGTTTTTACTGTGGCATTTTTACCCCTTTTCTGAATTTTCTAAATCTTCTTTTTTCTAAATTATTTTTTACAGTTTGAGCTGCTTAATTTGAAAACTCTGCAGATTGATGATAGCCCTGTATGACTTTATGTATTATGCCTACACATAATTTGTACTTTTACTCAGGAAGGATGAATTAAGTTGATCAAGAGTGACAGTAAAAGACTTGTTTATATTGTTACAGAAGAGTTTATATTTCAAATGAGTGTTACTTTTTTACTTTCTACTTTAAAAAAAAAAAAAAACTGAAAATGTATCAAGGTTTCCACAGAAAAGTTAAGCAGCACAACATATTTTGAATAACAATTATATTGATAATAAATTTTATTAAGCACCAAATAATAATGAATTCTGAAGGATAGTGTAACACTAAAGACTAGACTTTTAAATAGTAGTTTAGGTTCATCTAAAGTTCATATTTTCTAGTTTATTCAGGCTGACCTTTCTGAAAGTAAACTTCCTTCCTCCGTAAGTGCCTGGCACTGCGTAGCTAAAGGAGTGAGCCAGCCTGTTGTGTAAGAAGTGAAAGTTTTTGAGGAACATTTATTTCCACTTTTACGACAGACCTAGCAGGAATTCTTGCACTACTTTTTTAACACAGAAGCAACAGCACATGTGTTTTTATTCCAAAAAATGACATCATATGGTTTTATAATCTGCAGCGGATATGACATTCTAAACACAACTTTTCTGACTACATCGTATATTGTCAAGCTGGTAGCTGTCACAGTCACCAGCTCGGTCACCCTCAACACTGCACTTCCAAGAATCCCTCCAGCTCACCACCAGTCTTAGTCTTTGTCTGTCTGCCTGCAACCCATGACAGTGGCATCATAGTCAAAAAGACTTGAGGCTGTAATTGGTGCCAAAAGTGCTTCAACAAAGTATTGAGCAATGGCTGTGAATACTTATGTACATGTGATTTTTGTTTTGTTTTTATTTTTAAAAGAACACGCCATCTTTTTGGAACTTTAGATTATTCACCGTATCCCCCAGAGTTAGATAACTCCATACATACCATTCTCATCTCCGTGCGTGCCATAACTCTGTCTGACGCAGCCACCGCTAGCCTAGCTTGGCACAAAGACTGGAGGTAAATGGCTCCATCTAGCCTACTTGCTCAATAAGTGACAAAATAACACCAACATTTTTCTATTTACTTGTTGTGATTGTATACATTGTGTACTAAGACAGACGGAAAATGAAAAGTTGTGATTTTCTAGACCGATATGGCTAGGAACTATACTCGCATTCCTGCATAATAATCCAGGAACTTTGCTGCCGTATCATAGGTGCAGAGGCGCAATGATATTACGCAGCGCCTGAAAATAGTCCCCAGCACGTTGGTTTTGTTGACAGAAGTTAGCGCTGTGTAATCATTGCACCTCTGCACCCATGGTATGGCAGCAAAGTTCCTGATTATTATGCAGAAATGAGAGTATAGTTCCTAGCCATATCGGTCTAGAAAATCACAACTTTTCATTTTCCGTCTGTCTTAGTACACAATGTAACTATACACATCACAACATGTAAATAGAAAAATGTTGGCGTTATTTTGTCACTTATTGAGCAAGGCTAGATGGAGCCATTTACCTCTTTATGCTAAGCTGGGCTCGCGGTGAATATGTCACGCACGAAGATGAGAATGGTATGTATGGACTTATCTAACTCTAGGGGATGGTGAATAAGCTTAAGTCCCAAAAAGGACTTTAATTACCCACTTAAATTACCATTCTGATACATCGACTTGTATACGAGTTGACCAAATGAATCTCTGAGCTGGTGTGAGTGAGTGGAGGCGGGGCTAATTCACATATGTATCCGCATATATTAAAAGAAGCAAGGGTGTAGAGTTACATTCAAGATATTTTAAGGCATGAAGACATTTAAATATCTAATTCAAGATATGTGATATAAATATTTTATGTAATGGCCTCAGAATTGGTGAAAGGGTTATTCAACATGAAACTACAGAAAAATGCAGACTAAGGATGCTCATGTATATTTAATTATACAATTGAATATTATAATATTTTGTACTGATAACATCCTAAATATTAATATTATTCTCAACCTGGATTTAATCTTTAATTTTAAGCTATATATACTTAAAAAATGATGTGCAATCAGCTTCCAACGTTTCTTTAAGTAAAGTGAACTTGTTTTAGTACAACTAGTGAGGATGTATCTTGACAATGCTTTAACATACTGAAGTGAAACATATGATATGAATTGCCATAAACTGCAATGTTGCTTTGGATTATACATAATGTAAGGTATTGTATACTGATTTGTATGGTTTGATTTTAGATTGTTTTGTGCAAAGATGGGTTAAATCTTGACATATATTGTAAATCAAGAATAAGATTAGAATTTTATAAATAAATGAACGTGTTTATGCATATGGGCAAATCGTCAAGGGAATAATCAACACGATCTCATGACAATGCGTATCAATAGTACGAGTGTGCAATCTCGTGGAATGTATACGGCAAAATTAGTTTTGGCGTGCATATGCTACGCAGTTTTTCGCGTGTATATGATACGCACTTTATGGCGTGTATATGACACGCTTTTGGGTAGGGTGAGGGTGGGGGTGTGGGGGGTTCGTGCGTATAATACGCCATATTGAGCAGTCCTGTCCACTTTCATCTTCCAATCACATCCATCATTAGTAAACTAATGTTTTATATAACACATCATGTTTTATAACAGGTGAGTATTAAAACGCTGTCATGGAAACAAATAATCAGACCATTCCTGGTTTTCTGTTATAATCTTCTGTTGGACACTGGCTTGCCATAGAAACAGAGTTAAAGTTTGGAAAATATTGCAGAGCCAAGAGGGTGCAAGGAATGTGAATGAGCAGGTGTTTGCGTGTCTGTGCATGAATGTTTGTGATTATGTAAGCATGTATGTGCAATCCATCACATTTCCTGCATATACTTGTAACATTGGGTAAAACTCAGAAACAAGGGAGAGTAGGATCCAGTTGCAGAGATGGAATAACAAAGAAAGAACAAAACAAGAAACAGGAATGGAACAGGGCAGAATGTAACCTAAAAGTCCACATAACAAAACAAGTTTAAACAAAACTAAGTTGTGCAAACATAAAAAGTGCTGCACATTTCTTAAAATAAAGTGCAGTGGATATTTAGTTGAAATATTTAATGTGACAGTGAGTATGAATACAAATTACATTACTACACTGTAAATTCTAACAAGTTCTGTTTACTTTTAAAAAGTTTGGAAACCGATTGCCTTATTTTTGCAAAGCAAACTTAAAGGGAAAACTGAAGTTAGTTTAATAATCAGTAAAAGTAAAGAAAGCTAACATCTCCCAAGTAAATTAGGTAATAAATATCAAGTTAGTTTAATGGCAATTCTAGTTAACATACTCTAGAATATTTACTAATCTTACTTAAGATTTAAAAGTAAGATACTTGAGTAATTCCATTTAACTAACAGTGTTATATTATGCTCCGCAAACATCTTAAATATTATTCTCAACATCTGTCATCAAGTTGTCATCACGTTGTTCTTACTTGAACCATTTAAGTTTGGTCAACTTAATTATATCTGTGATCTGAGGAAGTATACTCCCAGAATGCATTGCGGCATGAATAAATAAATTGCTTTGTTTTAAAATTGTGGCTTTATTTTAGCATTGTATTTGCCAGTATAACCCCAATAAAGACAGCAAATAAAATCGTAATGGTCTTAAGGTAAAAAAAAAACTTGCATGAAGAATGTTGAAGTCTGTGTGTGACTCAAGCATGATCAATTGCAAGATATTGTCACCTCAAGCGTGATCAATTGCAAGATATTGTCACCAAATAGGGATTATATCAACCCAATTAAAAGTTTATGTTATAAGTGTTAGCAATAAAATGTTATAAAATGTTAAAATGTTATAAGTGTTAGCAATAAAATGTTAAAATAAAATTATGTTATGTAGCATTAATCACACACACACACACACACACACACACACACACACACACACACACACACACACACACACACACACACATATATATATACACATTTTAGGAAATCAGCTTATGTGACATTCTTCCAGAATATTTAGTTGTATCGTCAATATAACATTCAAGATGACTGGAAAATGAGTGAATGCAACTAAGAAGAACGATGACGTGGAGGAAATTAGTGAAGAGTCTATAAAGAATTGCCGCACCTCAAAAACCCTTCGGCCTGCCTGTGGATTTT
The DNA here is from genome assembly GCA_023029165.1 of Gobiocypris rarus. Classification (NCBI taxonomy): domain Eukaryota; kingdom Metazoa; phylum Chordata; class Actinopteri; order Cypriniformes; family Gobionidae; genus Gobiocypris; species Gobiocypris rarus. Next base: position 42,217,336 of record CM040915.1, on the reverse strand, counting down.
TTGTTTCTTTGTTTGTTTTTTGCTTGGGCAAAATGGTACTCAAACTAGTCAAGTAAAGTTTACTTGGGTTTTCTGAGTAACAAAGGCATAGCATGCAAATAGTTCAGATTACTAAATTGTTTTAAGTTAAGACATTAAGTAAAGTTAACTAAAAAGTCTTAGTAATAACAACTGTTGGATTTTACAGTGTATACAACACATTATAATATATTACTAACAAAAAGAAACTAGCCTAGACCAGCATGGAAAATCACATCCAGGATAAACAATGACTGTGCCTCTGGACTCGGTTCCCCAGTTATTACTCTCTTTTAGACTTGTTGGATGATGACCAGAGCTTTCCCAGAAATGCCGTAAAAACCACTATGAGCAACTCTCTCATAAATCATTCAGCTAGTGAGGGCTGAAGAGAAATGTCCATTAGCATATAACACTGTTATCCCTTAAAGTTCACCTGCAGGTCAGATCTTTTGATTTCCTCCAAGCTTATGAGCTCATAAAGTGACGGTGGCATATTTGGCATATCAAAGTTGTTGTTTTTTTTTTCTCTGAGTAACAATAAATCAAATAAAAATGACATGACAATAATTACATGAATGCAGAGTGAGCCACCCAGGATCACGTGATTATAAACGCCATAATTAGTTCTTTAATTAATGAAAGGTGCCATTCATGTAACTTTGGCCCACTCGCAGTTAAAGAAAGAACATTGAAGAACATTTGTGGAAGAACATAGGTTTGGTTGCTTTGGGCTCTGTGTGACTAAGTAGTGAATATTATCCTACTGCTCATAAAACACTACTATTTTACTATTTCACCCTCATTCCTTTAATAAATCTATTTTACACTATACAAAAATAGTTACACTCTGGACCTTAACTGCACCCAAGCAAACTCTTACTGAAAGCTCATTTTTTGAGATATCAAACTCAAATTTGGAACACAACTTATTTATCTACTATGGGTCTATTTTAAAATGAGACCAAACAAGTCTGTGCTCCCAAGCTTCAACATTTTATGACAATTTTTTGACATTCTTTTCTTCTAAGGACCTCAGATTAACTTTTCAGACTAAAACCTCTCACAATACAAATTTAACTTGGAAGGATGTCCTGTCACTTTATCCGCTACAGTAAAAGACCTGGGTGTTATATTAGACCGCCACTTGTCTTTCAAAATCATATTTCATATGTTACAAGAACAGCATTTTTCCACCTTAGAAACATTGCTAAGCTACGTAACATGCTATCTATTTCTGATGCAGAAAAGTTAGTTCATGCATTCATGACCTCGAGACTAGATTACTGTAATGCTTTATTAGCTGGTTGCCCTGCATCCTCAATAAACAAGCTACAGTTAGTCCAAAACGCAGCTGCTAGAGTTCTTACTAGGTCAAGAAAATATGATCATATAACACCAATTTTATCATCTCTACACTGGTTACCAATTAAGTTCCTTATCAATTACAAAGTATTGCTACTGATCTATACAGCCCTAAATGGTTTAGCTCCAGTGTATTTAACAGATCTTCTACCACCGATCTAAGATCTCAATATTCAACACTTACCTGTTTATTGTATTCCTGCCAAAACATCTAATAAGCCAACCTGTTTGAGTTTTACCTCGTTTCTGGTCATTTCCGTCTGTGTCTGTATGTGACAGGCATGGTGAATCAGGGTAAGACAGACACGTTTTGAAAGGAATACAATAAAAAGGATATGTATAAAAATAAAAATAAAAAGAAACATTGGATAAAGGTAAGAACAAATTTACTTTAGTCTGAAAACTTTCAAAAGGAAACAACTGTAATGATGTCCATTATCTTTTCCTTATTTGTTTCACGAGTATCTTCCAAAACTTATATTGTGACGATTTATTGTTGGAAGAAATAGTTTGACTTGAACTAAAACAGAAGCTTATTAAAAAAACTATATACATAATACACAGATACACAAATAGTGTGGAATGTACTGTATATATGTATGTATGTATATCTATATATATATGTATATAGATCTATATATACTTGTCAACGATGACTGTGCATAATCATCCTCTCTATACAGGTGGTCTGAACTTTCATTTGTTATCTCTTTTATCCACAGACATTTCCATTCCCAGTTTTGAGTCAGATGCCTGTTGAACATCTAATTTCAAAGCTCAAACCCCATAATGTGACTGAGACGAAACTCTTTATTCAGAAATTCCTGTTCCACACGCACAGACCTCCATGTTTAGTGAATCATTCAGTCTTCTGCAGCTTTTCTGAGTATGGGTTACAAAATCGACAAGTAAATACAGTCCAGTTTACAGCAAACCATGAGTCAGACTCAGTGGGACTCATCATTATAATGCGTGTGTGTGCATATACATGTATATAAATACACACACACACACACCATACTAATACAGATGTACAATAACCAACAGATCAATGCACAAGAAGTGAGGCAGGTTTTTTTTAAGGTGGACTTGTCATACTGTACGATGACTGTGCATAATCATCTCCTCTTTACAGGTGGTCTGAACTTTCATTTGTTATCTCTTTTATCCACAGAAATTTCCATTTGTGCCAGATGCCTGTTTCACATCCAATCCAAGCGCAAACCCCCATAATGCGTAGACTGAGACGAAACTCTTTATTCAGAAATTCCTGTTCCACACGCACCAGGTTTAGTAATTCATTCGGTCTTCTGCAGCTTTTCTGAGTGTGGGTTACAAAATTGACAAGTACATTGTAGCAGCTACAGTCCGGTTTACAGCAAACCATGAGTCAGTAGGAAAAAATTGTTTAAGGATGATTATTGCCTTTACAGGGAAGTAAAGAAAGCAGTCGGTGAAGTAAAGCAAATATGTGCATTCCCAGACACCCCATTCATACTTTTCAAAACTTTAGAGAAAAGGTGAGACACAATATTCCTCTTGAATGTTATGTCAGTGTCTTTGACATCACTTTGAACTGGCAGTATGAGCTGAAATCATCGGCGGAAGAAGTCTTGAGTTTTGCACCCCGCTCAAAACAAACAAACAGCCCTGTGTCCTTAGCAACAGGCCTTAAGAGATTTAAAAGAAAATGTGCCGGTTATGAGCTATTCTGATAGTAACTTCATCATTACAAGTACCGGTACAACACATCTGGTCCCACTCACCCGTCTCATGTGCCTGCTTTATTTCAGATGTTTAACCATCTCAAATATTTAAAATATATTTACATTTACATAAACATTTTACTTCTATAAATAAGATAACATTGAAGAGACTATTTCCTTTTTAAATAGTGACAAAGTAACTGACATTTGAAAAAAATGTCTTATTCTGGTGACTATATGGATTATATGAAATCCGAGCTGTTTTCAGTTAATTAAGAGGATGTATATAAACAGATAGGAGATGCGTACACAGGTGCAGAGGTCCTTAGCCCACTTCACTTCATGTTGAGTCACTCTGTATATTTGGTAGGCCCTATATAAACAGTGCGATACTGATAGCCTACTAATGTAAATTTCCTGTGTTCTTTAAATTCACGTCATATATGCTAATATTACTACATTGAAATTTCTGAAATAAACACTAAACACCAACTCTAAAAATAGTTTGTGATATCTTTTGTAGTTTTAGAGCAAAACATAAGAAAGCAACATAAACTCAGCTGTAAATAACAAACTCTCAAATGACCTCATCCCTCATAAATTACATGATCAATATAACAATTTAATTGCAAAAAATATATAATAATTAATGTGAATGTCAGAAATTGAATATTGCAAAAATAAAGTTGAAAACCTGTTTATTTCAGGTTTAAATTTGATTTTGAATCTCAGATTGTCAACGTGCTCTCAGATACTTGGACCCCCATGAACTTCTGTATTATGCGACTGAATGATTTGAAATATGAACCATCGTGACAGAAAGTAGCTATTGTGTAATTGAGAAAAAATCGAGTCCGTTGTCGCCATCTGAATGAAACTCATCTGATTATCAGATGAAACCTGCTGGTGATGCGTACATATATAAGAAATTGTGATATTAAGATTAACAATATGTTGACTTCATCCCACACCTGATAAACCAAATTTGTTTATGCCAGAACTGTCAACACTTGTCTTGTATTGACAGTTTTAGCATTAATCATGAGTTTGTCATAGTTGTGGTCCTGTAATGTTACCACAAAACTAAATGACGTGTACACATTCACCTGTTATACTTTACACAATCACAGCAGTGAAGTGAGTGATGGTAATGTTGAAATCTGCATTATCTATCTAGACAATCTGTATGTGTTATTGACAGCTCTGTCACTGCTTGTCATGTTGTATCTGTTCTGTAGTGTATTAATCATCCATTTGTCTTATGTGTTGTAGTCTCATATCCATGTCCTCATGCATAATTGAATGACGTACACTTTACGCAATCTGTATTATTTCTACAAAGGTTTAGCAGTGTATTGAGTGGGTTTCAAGTGAAATTGTCTATACTAATTGAGAAGTGTTTATATGTGAATGCGTGCGGGTTGTATGTGTCTGTTGCCGTGTTGCCATGAATATCTTTCTAATAACTCACCTGCAGTCAATAATACAACGTCAGTAAAAGTCATGCTGTGTAAATCAGTGTTGACATGCTTGTGGCACCATTTTGTTATAAGTTATGTTAGATGCCTTAAATGGTTTATCCTGATTCTGTAACAGCAGTTTAAAGTTGATTTGAAATGTTTTGCTAAATTCTTTATTCTTTTATTATATTGTAGCCTATTATATATTTTCACATATTTAAGGGAGAGCGGTGCACAACCTAGTGCTTTTTGACTTTCTTTTTGACAACATGCCCAACCTGTGCAACTGGGATTTAAACCTTCTGTGGCCTGTTGCACAAAGCTGGTTTCAGTTGCTACCCAGGTAAGTTTGAGATTAGTTTGAGCAAACTCTGGTTTTTCGGGCTCAAGAAGGTGGGTTGGTTTTTAGCAGTGTTAATCACCATGGTAACTTACACTACACAGCTAACCTGCTCTGGAGCAGGTTTTATTCTGGGTTAGAGATCACAAACTCAAACTGGACCAATCAGCTGCAAGTAAAACTCACACCACCTGTATCTCTCAAATTAAAGTAGTTTATAGTGAAAAAACTTTAGAGACAAAAATGCTCATCTTTTGGTGCAAATTATTTATTATATTTATAATATATGAATTATAATTACTTTTAATTCACATAATATATTCATATAATTATATTATATTAACAAGTAGCCAAATATTAATATAAATAAAACATGCATTCATAATTCTTTCAAACATCGTGTATTTATTTGAGCTCTTTGTGAACCTATAATTATTAGGCATATTTCTTTGATTAACATCATTACATTTACATTTAGGCATTTAGCAGACGCTTTTATCCAAAGCGACTTACAACATAGGAGTACAGGAAGCGATCGGTCATGAACAGGCGCAAAGCAAAAGTGCCTTAAATACCAAGTTTTGGTTATTACATAGAATAAGCTTAAGCTAGAATAAGGAAGGAATAAAAGAGAGATTTTTTTTTTATGATAAGTGTTCACGGAAGAGATGAGTTTTTAGCTGTCTTTTGAATGATGACAGTGATTCTGCCATCCGGATGGAGGTAGGAAGATTGTTCCACCAGCCAGGAACGGTGAATGAAAAAGTTCTGGAGAGGGATTTCATGCCTCTCTGTGATGGTACCATAAGCCTACGCTCCTTACCTGAGCGAAGGCTTCTGGTAGGGGTGTAGACTCGTAGGAGCGAGTCGAAATATGCTGGTGCCGAGCCTGTGGTGGATCCATAAGCGAGTGTCAAGGCCTTGAACTTGATGCGGGCATCAAGTGGCAGCCAGTGCAGAGAGATGAAGAGAGGTGTGACATGGGCCCTTTTGGGCTCATTGAATACAAGACGTGCTGCAGCATTCTGAATCAATTGAAGAGTTTTGATTGCACACGATGGAAGACCAGCCAGAAGCGCATTGCAGTAGTCAAGCCTAGAAATGACAAGGGCCTGGACGAGAAGTATGCATTGATATAGTCATGATAATTTTCAGAACGATCTCTCAATCTTCAGAAGAGAAGTGAATCAAACGGACACTGTGATTGGCTGTTTGCCGCATGTGTCACACTTTCAGGTGCACGCGCTTCAGTGTTAATTGCAAACTCTGGATTAAACCTGAGTTGACAGAGAAAGTTTATACCAAGCTTTGAGAAACAATTGAACTTGATCTAAACCAGGTTGGATTTATCTGGATTTGTCAACTCTAAACCTACTCTGAAACTCAGAGTTTGTTCAGCTAGCTTTGTGCAACAGGCCTCTGCTGGTTAGATCAGCATGCCCGAACCAGAGTCTCTATTTACACCAAGTGCAAATAGCGTGCCTTGTTGGCAAAACAACATTAAACAAGTAACAGATGTCATCCAATGTTTTCAGTGATGTAGTTGGTAAAGCGTAAGGCTTAATGAACTAAGTTTTGACGTGATGAACTGTAAGTTGAGGGATTTCATGTGTCCCAAGTAGCAGTGCTTCACCTGTGCTTCCCCATAATATAGTCCCAAATTAATATCTGCCTAGGAAATAGCCTAGTCTTAATCGCTATTTGTATTAGTTGTGAATACGCATGCCAACAAGGTGTTTTTTTTTTTTTGTTGACAACTTTTACTCGGAATATGCTAGCTGGCAACATAGGATTCCATTAATTATGCTAAGCTAAGCTAGTGCCGACCCTGCCAAACTAAAACAGTGTATGCACTGAGAAAAATGCATTTGGCCACATATCTAAATGTAGGAAAGAAGTTGAATAAGCCCTATTTCTAAAAACGGTGGCGTGTTCCTTTAAGGATTTTATCATTTAATCAAACAAACCTATAGACTAAAAACTTTTTTTCTATAAATGAGTGTGTTTAGGTTGATTCAGTGATATTAAATAATAATTTGATTTGAATAAAATTAGGTAATTTATAGATATGACCATTTTAGGTTACTATTTTTTTCAGTGTAGTTGCTAAGCCAAATCCTGAACTAAATGCTGTCTGTTATAATCAGGGCTAGTCACAACACAATCCTCAGCCAACAGTTTCCAGATCTTTCCTGTTTCTTATACAACACCCGTGTCATGAGCGTGTGGCCCAGCTTACCTTTGTGACTTCATGCTCTTACCTTTCTCTTATAGACTAAACATCCATCTCGCTTTCCTCTTAGGTATTTTGGCTCACCCCACCAGTGAATCAGACATTTTTCAGCAGGTTTTGTTTGGCATGTTGGTGCTTGCAGAGCCTTTCCTGCAAGTTCCCAGTACCACCCAAATAATTATCTCAACACAATGGTAGCCCAGTTTCTCTAATTAATTTCATTGATTTATTAAAATTTAATTATTTTTAGTTTATGGTGGGCAGACACACTTTTAGTGTAGTGAACTGCAGTTTTCTCTCCTGAACCTTTTCTTCAGGCATAATTATGTTTCACCCTTTCATTTCCCTAACTCCCTATTATTCCTCATAAATGAGAATCCATGTAAAAAATGTTATAGTATGTATTCTATTATTCCAGCTACCCTCAAATAACCACTGTATTTTTCCATGATTCCCACATATTTCCTTCTCACAGAGAACTTTGGGAAGAGTCAACTCGTTTGGAAAAAGTAAACTCTTTTATCTATTTTTTCTTCCGGTTAGAACATTTTAAGACGCTAAATCACTTTCCCATAAGTGTTGCCATGGCAAACATTTTCCTGCCCTGCTACAAAAGTGCACATTCCTGCACGTCACCGTGAGCAGTTTGCTGTGTATTTTTCCAGCTTGATTGTTATGGAGCTTGACAGTGTATGTTGGCTCGTGTCAATACGGTGGTGTTATTTTGTCTGGGTTCACTGCAGTCAATTCATCTCATCATGCACTATCAGTGGGGATCTGATGTCACTACTGGCTCAAGAGATTCACACAGGGGTTTTTTTCTTCATGGAGCCTCATGTTTGGCAAATATATGCTTTGCAAGTTCAGACAGTTCAACAGTTTTCCTGGGAAAACTTTTAGTAAAAGAAATGTAAGAAGAGTTTTAGCAGTTACAGAAATATGGCCAGGCACACAGTGGATGAAACGTCAAAACTTTAGCACAATCCAATAAACCCGAGAACAGTAGAACAAATATTTTAGGATCATCTGTACTCCTCGGAATGCCGTATAAGACTCAAGTATTCATCCAATACATTTTGTGTGGTGAACTTTTGTTAAGATTGGACAGAATTTGCAGGGCATTTTTAAATACACTTTTGTTCTAAAGTTTGATGTTTTTGGTCTTTCATCATTTATCACTACAGCAGCATTTATGTGATCTAAATACAGAAAATTGTGAAATATTATTAAAAATAACTATTTTCTATTTTAATATCTTAAAATGTAATTTATTCCTGTGATCGCAAAGCTGAATTTTCTGCATCGTCTTCAGTGTCACATGATCCTTCTGATATTCATTCTAATATGCTTTTTGATTAATATGTTGAAAACAGCTGTGCTGCTTATTATTTTTGTAGACACTGTGATACTTATAGTATTCTTACTATTCTGATTAATAGAAAGTTCAAAACAGCATTTATTTGAAATAGAAAACTTTTTTTGTCCCTAAAAGTATATTATATATATTTTTGTAATATATATAATGTATAATATATAGGCCTTTATACACCAAGTGAAAATAAAAATTTTCTTAGCGATAGATGATATTTACTACTAAAAGTAGTTCTTTGCAAATTGCATAAATACTAATTACATGCTATTTATACTTTTATTTTGATACATACTATTTGCACCTCGGTATTGTTGTTCATAAACAGGATGCAATAATAACATAGAGTGTAAGTTATTATATTTATTTAAATTATTAAATGGATGCCGCCTTAATGGGCCAATAAAAGCCCTCCCTACCCCTCCTACCCCATAAATGCTTTATTATTAGGCCTATTAAACATTTTGTTAGACACTTTTTTTAATGAAAGTAAATGCTTTTCCGATGTGATATATATAATGGGAAAAGAGAGAAGAGCGAGCTCTGCAAAAGGAGGATTCGAACCCAGGTCAATCGCGTTAAACCCTAGCTTTTTAAGCCTTATGCTTTACCAACTAACTCACTGAAAACGTTGAAAAAAAATCTTATTTTTTTTCCAAACAGGCATTGTGAGGCATGCTATTTGCACTTGGTGTAAATAGACACTCATGTTAATTTACCATTCAGTCATTTATTTTAATCTTATTTATTTACTTATTTACTTATTTTGTTTTTTCTCTAGACTTTTCCATGCACGGACCCCCTGTCACTCCTTTGCGGCCCGCTGGGGGTCCCCGCTGGGGGTCCCCGGACCCCAGTTTGAAAACCCCTGCCCTAAACTAACCACTGTAATTTTGCTTAATTATGTCTTTCAAAAAACTTTCCCCATTACAGACCACAGAGTTTTGAATGGCAGTGTAAATATTTCTATGAATAGAAATAATAATTTCATTGTGTAAGTAAGAATAATAAAATTGATACAAAACATATTATCAAAAAATAACAATAATTTATTCAAGAAATGCACATTAGTGTCAACAGTTTACAGGCATTTGATATGTTGTTGTCCAATTAAAAAAAAAAAGTTTAATTGTAACACAAAAGCATCTGAGAACACCTTGTGATGTTTTTTTCAAGTAGGTGTAAAAAGAACAATTATTTTGTTGCATGTCAGTAAAAATACAAAATATTAGCAATAAATACATCATTGAAATAAATTATTGAAATAAATAAATAAAAAATAAATAAATAACACATTAAAATATGTCATCAAGTATCAAGGTGAAAGCGATGAGACCTTCGAAATATCTTAGAGCTCTGAGCTCCGCTCGTTCAAGACAACCGTTGGATTAATATTATGTTGTGTGGAGTGCACAGAGCTTGAATTCATATTTTCTGAACTCTGAAATTGCCCCTCAGGCACCTGAAAGGACACCATCGGACAGGGTCCTTTGATATTCAAGCACACCAGCTTCTTCAGTGAGGCTGTGTTAACAATGTCAAATCCAACTTTCCCACCAAATGTGCTGGGCATCCAGTATTCAGGAGAACAAATTGCATTTCCCATGAGGCCTTTGAGAGAGTAGGGGGCACCCATCTCCACCATAGTCTCCCCAAATACAGCATTGGGTCTGGTTTTCTCAACAAGAAGACCAGGATACAGCTCAACCGCATCTACGTGACTGTACAGCTTCTTCAGTTCGTCCGCCAGCTCCTTGTCTCCTGTTTTACCATACAAAAAAGTTAGAATTGAATAAGAGGTGTATTTTTCCTAATATTCTCATTTCTATATATATTTTATACAAATATCAAAATATTTTAGGCCTGATCACAATAAGAACGATAAACTGCTAGTGTACACACCAACGGATGATAACATTCTGTTTATCATAAGCGCACACAGTTAATCATCTGCTGTTTTAAATGTGCAAGCTCTTTAAACTGGATTCCGATTGGCTGTCAGAAGTTTTTATCGCTAATCAACTGGAAAAAATAATTCTGAGAGTGATTCCAACAATATAGTTCTTCTGTGTCGATATCGTTATAGTTGTAGTGTGGACTTCCATATACTCATAACTGGAATGATTGATAAAACGTTTATTTACGGTTATCATCTTTGATGTGAATGGGCCTTTAGGGTGGACACCAGTGATGTTAACGGTTTGTCTTACCGGTCATCTCCTCAAAGGACGAGTAGGGCTTCATGTTGAAGCGTTTCCTGTAGGCATTGAAAGACTGGTAGCGCATCTGTCTTGAATGCTCCAGAACTTTAACAGCCACGGCCTGTACTGAAGCCGGCAGGTTACGTCCACCAGATACCTGTTCACACAAAAATGAGAAAAGTTAGCAAAGACAGTAATGTGAAGACAAAGAGATTCATGCACTAATGTCCTCCCAAACCTGCATGACTTTTTTTCTTCTGAGGAACACAAAAGACAACATTTTACAATGAAAGTCAATGGGGTCCAAAACAACATTGGATCTCACTTACATTCATTATATGTTACACAGAAGAAAGAGAGTTATACAGGTTTCGAACAACATAAGGCTTCTCTGAGAAGCTTTCTATCTACAAGTGAAACTCACCCTTCCAGCCGTCTGTTTGGTGAAAGACTCCACCAAGTTTCGGATGCCGTGTTCGGTCACTATAGAGTTGTTAAACACGAACTGGTGGTAGCCGTAGACCCGATCCTGGATCTGAAACTTGTCGGGCATCAGCGGGTGCCAGTGATACAGAGTGTTGAATTCGGAAGCAATGCGGTTCTGGTACTGGAAGCGTTGATTAAAGAGAAGTTCTGGGTCAAATTTGAGCTTGAAGTTGTAGCCACTCAGATGCTGAACATAGTCCTCGATTACGATTTTGATGGTCTCACCTGCAGGAAATAAACGTGAATATTTAATCCCTCCACAAAAAATTTCAGATTAGGGGATTGTGAAGATTTTAAATGATGCAACCTTGACTCACCAATCAGGATGAGACGAGTGGTTTGGAAGATCCTCTCGTCATCCCAGTCGGGATGCTCTTGCTTCATGATTTCACATACACGGTTGTGTTCACGGAGCCAAATGGTAGCAAACATCATCAAACCTGGAACCAGACCGAAGGCTTCATGGCCCACAGCAAATTTCTGTTCCTCTGGGACATGAGGAGGATAGTGCATTTCCACCTGGACATCCTTCACCAGCGGAGGATACACCTCACCATCCACAACCTAGGGTCAAATCATTTTTTTCATTAGCTATTTATTTTTCACAGTACTTGTGTCCATTTAAAAGCTGTAGTTCCCCTAAAAATAGTCATAATTTATTCTTGTTGTTCCAAACCTGTACTGTATAACTTTCTTTCTTCTGGGGATAATAAAATACTTTTAATGTCTTGAATGAAAGTCAATGGGGTCCAATGGTTTTTTTTTGGTCCCTACTGACTTTCATTGTATGGACAAAAACCCTTTTCAAAATACCCTCTTTTGTGTTCCACAGAAGAATGAAAGTCATACAGGTTTGAAACAACACGAGGGTGAGTAAATGATGATTCTTTGGGTGAACTATCATTTGTCTCATTATAGCACAAACCTGATACTTTAGCTTTCCATCTTTAAATTGACGAAGTTTGTGTTGTCTCTCCAGTGTCTCTCCATAAATATGCCCCAAGTCCACCTAAAAAAACATTACAGAACCTTTAGAAATTGCATTGTAGCTCCATATACACTTTAGATGGGATTTAAAAATGTTCCCTTCCAAATGGGAGGGAAAAATGGTTCATGACAGAGCTTTGAATGCCACTTACTCCATGACCCAGCGCTTTGGTGAAGGATGGTCCTTTTTTAAAGTCAGACTTGAAGAACTGATGAGTGAAATGCTGGGCGAAGAAAGCAAACATGAGACTGGACCTCTGTGGATCAGGGATGAACTGTTTCCTCAGTAGCACTTTCTCCACCACCTGCTTTGCATTTGGGAGATCAGGCGTAGGGCAGTGCTGGGGCAATGGGGCGAGGGTGCGGGTGTAATAGGACAGGTTAGAATACGCTTCCCAGCTTTTGTAGTTATAATCTGCATTGTAAGTCGGTGGACTGTCGACCAAATGGGCCCTTGCTGTGAAAAAGAAAAAGGCAATAGTTTCTACACTGTGTAACTATTTATTTCTACTTTTAAATTGCATTCAGTTTTACCATGATTCGACTTAAAAAGCAACTTCATTCAACTTACATGTCAAGACATATCTCATCATGGCATCTCTCAGGTAAGAAATGTTGTTGATAATGTCCCAGATCCATTTATAATGCGTTAAAATGTAATGCACTATGTCTGGCCTTGGTTTCAGAGTTGATCTTATGCGTGTGAGAAGCTCGGCTGTGAGGCAAGGGAAAACACAGTTTTGAGTGCACACATTTTCACTAAGGTAAAAATGTTATCTGTAAAGACAAATCAATGACCAGACTTACGTGTAGTGCAGTTTTCACCATAATAACCTGTCCTGGTACAGTCACATTCGTAAGCATCAGCTCCCTTGGATAAACACACACCCTGGTTTTGACAAGGCTGTGCACAGCAAGGGTCGTCTGCAAGAAACCATAAAGAAAAAAAGTGAAGATTGTTTCCATGCATGATTAAGGTTATTGCATTTGGGTAAAACAGTCAAACTGTGAAAGAAGCAGTGTAACATTGCTAAAGCTGAGTTAACTTACATCCTTCACCAGGAAAGATGCAAAAGCTTGAAAGTAGCACCAGGCAAACCAGTCTATTCATTCCAGAGGTTGTATCTAGAATGTCTTACTCCGAAGCAGAGACGCGTACTCTGATAGAGCTCGTGGAATTCTTTGCGCCGTCGTGCGATCCTGCTCCTTTTAAACAGTTTGAGAAGGAAGTAGTCTTGCGCAAGATGATGATTAAAAAAAAAAAAACCTGAACGTCACGACGTTACAATTGAATTTTTCCACAGGTTACACATTCAACAAGGATTTATATCTGGGAAAATGTATTCATTTATTATTTAAAAAAAATAAATAAAATTGATTTATTAATTAGAACATGTTGGTAATTATTTAAAAATGTTGGTAACCGTTGATAAGTATAGTCCTAAAATAAACCTAATAAAAAAATGTAATTCCATTATTAAGATACAAATATTTGGATGGATTTTATTGCTATATTCCGATTTAGAATATAGCCTATTTAGGATATAGAATATATTCAACTGCACACTCACGTTTATATAATTTTTCCTCTGTGTGTGTGTGTGTGTGTGTGTGTGTGTGTGTGTGTGTGTGTGTGTGTGTGTGTGTGTGTGTGTGTGTGTGTGTGTGTGCCCTTGTTTATTTTACATTGTGGGGACCAAATGTCCCCATAAGGATAGTAAAACCTGAGATCACCTACATTGTGGGGACCAGCCAGCGGTCCCCACTTTTCAAAAGGCTTATAAATCACACAGGATGAGTTTTTTTGAGAAAGTAAAAATGCAGAATGTTTCCTGTGATGTGTAGGTTTAGGGGCAGTGTAGGGGATAGAATGTACAGTTTGTACGGTATAAAAACCATCACGTCTATGGAGAGTCCCCACAAAGATAGTGAACCAGACGTGTGTGTTGCGTGTGTGTGTGTGTAATGGTCAAAACCAAACGCCATACTAAAGCAAATATTTGATGTAGCCTAGATAAGACAGGCATTCCAGTGATAATGGGAATTCCATTCTAGCTCACGAGCGCCACCTAGAGCAAATGTCGCTGTTACATTCCATTCGTAATCTTGCATGGATTCTGAGTATATTTTGTGCGTTATTATTTATTTTTATGAAATAAATCTCAACTGAAAACATAAACACTTGCATATAACAACATTACGGTTACAATAAGCGATATTATGAGGGAAAAAAAGGAGAAACATAAGATAACATATAGACTAGCGCTAAAATAATTCCCATCGGGATCGTTTTCATGTGTCCACCAGAGTCCTTGTGAAATTTGAAGAGCTGGGGGCGGGTGAAGGGTTTGCGTCCGCCCAAAATGTAACTGATTTAGCGAATCGATTCGTTTGAATTATTCATTTATTTGAACCGATTCAAGAAACCTATTCATCCGTCATTTGAGTCATCGATCAAGTGTCTTTGTCGATTTCAACGTTTTCTTTGTAGTTAATTAAATATCCAATGTGCAATACTGTTCAATTCTTGTGAACAAGTTGTTTAATACTGGTTGTATTTAGCGTAGTCTACTTTTGTCGTCCAGTCAGTCTAATTAAAACCTCGTTGGCCCTACAGTTTTTCCAGATCATCTAAAGATATTGCTACGTTTATGATTCAAACATTATGGTTTATGGTTTTAGTTAAACTAGGCCTATTCTCCCTAACAAACGCTGTGCGAATCGATTCGATCGAATCCTTACAACGAACTCATATGAACGATTCATTTTCACGACACATCTTTAGTCCGCCCAGTTTTGAGCATTCCTCTTGGCTTCCTGAAATGACTTTTCTGTCGGAGAGGGTCCAACATCACTTTACCACCAGTTATGGTAAGTTCTTGCATGTTTCATTTCTCTTTAAAGTCGTAAAACTTTGAGTATCCACGCGTGTAAATTACTTATGCAACAAGATCCTGTTTCAATAGTTTCTATCATTATTTCTTCTGAACTGAGTGTGAACTGTTGGGTCTCAAGACGTTGAACTCAGTATAGGTAGTGTCATGTTTCAACCTCTTGTGCGTTTTTTCTTCCTCTTTTTGTATTGTCTTTGACAGCTGTTTTCCGGACTGTCTTGAAATAAAGTGTCTTCTTGACCACCAAATTGCTGTCAGAATGTCGTCCATAGACCCATATCAGTACATCATAGTAAGTAACTCTCTAAGTTTAAAGCATCATGTCAATGAGAAACGTTTTAAAGTAGACATTAACATGTATGCATAACAGAGTCTTTTGATCTGGGTTCATTATAGTCACAAATGTTAACATTTATTTATGTCATAATTTATTTGTGGTTGTTATCAATGTGCTTTAACATTTAGTCTCTCAGAAAGTTAGAAATTGAAAACTTTAAAGCTACAGTGGTTGGATTTATTTGCATGTGACAATGTTGAAATTATGACATGAGAGAGACATCTTCTGCTTAGCCATAATTCTGTTTGGGATCACCTGTTGTCCATTTCCTACTTCAGTAGTTAAATTAACTTCCTTTATAGCCTACATAGATGCATTTGCCACTCTAAATCCTTGCCATTGTGGATATTTTAAATGTGCAGGTTGAGCATCAGTATTCTCATAGATTGAAAGTGATTGTGGTAAAAGCTGAAAATGTGACTAAAGGAGCATTTGGTGATTTATGTGAGTATATGTTTATGTTCTTCTTGCTCTTTGAAGAAATCCTCAAATAAGCATTAATTCTTGAGTGATTGTGTATTTCTTCACAGTGGACACCCCGGACCCTTACGTGGAACTATCAATTCCAACCACACCAGAGTCAAGAAAACGAACACGCCACATAAATAATGACATTA
Organism: Gobiocypris rarus; assembly: GCA_023029165.1. Lineage (NCBI taxonomy): Eukaryota > Metazoa > Chordata > Actinopteri > Cypriniformes > Gobionidae > Gobiocypris > Gobiocypris rarus. The sequence continues at coordinate 42,201,323 of CM040915.1, read as the reverse complement.
ACCCGAAGTGGAACGAAACATTTGACTTTATATTGGATCCCAATCAACATAATGTTTTGGAGGTGAAAAATTCATATTATAAATTATTTTATATACAGTACTGCGTCTTAGTCACATGTTTTCACAAAAATGGCTTTAAGACAGTTATTTATATCTTTTTTGCGGTAATGTGTCAGTTGGAAATTTCAGTTTACATCTCAAACTTTCCTTTGCCATTAATTGTAATAAACTGGGGAGATTTGTGTATGCACAAGGAGTCTGACAACAGCCGGTATGCTCCACATGGAGATTTGATCATCGAGTCTATCTGTGATTACATGAAGAAACAGAAAAAAAACTGACAGGCTAAATCCAGAAGAACTGTGGCAATGTCTCCAAGACACTTGAAGAAACCTAGAAACTGTCTTCATGTAATCACAGCCAGACTCGATGATGGTGAGATCAGATCTCTGTGGAGTATACCAGCTGAATTTTGCACAGTACCCGGTATATATGTCACAGTCCAGTTGCAGCAGTGATGAGGAGAAGGATCTATTTGCCGCAGTATCAAACATTATTAAACAAAAACTCAGAAACTGGGAAAGACTGTAACTAGGAAACAGAACAACTGGTGTAATCACGATAAGAACTGACAATGAACTGAAAGAAACACAGGGCTTAAAGGGGTACTTCAGCGCTGGGAAGATGAATCTGAATTTAAACTGGGTCATTAATGTAGTAGAAATGTTAAATTATTTTTGAATTTGGTGCCTTCTAGACTGAGAAAACACAGAAAATGTAATTCATTTTCATAAAATCAGTTCAGTTAGAGACACTACAATTAAAAACTGAACTTTTCTGTTGAACATAAAGTGAGTGAGCCTGAGTGTCATGGCATGTTGAAAACATGTGGAAATAGCGCCTCCTGCTGGCTGTAGTCTTTAGCCTCTGGACAAAAACTCCTCCGATGATGCAAAATGACGATATTTGCGTCATCTGAGGAATTTTTCCAGAAATAAAATACATAATTCTCTCGTCTCAGGGTGATATGAGGGGGGAAAGTACATTAATTTGAATATACTCCCAGGTTTCTACTGATACAAAGCTTAATGCTAATCACTGAAGTAACCATTTAAATACACAGTGCAAGAAACTAAATTAACAACATACGTAAAACCAAATCAATGAAAAGCCATAGCAACAAACTGAAAACTAAGTAACAGAACTAAAACACATAGCAACCCCAGAGAATCCCTCACAACAAACAATATCAAAACCAAAGCCCAACAGATGAGGGCAGGAGGTGGCTTTGGAGGTGGGTGTCAGTCAGGAACACAGGAGAGACAGATGAAGGTGGGAGGAGACAGGATGGACGTAGGAGGCCCATGGCAGAGTCGAGGGAGGGAGGAGCCAAGGTAGAGGCTTGCCAGCTGGAACCATGCAACGACTGGCTGAGATGAAGCAGAATGAGCAGAAGGCACTGGGTGACACAGAAGTCCTGGAGGGCAGGGCGGAGATGCAGCAATGAGCAACCGAGGTGGAGCCAAGGTGCCAGAGAACTGAGACGAAGGCAGAGCAACTGAGGACCAAGGCGGAGCTGGAGGAAAGAAGGAGCCGAAGGGGTGGAAGGACGAAGCGCAGCTGAAGTCTTGGATGTATATGGCACAGATAGAGCGATGACTGATCAAGGCAGAGCCAGAGGGACAAGGAAGCCCTTGTTGAGTCACAGGGAGTCGACAGTCCCAGCTGGAGTCAAGGTTGCGAGGAGCCAAGGTGGAGCTGACTGCTTGACAGGCCAAGGTGGAGTTATGGGAGCTAGTAGGTCGACACTACAAGGCGGGACTAGCGAACACGAAGCTCAAGGCAAATCCAAGCAGATGGGCGGAACAAGCCTAGGAGGAGCTGAAGGAGGGCAGTGCAGGCAGAGGTTCACAAAAAGATTTTTGGACAATACAGGACAGACATATGTTTCCGGAACGACCCTCCTGGTTGAAGCGGAACATTTCAGACATCTCACTTGGCTGACTAGAAACATGCAGAGGAGGTGGGATTGGGCAGGGCAGGGCAGGAACACAAACACTAACAATTCGGTGCTAGGTGAAGCTAAATAAACAGTAGGTGTAACGCATAAACAAATCAATAAAACCATAGCAACAAACTAAAACACACAGCAAACCCAGAAAATCCCTATATATATGTATATTACACACTTTTTACTTTTATTTTAAAATGCTTTGTGCTGCGTAACACAAGAATGAACCTCATTGTTTTTTGTGGAAGCTCAAACGTGCTGCTTAACACTCAAGAATAAACCTCGTTGGTTCTTGTGGAAGCTCAAACGTGCTGCGTAACACACGAGAATGAACCTCATTGGTTCTAAGCTCATGTCTCTTCGAAGAATTTAGTACTAAAGTGTTTAAATCAAATGGATTAGTTTTACAATCTCTTTATGAACTTTTTAAAGCATCATAATGTCAGTTGCGTAGTCGTCTATGGAGAGACCGAAAGGGACCGAAAGATCAATAAGATCTGCATTTGTGTTCCGAAGATGATGATTGTATTGCAGTTAAGAAGTTTTAGAAAATACATCAGCACTACTGTATGTTATAATGCTGTTTGAATGCTGTTTATTTAGATGACACTGATGGATGCTAATTATGTAATGGATGAAACTCTGGGCACAGCTAAATATTCCCTCACAAAGCTCAAAGTGGGACAGACAGAGCGAGTGACCCTCTCTATCGGCAAGGTAAAAGGCCAAAGCTAATTTTGGTTTACATCTTGAGCCTGTTGTGAATTCAATTCATAAATTAACTTTAGTATCATGGTTAGTAATTTTAAGTGTCATGTTGTTTACTATTATTCTCTGATTTTTACTATAGACGACCAAAGTGTTCCTCGACTTGTTCTTAGAAGTGTGGTATGTATGCAGAAATGTTGATTTCTGCACAGAGTGGATATTTAAGTTTGTGCTCCCTTTGTGCTGGTCTATATTGATTTTTTTAATGGTTTATCAAATAACAGTGAATGAGGGATTGAAAGTGAATTTGTGTACAGTTCGTCCACAGACTTGCGCTTCAGCATGGCACTGTGTGATCAGGAAAAGCTTTTCATGAAGACGCGCAGAGACAGAGTTATGCTCAGCATCAAGAAGCTTCTCAAAATGGAAAACCCACGCGTCCTTCCAGCCTCGCCGAGAGAGGTAAAGTCAAAAACCAGACAAACTGTCTTATAAACCACGTTATACTACAAAAATATTGTGGCTAGTGTCAGAGATCCTGTGTGATTGCAGTTCTAATTGTGCTCAGGTTCCCACTATCGCCATAGTGGGCTCTGGAGGGGGGTTCCGTGCAATGGTGGGCTTCTCTGGTGTGATGAAGGCTCTGTATGAATCTGGGGTGCTTGACTGTGCAACATACATGGCAGGACTTTCTGGATCAACGTGGTCAGTAAAAGTCGAATATTCACATTTTTTGGCTTTAAAACAGGTGCCATAATCCCATAGACTTGCTTAAAACCATTTGAAACATTTCAAAAACTTCAACAGCTGCATAGCGAGCACATCAGAAGTGACAAAAATGAATGTCCAATATGGCTATATGTCCACAGGTATATGTCCATGCTGTACTCGCACCCTGAGTTTCCTGCGAAAGGCCCAGGGGATATTAATAAGGAGCTGATGAGCAGGGTCAGCAATAACCCACTCAAACTGCTCCTGCCCCAAAATGTCAACCGCTACGTCAAAGCACTGTGGAAGAAGAAATCAGCCGGACAGCCTGTCACCTTCACTGACATCTTCGGGATGTTGATAGGAGAGACTCTTATTCCAGGGGTGAGATACTGTGTGCAAGAGTACAAACTGGTTTATTGAGAGTTTTTACTGCAGTAGGACTGACAAGAGCAGCACAAACTGCGCTCCACTGTACTCTATTTATACACTGTTCAAGTACAAAGACTCCTTTGTATGTTGTCTCTCTATTATGCATCCCAATGCAAATGGACCCTTCTCTTTTGGGGAGGATTGTCCCTGTAAATCAGGAAGATGCTTCTCAATATAAGAAGGCACTACTATACGCTACCGTTTAAAAGTTTGGGACATTAATAATGTTCCAAAAGATTTTATTTAAAATAAATTATTTTAAAAATTATTTAAATTTATAAAAAAATATATAAAAATATTTAAATTTATTTAAAAAAAAAAGATTTTATTTCTAATCATCAATGAAACCTGAAATTGTATCATGGTTGAACAGTAATGTATCATCAGCATAATTGTTCACTTGATATTCTGCATTCATGTTGCTTATCTGTTGACTGCAGTAAGATAGGAAGACTTTTTATCAATGAATATGAATGATTTTACTTTCAGAAACGATTTTGTAGTTTATAACATGCATATATATATATATATATGCAGCTTAAACACTGATAATGGACCATTGACACATGATGACCAAGCAATATTTTAGGAAAACTATGTTGCTTGAAATATATTGCTATCAAAATGGCTTGAATGGACCCATATTTTATCAAATGGAAAAAGAGTTCTTTCTTGACTGCACCCAAATATTTTGTCATCATTTACTCACCTTCATGCTTTTTTGAGCAAACTCAGTCCTCAATGGAGCACAAAAGGAGATTTTTGCGGAAATGTATAAGTTGTTTTGGTCTTTGCAGTAATGCAGTTACACAAAATCACCATAAAAGAAGAATCAGAAAATCTTTAAAACATAATTTTTTTTGTGCTGTGGAAAAAATTAAGTCATATCGGTTTGCAGCAACGTGAGGGTGTGTGTATGTGGCTCTTAAAAGGTTTTTAAAAAGTCTTAAAGGGATTATTCACCCAAAAATGAAAATTTTATGTTTATCTGCTTACTCCCAGGGCATTCAAGATATAGATGAATTTGTTTCTTCGGTAGAACACAAATGAAGATTTTCAACTCTAATCGTTGCAGTCTGTCAGCCCTATAATGCATGTGAATGGTAACAAAATCTATGAGGGCAAAAAAAATATGCACTGATAAATCCATATTAAACCCTGTGGCTCGTGACGACACATTGATGTCTTAAGACACGAAACGATCGGTTTGTGCGAGAAAACCAAACAGTATTTATATAATTTTTTACCTCTAATGTCCAACAGCCTCAGTGCGTGATCACTTCTGGTAAGTGAGGTCAATGTACACAATCTGGCGTAGTTTACAAAAGTGATCTCTCGTGCGTATATCTACGCCATATTATGTACATTGACCTCACTTACCGGAAGTGATCGCGTTGGACATAGTGGTGTATTAGAGGTAAAATACTGTTCGGTTTCTCGCACAAATCGATCATTTTGTATCTTAAGACATCAATGTGTGGTCTTGAGCTGCAGGGTTTAATATGGATTCGTATGTGCATGTTTTTTCACTCTCATAGTTCTCATACTCTCAACTGTGACCATTCACATGCATTATAAGACTGACAGACTGCAACGGTTGGAGTTAAAAATCTTCATTTGTGTTCTATCTTGGATGCCATGGGGGTAAGCAGATACACATAAAATTTTCATTTTTGGGTGAACTATCCCTTTAATTCACCCTTGCTCAAATTAAGACCCTAAAAAGGTTTTAAATCAAAGCAGAAAGTCTTAAATTAATAAAGTCATGCCAATAAATGTTGCATGCACTGCAAAAATGAATATCTTCCTCCTTTGCAAATGTCTAAACATATTTAATTTACTTGAGATGCAAATGCAAAATGAAGTGAGTTTATACTTAAAACAAGAACAAATATCTGGCAATGAGTAATGAAAACTTCCCTTTGAATTTAGCTGAACCCATTCTGAGCCCATTGGCAGATATTTGTTCTTGTTTTGATCATAAATTTGCTTAATTTGATCAGTTTCACAGAAAACAAGTAAATATATCTTGATTTAAGAATCTTTAGATGATTGCACTGGAAAACAAGACAAAAGAACGTAGGAAGAACATCACTTTGTTGCAGTGCGATCAGAAGCTACAGTAAAAGTCCTGTTCATATTCTAGTGGTCGGGAGCACAGCGATTCAAGCTCCTTTTGGTTTGTAAGTAAGTGTTGCAAATGCAACTCACAATTAGAGAACATATAGACGTATTGTTTTCTCTTCAGTTGATTCCTTAATTGTTCTTTACTTAAAAAGGTCTTTAAAAGGTATAAAAAAAATTACCTTCATAAATTCTGCAGAAACCCTGATTATAATACACTCTTGGTACCCACCTTTTAGAGAACCCTATGTAAAAAAGTTACTTTTTTTTGACTAACCTCGACAGAAGCTGTAAACACCTAAAGAAAAAAGGTTGAACTTTGTGTGTTTTTGTGTGTTTTTCACAGAGAATGGACACTAAACTGAGCGCCTTGCAGGGAAAAATTAATGAAGGTCAGAGCCCGATGCCTCTCTTCACCTGTCTGCACGTCAAACCTGATGTCTCTGAGCTCATGTTTGCTGGTAAGAAGACAGTTCACATTAAATTGTCTGCAAGTACCAGCAAATAATTGGTATTTGGGACAAATGGGACATTGTATTGCATTGTGTGTTATTAATTGCTGTATGAATGTATAATTATTATCAAAATGAAATGAGAAAAGACTGTTCATACTTATTCAAAATGTGTTTGCTCCTGGCCTCTATGGAAGTTGAACACTATCCATTTGTTTATATTTGCTTAATACTGTGGAAAACATGCAAATATTTGTTATGGGGCCTAATGATTGACCCACTGTGAAGCCGGTCTGAAATTCCACAGCTCCTCCCACAAGTGCAGACACTATTTTTAGAGACTACTCACTATGTGGGTTGGTTGTTTTCTATTGAATGGAATCAGAGCATATGACTAAGCAGGTGATGGTGAAAGTGGAAGTATTTATCAAACGAGTCACTTAATGTACTTTACTCTTTGCATTTCATTGGACTTGAGTCATATATTATTGTTTTCGCAGTGCAATGTAATATTTTGCAATGTCTTTGCATGTCATCTTCACTTAATATTTGGTGTTTTTTCCTGTCTCAATCAGACTGGGTGGAGTTCACCCCGTATGAAATTGGCATGGCCAAATACGGCACCTTCATGTCTCCAGGGCTGTTTGGAAGCAAGTTCTTCATGGGCAGTGTTGTGAAACAATATGAGGAAAACCCCTTACATTTCCTCATGGGTAAGACTGGGACTGCTTTGAATTTCATCAGAAGGGTTTGCTCATTCATAACCCTCAATAACTTATGTAGTGTCACTGGACACACTGTACAGTCACTCATGTACTTTACGATTACTCATACTTCCCTTCAGATATATAGAATATTCCTGAATATGAATTAAGCAACATTGTGACTTTCATGATGATTTAATTTGCTTTTAGTTTGGTCATTTATATTGCTAAAGACAGTGTATGACAGTATTAAGACAGATGTTATAATAGTATCTCTGATTTAAATTTGTATTTAAAAAAAATCTGTTCAAACTATCAGTTCAATGAACCAGTTGAACCAATGAATAAATTCAGTATTTGATTATTTGTTTGCATCACTAAAAACAGAAGTTTCTACATAGCATTTTATATTAAAATATATTTTAGTAAAAAATAAAAAAACATTACTGTTCAAACGTTTGGAGAAAATATATGAATACTTTTATTCTACAACAAGGATACATTTAATTGATGAAAAGATGAAAAATCTAGGATAATTGATGAAATGATTAAAAATTTAGGACATTTATGATGTTACAAAAGATTTCTCTTTTAAAGAAATGCTGTCCTTTTGAACTTTCCATTCATATATCAGAAATAAGCACCATATTAAAATGATTTCTGAAGGATCATGTGACTCTGAAGGCTGGTGTAATGATGCTGAAAATTCAGCTTTGCCATCACGGGAATAAATTACATTTTAAAATAAATTAAAACAAAAAACTGTTATATAAAATTGTAATAATATTTCACAATATGCATTTTTTATCAAATAAATGCAGCCTCAGTGAGCATAAAAAAAACATTCAAAAATCGTACCGACCAAAGCTCATGATCTGTAATGTATTTTAATAAAGTTTGTTACAATAATTGATATAAGTGAAAATAATAAAATGTCATTCATCTTTGTTAATTTTTTGAAAAACGTGTCTTGATTTGTTCACACATAAAGATTTTGAATTACTTAACACCATCAGCTGTTTAGTTGAAATGATGGTTCCTCTGATTAAAAAACATCTATTAAAAGGGATCACATGAATACTGAAATGTATGTCATCAAAAGGCTGAAAAATACTGAGATATAATCATGTTCAGCATGCTTTATTCTCACTACTTCATATAAATGTATCTTATGTTGAATCAAGCTCACTAATCTTGCTCAAGCATCTTGCACTCTTTCTTAGTTGAAGAGTTTGAGTATGAGCTATACATCAGAATAAATAATCCATCATAACCATGTTTACCAGTTCCAAGTATTGTTTTGCTGTGGTATGTGAAGTGTTTGATGTAAGTGTGTGTGCTGCAGGTGTATGGGGGAGTGCTTTCTCCATCCTCTTTAACCGGGTTCTGGGGGTGAAGGAGACAACCAGCAGTAGCACAATGGAAGAGGAGCTGGGTGAGTAAGATTGTTGCTCTTACTCTTCTAGCTAACAGAGGCAAAGAACATCTGAAAGGGACAAATTGCATATTTCAGGAGAGCATAGATGTAGGACAAGTTATATTGTTATCATATCATCAAGTTTGTATCCTTGTAACGTACTAAAATGTGCCGTTACTAGTTCTTCTAGTGCAAATGCACAGTTGACACACATGAGTGCACAGTGTTGGTGTGGAAATGATAAGATTAACACACTGGTGTACACACTATTGCTGTGTGACCTCAGTCAAACCTCCAGCAAATATTCAAAGTTGAAGAAAAGCAACATATAGCACTAACAGTTTGTTAAGTATGTTCATGTTTATGACATTTTATCGCTGTTATATTTTTTCTGCACTGAGACTTTATTTTACATCATATTCTCATTATTGTTATTATTATTATTATACTCAAGTTATCAAACACTATCATGATGTACATTTACGATTACAACTAGACGTAGCACAAAAACAGTAGCACAAAAAAAATTGCTTACAATTTCTGAAACTATGGCTCTATTTCTCGAAACTATACAAATAAAACCACAAAACACACACACAACATGCAAAACATCACACATGTCTTGCAAAAGCAAACACTTAATTCAAAACTATTTTAACTTTTGTTTTTGCATAGCTCTACACAAACCATCAAACAGGGCTTGACATTAACACCCGCCAAATGCAGGGGGATTTCAGCAGTGGTGTGTAACGCAGTCACTCCTACTAGTTGCTTTTTTGAACTTGATATATAATGTATACATTTTTCAATAGTAGTCTTTTAAAAAAGGCATCTGAAATAATATACTAAGTGCAATATAGTCTTGTCAAAAATATAGATTTTTTCAATACATATCGATACCGAAATAATGCTTCCAATACTAATCTTTCGCAGAATAGATACACAATACCATCTGCGCTTTCTAGCTCTGTCATCTCTCTGACAGCAAGTTGACACATAAACCCGCCTTCCCTCACTCATTTTTGTGCATAGTTTTACCCATTCCTGCAGATTTTGTGCTTACACCCAAAGTGCACTTGCATAAAGTCACCTCTCAGTACTAAATTGAGTTCTTTTTCACTGCTTATTGCGCTTTAACAGTCAAATACACACAAAATAATGTCAAAATGCCAGTCTTTGCAAGTATTCACGAAAACACAGTCAGTTATGGTTTAAGTAAACGTTAACAGTTGAGAAAGAAAAAGCATTTGTGCGAGTATAGTGGGTCTGTGTGTCTGGTATTTAAGTTCCGGCAGCCTAACAAACCTGCTGCCAAATTATGAGATAGTGTTAAAAATATCTACGTATATGATAGTAATTCCCCATGATATCGATGTCAAAATTGTGGCCAGTGAAAATGCTGAGTAGCTAATTTGGAAAAACACTAGCCACAGTGGCTGTGAGCAAAAAAAGTTAATGTCAAGACTAGAGTAAGACCCGCCATCAAATGATTAGCCATATACACGCCAAACCACACACAGCTGTGAAAAATGTAAAACACTACTATCTTGTGTCTTTTACATGTTCAATGTGCATTAGAGTGTACAGGAGTGTATCACACATTCATGCATTTGCACAAATACACTATATATATAGTATGTATGCACAATTGTTGCACAGTTGATGAACTTTACAGTTATGGAACTGAACTGAATCAACACTGAACTGACTTGAGTTGTATAATGACATTATTGGCTTGTTAGAGCTGCGTTTTTTTTAACAGAATTTGTTACTATTGTGAATCTGCTTTGAAACACATCTGTATTGTATAAAAGTGCTACAGAAATAACCTCCTACGCCAGAGACCCCCATTCGAATCTGTAGCAGGTCAAGTAGGAGTTACATTTGTACTTTAAACAGAAATGCAAGTGGGTAAAATAAATGATTTCTTTCTCAAAACATTGAGTTTTGATTTCTAAGTGGAGGAATTATGTATAAGTGTTTTCACACATCATTGTGTGTATTTAATCTGTAAATGAGTGTGCCATTTAAATGGCAGTGTTTTCTAAATGAAACACGAGAGCTGTTAGTTTTGAATAATGTGTCTAATGTAGACAACTGTGTTAAAGGGTTACTTCAGTGATTAGCATTAAGCTTTGTATCAGTAGAAACCCGGGAGTATATTAAAATGATCGTACTTTCCCCCCTCATATGACCCTGAGACAAGATAATTATGTATTTTATTTCTGGAAAAATTCTTCCGATGACGCAAATATTGTCATTTTGCGTCATCGGAGGAGTTTTTGGCCAGAGGCTAAAGACTACAGCCAGCAGGAGGCGCTATTTCCACATGTTTTCAACATCGCACTCACAGTAAATGGAGTGGTGGAGACCAAAGTGAGTGTTTTAACTTTTAAAATGAACTTCCTATGAAAGTTATGCTTCCAAAGACATGAACACACGCCAGACTGATCACGCGCTGTGAATGCAGCCGCAGCCGCGAATCCCGCGATTACCTCAGCTCATGTGATGAATGTAATCCGATCCTGCTGCGTTTGTGCCGTGACACTCAATCGGCTCACTCTCATTATATCGTACAGACACGTTCAGTTTTTTATTGTAGTGTCTCTAACTCAACTGATTTTCTGAAAATGAACGCGGTGGGCAAGTGATCCAGTAATCCTGTAGCCAACTAGCCGCGCCTAGAGTAGGGCAGTGAAGCAGTGCATTCTGGGAATTGTTGTCTTTCATCCCCATGAGACAAAAATACATTTTCTGTGTTTACTCAGTCTAGAAGGCACCAAATTCAAAAATAATTTCACATTTCTACTACATTAATGACCCAGTTTAAATACAGATTCATCTTCCCAGCGCTGAAGTACCCCTTTAACATTTTGCAAAAAGTTTGTTTAGTTTGTTAAATGCCTTTTTGTGAGGTTCACCCATAGGGTGTCTCAGGACAGGGAAAAGAAAGCGGCTGTGTGGTTAACTTGGTTTTCTGTTTTTCAGAGCAAATTAAGCCAGAGCATATTGTGGGTGATGATTCAGCTGATAATGAGGAGGAAACTCAAAGAGGTGAGCAAGAACTCTTCACTCACTTTTACTTTCTCACGGACATGCTCAGTTGAATTCAATTTTCAATCAATCTATTTATTGTTACCATGGTAACATCATCTAACAGTCTAACACTTTGTCTGTTTATTTGTTAATTACCAAGGTAGCATTATCCAACTGTCTAATGTTTTGCACCATATGCAATTATTTTCCAGTAAAAGTGTGTGTATTCATAACATTCATTGATTGTAGTTGCATAATTTTCAGCTATTACTGCAACAACAACAAAAAAAATGTATACAGTTATAGAAAGATATATATGTATATCTTTCTGATGCAAATAAAATGTTTTTAAAAATGTGTGTTTGGTCCAGTGGAAATATTGGCATAGTAGGTAAAAATCTGTAAAAAAGAGTGACCAAGAGACTTATTGTTTGTCTGTTTCTCTTTCTTCCAGGAGGTACAGAGTCCGCGGAGGCAGAAGATGAGCGGCAGCGTAATGCCCAGGCCAGCTGGGTTCAGCGCATGTTAACCTCCATTATGGGGGACAGCACCCTGTTCACCACACGTGAGGGCCGTGCCGGCAAGGTGCACAATTTCATGCTGGGACTCAATCTGAACTCTTCCCTGCCCTTCTCTCCCTTCAGCAACCTCATGAGCCAGACCTCTGTAGATGAGGAAGTTGATGCTGTTACAGGTACTAATTAATCATTTAGATGCCACTTTTATGCATATTTACAAACATTTTATTGCCAAGAACACCAAAATATGATGATCCCCTTGCAAATAGATAGAAAAGAATTATATAAATAGAAAAGCCATTTATTTTCATATATACAAACATTATTATACTGTATGAGTAAAAACTGTGATAAAAGAAGGGATTAAATATTGGATAAAATCTGGAAGCTTTATCTTTTGTAATATTAGATGTACAAAACCCAAAGAGAAACCTTTTAAATTCAATTCAGATGTACTTATGTAGCACTTTATAAAGATTATTGCTTTAAAACGCCCCAGTAAGCAAGAAAATACAACAGTGTGACAAATAGAGACAGACACAACATGACACAACAACTACATGCATTGCAAGGGAGAAATAAACACTGGTTAAAAAAATTTAAAAATAAAATAAAAAGCACAATGCACAGTACAACCAACCATAAAGTACATTGCTCAAGAGCACAATAGTGAAAACTCAAGGATCACCCTTCGCAAGATTTAAAGGGAAAGCTCACCCAAAATGAAATTTATCCCATGATGATCTCACCCTCAAGCCACCCTAGGTGTATTAAAACGCATGGCTTCACTTCAGAAGGCCTTTATTAACCCCCCGGAGCCATGTGGAGTTCTTTTTAAAATGGATGGTTGTACTTTTTTAACCATTCATCTAATTTACCATTCACTGCTATTATAAAGCTTGGATTAGCCAGGGCATTTTTAATATAACTCTGATTGTATTTGTCTGAAAAAAGAAAGTAATATACACCTAGGATGGCTTGAGGGTGAGTAAATCATGGGATACATTTTATTTTTGGTGAACTATCCCTTTAAACCTTCACCATTTTGGGCCAGAATTTTACTCTGTCTCTTAGAGCCTAAAACCTCTACTTAACCAGGTCTTGTGAAGTATGCGGTTAAAAGAAATGGGTGTGACGGACTGTAGGTGGAACAATAGGCTGAAATCTTGTCAGGTGGCACGGGACTTGATGATGGGCTTTCAAACATTGTTTGGTGCCTGAGTGGGAGGTTAAAAGTCAGTTAAAACTTCAGCTCAAAATTTCACATCTAAGAAATACCAACAAACCCACAGCAGATTAACTTTTTTTCCCAGGGGTTAAATTTAGAGAATTACCTTGAAGCATCAAACAGGAAGCTACTTTGGTACATGCATGTCAGCACAAGATCACTGATTGTGATAAAACGAGACAATTTTGAGCGCTGTCTAAGTTCATGTGTCATTCTGTTAAGCTGACTGATCAGAGAAGGCCGTGTCTCACTCGATAATAACTGATAATAATAGCACTGCATGTGTCTGTGTCATGCAGCTTCCTGTTGACAGTTGGGTGTGAGAAAAAAAGATAAGCTCTCTTGTAAGAATTTGTACAATAATGTTGAATAAATTACGACATTGTTGCAAAACTTGCAACATAGAATCTTCACAAACGATTAGGGGAATGTTCCTTTATAGGTTATTACCACAAACCACAATGCTAACTTTCGAATGAATTTTTTTCCTGCAGATCCTGATGAGTTTGAGCGAATCTATGAGCCCCTAGATGTGAAGAGTAAAAAAATCCACGTGGTGGACAGCGGACTGACCTTTAACCTTCCCTATCCTCTCATTCTGCGACCTCAGAGAGGAGTTGACCTAATAATTTCCTTTGACTTCTCAGCCAGGCCCAGTGACTCCAGCCCACCATTTAAAGTGAGTATCTGCCATGAGGCTTGTGCATGACATCTACATATAAAGAATATTATGATTGTATCCAAATGTGGATTTACACCACAGTTCAGATAAACTAAGAAAATGTGACAAAATGTAAGGTAGATAGAGAAATTCAACTTTCATTGGTTTCACGGTTTCTGTCTTTGTTAAGCTCAGTTGCTCTGAGAATAGCAGAATGGGTCTTGGTCGTGTACACTATCGTTCAAAAGTTTTGGTCACCAAGGCTACATTTGTCTTCAGAGTCACATGATCCTTCAGAAAGTATTCTACTATGCAGATTTGGTGGTGATTAATGTTGAATGATGTGAAATATAAATCTTTTGTAACATTATAAATGTCTTTACTCTCACTTTTGATCAATTTAATGTGTGCTTGCTGAATAAAAGTTATAAAAATGTTGTACTTTAGTGTGTTTCTCTGTCATCTAACTGTGTCCTTTTTTGTCTGTGTTAGGAATTACTGCTGGCTGAAAAATGGGCCCGTATGAATAAGCTGCCTTTCCCCAAGATCGATTCGAAAGTATTTGACCGAGAGGGTCTGAAAGAGTGCTATGTGTTCAAACCCAATAAGGGAGAAAAGAACTGCCCCACCATCATTCATTTTGTCTTGGCCAACATCAACTTTCGGAACTTTAAAGCCCCAGGTGAGTCATTCCAGCTGATTCAAGTATTCTAACGTGTGGGGAACAGGGTGCTTCCCCCCATGCGCTGAACCCTCCTTTGCAACATTTTTACCTACTATGCCAATATTTTCACTGGACCAAACACTAAAAACATTTTTTTAAACATTTTAAATGCATCCGAAAGAAATACATATATAGCTTTATATAACTGTATAATTTTTATTTTTGCAAGTATAGTTGTCTGACCGATTTAGTTAATACTGTACGATTCATATATGACTCTGTGGCTCCAATGTTCAATTCACTCTGACTGACCAATCTGGTACACTTGTTCATAAACAAGAACCTCAGTGATTTGTTTGCAAATTGTGCTGCATATTGTGCTGTTTGTTTGTTTTTGTTTGAGGTCAACAAGGAAAACGCCATAGAACGTTGTTTCAATATATTATTTGTCAGTGCACATGACTAAAAACTTTTCAAAAAAAGACCCCAAAATTTTGAACCAAGGAAATGAATACCTCTATTCAGCAAGGATGCATTAAATTGGTCAAAAGTAACAATAAAGACATTTTTAATGTTCCAAAATATTTATATTTCAAATAACTGCTGTTCTTTTGAACGTTCTATTCATCAAACTATCCTAAAAAAAGTTTTCAACATTATAGTTTCTATTATGATTATGATTTTGAATTTGTTTTTTTGTTTTCATTTTAGTTAAAGTTTTAGTCATTTTTTGGGCTATGTTCATTTTTTTATTTCAGTTCTAGTTTCAGTTATTTTAGCACATCAAGTTAAACTAAATGAAAATGTGAAATGAAAAATTATTTCAGTAAATGGCTGTCTGCTTGTCTAACAGACATTCTACTGACTATAAGTAACTTTGCAAGTACATGTCAACTTATTTTAACCCAACACTGTAAAAAAAATGTAAAAAAATTGCAGCCTGATATTAAAGGGGTACTTCAGCGCTGGGAAGATGAATCTGTATTTAAACTGGGTCATTAATGTAGTAGAAATGTGAAATTATTTTTGAATTTGGTGCCTTCTAGACTGAGAAAACACAGAAAATGTATTTTTGTCTCATGGGGATGAAAGACAACACCCAGAATGCACTGCTTCACTGCCCTACTCTAGGCGCGGCTAGTCGGCTTCTGGATTACTGGATCACTTGCCCACCGTGTTCATTTTCAGAAAATCAGTTGAGTTAGAGATACTACAATTAAAAACTGAATGTGTCTGTTCCGATTGAGCGTCACGGCACAAACGCAGCAGGATCGGATTACATTCATCACATGAGCTGAGGTAATCGCCGGATTGGCGGCTGCATTCACAGCGCGTGATCAGTCTGGCACGTGTTCAGTTCATGTCTTTGGAAGCTTAACTCTCATAGGAAGTTCATTTCCTCCAAAAGTTAAAACACTCACTTTGCTCTCCACCGCTCCGCGAGCCGAGTGCTGTGAGTGTGATATTGAAAACATGTGAAAATAGCGCCTCCTGCTGGCTGTAGTCTTCAGCCTCTGGCGACATTTGCGTCATCGGAGGAATTTTTCCAGAAATTAAATACATAATTCTCTCGTCTCAGGGTCATATGAGGGGGGAAAGTACGATAATTTGAATATACTCCTGGGTTTCTACTGATACAAAGCTTAATGCTAATCGCTGAAGTAACCCTTTAAGTACAATCAACTTGGATGTTTAAGTCATTTCAACCCTAAATGACGTTAAACTGACTTTAAAAATGAGTTGTATCTTGAATAACTTAAAAAAAAAATGTTGTATAATAGGCTAGAGGTGTGGCGAGACTAAACTGTGACGAGACTAAACTGTCGCGGTGAAAGCTGTCATATTGTAATGAGGAGTGTGAGGGTGAAGTTAGGATAGAATATGCCAACACTACATTTACATTACTTCTCCACTCTAGTTTGGCTTTGATAGAAATTAAAACAATTCAATTCAGTTGGATAACAAACACTTCAATTCCATCAGCTCATCCAACATGAGCGGTTCGAGCCGTACATAGTGCATAGCACTGATCACGTGTCGAGAAGACGAGCGATGGCATTGAGCGCGTGTTACAAGAGTGTTATGTTAATGGACTCCGCGGCGGAGGATTCGTTGCGCAGCAGAAGACTTATATTTGAAAATGCGCGTTCAGCACCACCAGTACTATTTCCCTGAGTATTCCCAGAGTACACATGATCGCGGAATTCAAAGTGAAAGTAAACGCAAGCGTGCATTCAAACGTGATTTCAATATGTTACCGCTGTTTGAAAGCGGCTCCCTGAGGCAAGCGAATATCTCCCAATATAAGCTATCCAGTTGTAACCATCTCTTAGCTCTGTATCATGCTAGAAGAAAAATGTGGTCTCTATTTTCACTTTGAATATTGAGTACTTTGATTATGTTATTATGGTTATTTTTTGCACTTAATATCTATGATCAATTTGTGGGAAGGAGTTCAGAGGAGGTCAAAAGAAGTTCATGTGCAGTTCTAAGGTCTGAAGAGACAATCATTCAGGAGAGAAGCCAGTCAGTTGAGTTTTTGCCAAAACCTTCACAGTGCTAGCTTGAGTACTGCTGTCTTTTACTGCATATGATAATTCATACTCAGAAAGTAGAATTGAAATGACATTCATTACAAGATGATGAGTTAAAACATTTCAAATGCACCTGCAAACAATTTTTCTAGTCATGTATTTCATCATTGAGGATTTCTTAAAAATACTATGTAAAAATCACGTCTCGTCTCGTCTCATTCTCGTGAACCCAATCTCGTATCTCGTCTCGTGAGATAAGTGTCTCGTCACACCCCTATTGTATAACTTACTGATCATATAATGTTTTACAGTGTAACCCTTCCAGTCTACTAAGACTAATACTCTACTAACTAATGAGTTTAGACATAGGTGTAACGTTACTTAAAGTCAAAAGAATGTATTAAAGGGATCATCAAAATAAAGCGAAATGCAGTTAGTTTATTTTTTATTTCAAGTAATGAAAATTATTTTTTATGGAGTTTTAGTTAACTATAATAACACTAAATAGATAATATATAAAACCAGTCATTTTTAAATTGTAATAATATTTCACAATATTTTTGATCAAACAAATGCAGCTTTGGTGAGCAGCTTTTGGTTTGTTATGATGACAATTGAATCAGATTCTACACTATTTCTAGGTCACTAATCAAAATGTGTATAATGGATCATGTGAACTTCTTTGTAGAAAAGGTCAGATTTAATAGTTCTCTTTTCTGTTTTAATGAAGGTGTTCCTAGAGATTCAGACATGGATATAGAGTTTGCCGACTTCGACATATTTGACGATCCAGCCTCTCCCTACTCTACTTTCAACTTCAAATACTCCAACCAGGCCTTCAAGAGGCTTCATGACCTCATGGAGTTCAACACGCTCAACAACATTGAGGTCAGTTCAAACTCTGATTCAAACACCCTCGCAGCAGTTTTTTTCAGTTCGTTTTTGGTCTTCATTCTACACAACTCTGTTTTGTTTTGTAGGTCATAAAAGAGGCTATTAAAGACAGCATTCTGCGGAGACGAGAGAACCCATCATGCTGTTCGGTGTCCCTTTCACTCAATGAAATTGAAAACAAGAAGTTCCTGAAACGAGATACCAGCATTGCAAAATGACACACCTATTAGATGGCTATGCAAACATCTATATACGCAAAAGCCTCGACATGTGAGACGGCATAGGTCCACTGGTGCTTGATGGGAATCAGTGAGCAGATTCATCAGATAAAACTGGATTGACCTCATTAGAGGGCCATTTTTATGTTGCATTCCAGACGACTTTGAATTTTCCCAACTCCTACTTGAAAAAAAACCTATGGAAAGATGCTTGTGGTCGGACACTCATTTCGAAGCAGCCAGGGTTATTATCATAAACTCTAAAAACAACATTTTCATGAACTGAAATAAAATATAAAAAATGGAAACTAAAATCGAATGCAAATATTTAAAAAAAATAAAATGAACAAAAAAAAAAAGTAAAACAGAAAATAAAAATAAAATCTAATTCAATATGTTGGTATCACTGGTATCAACCCTGACTTCAGTGAGAAACACCATTTGTTGTCATTTTCAAGATTTTGCCAAATAAAGCAACATTTAGTTGGTTATTTTGAAGTAGATGTGGGACAATTCTGAGATTCAGGTGTTTTGGAATGATCTAAAGATGGGAAATGGACATTTCAATTCAAGTTATGCCACCTCTGGAATGCGGAATCAGGGACACAGACTCTACAGACATTTTTGTATGTTTCGCACTCATTTTGGGGAAGTTCTGTGGAATAGATTTGAAATGTGTTAACTGATCTGAGAGTAATGCACTCTAATTGGTATCTGAAAACATATCAAATTAGCCTAAATATTTAATAAGCGAGCACTCAATGAGCAGGGGACATGAAACTATTTGTAAATGAGAGCCATTTTGTGATTCCGTGTGGACCATTTTCCTTTTTTCCTTTTTAAGTCACCATGTGGTCAAATTCTACACACCTTTAATGTTAAAATGCTTACGATTCTGACTGTGTGCTTCTTTGCGGAGCCAAATACTGGGAGCTTTGTTTTCACATAGTAAATTCTGTTCTGAGAGTAATTGATGGTCTTAGTGGTGGCTTTAGCCTGAGGACACGCTGTTCCTTTCTGCCGATGTGATTAGAAACAAATGTTATCCGTTCAGTTCTACTGTGACGCACCTATGACCACTAGGTTGATGGTAAGCCCTGCCTTCAGGATAGGATTCATCTCATATTTTAGCTAAAGATTCATTGCTTAGGAACTGGATTTAGCTGCTTTTATTTATTTTGCTTACAAATGTTGTCTCCGGCCCAAGGGGTGAAAGGAAGAAGGTGAAATGCCACCTCACACCTCCCACGCGGACTCCACCTCTATGCGAGGCGCCGGGAACAATGACATGATGGGACATGTTGTGAAAATCTTCTCATTTCCTGTTTGTATCAGATATTTGTGGCAAACCATGGCGCATACAATATTTAACTTCCCACATATTCATTCCTCTGGTTTACATACTTTATGATGAAAGTGTACACAAGATTATTTATTTGTATGCTTATTGTGTAGTTATTTTTAAGATTTGGACATCTCAAAATCAAACATTTGAAAGAAATGTAAATGGGTAAGGTCATTCATTAAACTCAACTGAGGTCAGTAGGATAAAGGTGGGATGTATAGATACTCGAAATACTGGTTGTGTGAGCCTTAAGTGATAGAGTGCACTTTAACTCCAAAATAAATAGCAACCTTTACACATTCCTTGCTGTTTGTGGTCTGTACAGTTGGGTTTGAACTTGGTTAGGATGTTGCGAACACCACAACTGTCAGATCCTTTGAAAGTGGAGATGTACTGTATGTTTGTTTTCATGTATACACAACAGAATTATGAGTGTCATGTACCTTTAAGTGATGATATAGCCCATGTAGTGTGGTTTTGTGCATGAGCATAATAAAAGGATATTCATACCAATGAATAGCCTGGGGACTTCTGGAATTATACAGACAAAGGTGTTTACTTTCAGAAAATTACTTCTAATGATACTCCTAATTATGGCAATATTATGCTTTGACCAATAGTTAATATACCTGTTTTGACAAATGTGATTTTTGTCAGTCCTTTAAACAAAACCAAAGCACTTGACTGTGAAAAGTGAAGAATTTTTTTTTTGTTACAGGTTTGGCAAGAAGGCACCTCATTTGAGGAAATGTCTAGTTGCTGGGAAAACTGTGGTTGTTTGGAAGTTCCTGAAAGTACTGTACATTAAACTGAATTTAAAATGCAAAACCTCACAACAGAAAAGCAACATATACATATAGTTGTTAATAATAATAAAAATAATAATAATACATTAGCCTATGTAAAATAAGAGAAATTATGTTAAATACTTTAAAAATCCCATTCATTCCGCCTCAGTCTTGTAGGGGAGAGTGGGGTAAGATGAGCCATTTTTTACTTGTGGTCTTCAAGATAAGAGCAAATAAGGCAGAAGTACAATGAATGTATCCAAAGTAATTTCAGGATGATTCCTATTATTATAAATGATCAGAATACATCTATGACCAAGGGTTCTAAAAATATGGCTTCTTACAAAAAAGTGTTCCAACCAAAATACGTTGAAATATCTTTTCTTCTTTTTTTCTTTCTTTTTGCGTATTTCTGAAACAATTTGTTGAACACCAAGGCTGTAACTTTCCCTAAAACAGACTAAACAGAGATACAATTAAATAAAATAAAAACTGTATTAGAATGTATGAATAAATGTCACTTTGCTCCATAGCTGCAATTTGGACAAAAAGCTAGCTTACCAATTCAGGCTAATATCTAGCTAAATTAATTACATGGTTTTATACAATACTAAATCACCAATTTAGATCATAAATATTTTAGACCTGGACAAATTCGGGTAACACTTTAGAATAATGGTCATTAGTTAATGTAGCAACTAACATGAACTGACCATGAGCAGTATGTAGGTCCTTCTAAAAAAAATTAGCATATTGTGATAAAAGTTCATTATTTTCCATAATGTAATGAAAAAAATTAAACTTTCATTTATTTTAGATTCATTGCACACCAACTGAAATATTTCAGGTCTTTTATTGTTTTAATACTGATGATTTTGGCATACAGCTCATGAAAACCCAAAATTCCTATCTCAAAAAATTAGCATATCATGAAAAGGTTCTCAAAACGAGCTATTAACCTAATCATCTGAATCAACTAATTAACTCTAAACACCTGCAAAAGATTCATGAAGCTTTTAAAAACTCCCAGCCTGGTTCATTACTCAAAACCGCAATCATGGGTAAGACTGCCGACCTGACTGCTGTCCAGAAGGCCATCATTGACACCCTCAAGCGAGAGGGTAAGACACAGAAATAAATTTCTGAACGAATAGGCTGTTCCCAGAGTGCTGTATCAAGGCACCTCAGTGGGAAGTCTGTGGGAAGGAAAAAGTGTGGCAAAAAATGCTGCACAACGAGAAGAGGTGACCGGACCTTGAGGAAGATTGTGGAGAAGGACCGATTCCAGACCTTGGGGGACCTGCGGAAGCAGTGGACTGAGTCTGGAGTAGAAACATCCAGAGCCATCGTGCACAGGCGTGTGCAGGAAATGGGCTACAGGTGCCGCATTCCCCAGGTCAAGCCACTTTTAAACCAGAAACAGCGGAAGAAGCGCCTGACCTGGGCAACAGAGAAGCAGCACTGGACTGTCGCTCAAATTTTGCATGTCATTCAGAAATCAAGGTGCCAGAGTCTGGAGGAAGACTGGGGAGAAGGAAATGCCAAAATGCCTGAAGTCCAGTGTCAAGTACCCACAGTCAGTGATGGTCTGGGGTGCCATGTCAGCTGCTGGTGTTGGTCCACTGTGTTTTATCAAGGGCAGGGTCAATGCAGCTAGCTATCAGGAGATTTCGGAGCACTTCATGCTTCCATCTGCTGAAAAGCTTTAAGGAGATGATTTTGTTTTTCAGCACGACCTGGCACCTGCTCACAGTGCCAAAACCACTGGTAAATGGTTTACTGACCATGGTATTACTGTGCTCAATTGGCCTGCCAACTCCCCTGACCTGAAACCCATAGAGAATCTGTGAGATATTGTGAAGAGAAAGTTGAGAGACGCAAGACCCAACACTCTGGATGAGCTTAAGGCCGCTATCGTCGCATCCTGGGCCTCCATAACACCTCAGCAGTGCCACAGGCTGATTGCCTCCATGCCACGCCGCATTGAAGCAGTCATTTCTGCAAAAGGATTCCCCACCAAATATTGAGTGTATAACTGAACATAATTATTTGAAGGTTGACTATTTTGTATTAAAAACACTTTTCTTTTATTGGTGGGATGAAATATGCTAATTTTGAGAATTTTGGGTTTTCATGAGCTGTATGCCAAAATCATCAGTATTAAACCAATAAAAGACCTGAAATATTTCAGTTGGTGTGCAATGAATCTAAAATAAATGAAATTTTAATTTTATCATTACATTATGGAAAATAATGAACTTTTATCACAATAAGCTAATTTTTTGAGAAGGACCTGTATAAATCCAGCTGTTCATGGTTTGTTCATGTTAGTTCACAGTGCATTAACTAACATTAACACGATTTTAATCATGTATTAGTAAATGTTGAAATTAACATTAACAAAGATAAATAAATGCTTTATAAGTGCAGTATTAGTTCATATTAACTAATGTAGTGAACTAATGACCATTATTCTAAAGTATTACCCAAATTTGCTT
Organism: Gobiocypris rarus; assembly: GCA_023029165.1. Classification (NCBI taxonomy): domain Eukaryota; kingdom Metazoa; phylum Chordata; class Actinopteri; order Cypriniformes; family Gobionidae; genus Gobiocypris; species Gobiocypris rarus. The sequence goes on along the minus strand of CM040915.1, from coordinate 42,178,383 downwards.
TAATGTATAAAGCAAATAGCCATTACATCTGTTATGCTTACATTTTCAATTAAATGGGTGTCTGACAGAAATAATAATAATATATGGTAGGGTACAACGGGGCTAAAGGCTCCTTTGATTTTATTTTCCTCTAAACCTCTAGATGGCACAAAAACTTGCCTCAGTCAGCACTTACCAAAACAACCGCTTTTCAAGATGCACGTGGAAATTTGTCTGATCTGAAAATTTGTAAAAGGCACCTCTGCTGTTGGGGCAAAAGGCACCATTTTTAACATGATAAACAGACGCTGACTTTTCCATTGTTGACATGACATGGTTAGATTCAGATTGTAAGGATCATATATTCATTTGGTTGTCCCCCTTTGAGATAATAATCACCAAATTTATAATCAAACCATCATTATTTAAAAATGCGATATTAATAATATCTTATAATAAAATAAATTGTACCGTTACTACTGTAAATATATATTCAATTATTATGGGATCTCATTCAATGCTTTCAGAATCTTTACTTTTTTAAATGATTTTGTTCCTATATTTTTCAGATATATTTCTATATTACATATTTTAATGACAACATATTTATTGATCAAAAATTCCTGGTCTATCTTTCCCTTCTCCTTCTTCCAACTCTGCATAGTTGTACTTTTCTTCTATTTCAGTACTTTAGGCCTACTATCTCTCTTTTTCTTTTTCTTCGGTCCAGCATATTAGTGTGTGAAGTACAATTTGTGTGAAAAGCAGCTGAAAAAATTATCACATAATTTTTAGGAAAGGCTGTTTTTTCTTCTTTTTAAGATTATGGTGTAGGACTACTTACAGTGCTATTGCGCAGGAAAGATTTTGAAACATTTTAATCCCAAAAATGTGGTTTGTTTATCAAATTAGACCCATGACACCTCATAATGTTTTTGTTATGGTTTTTAATGTCAGGTGTCTATCTACTCAGATGTACTTGTACAACCTGTTATCTCCCCTAATACATTAGAAAATGTTGGCATTGCTTTCTAGTCACACAACTCTGGAAAAAGATTAAGAGACCATATAACATTGAATGATAAGTGGTCTCCTAATTTTCTCCAGAGCTGTATTTGCCACCACCACGAGCGCTTTTCAACTTTGGAAACGCATTGGTTTAGCCTATATCGCCATCTGCTGGACTGCTGGAGAAATCCCTATACTGTTGTGCTGGACAATATAAAAACTGCATTTCACTTATTGAAACTAAAAAGAACGATGTCATCGTTCAGTAATTATTATAAATAAATAAAAATAAAATAAAAAAGAAATGTATTTGTTTCAATTTTTCAAACAATGTCCCACCCAAATTATAAAGTTGTTCCTTTTCTTTTCTTTTTTTACATTAAAGGTGCAAAAGTTCTGATAAATATGCAATTACTAATTAAAGGTTAAAAAAACGAATTGATTGATTTGGGTGGCATCCAGTTAGACATGAGATGACACGTGTATGTGTTGATTCAGGCCACAGACACTAGGGGGCTATTCTATGCGGAAGTCAAGAAGCACCGAGAGCTGCTTCCTGAAAGTGCTGGGAATATTCCTTATAAACTGGCATTTTGTGATTGATTGATCGAACCAGCCATGTCGAAGAACACCGTTTCCGATCGATTCAGAAGGGTTGATATAGATGAGTACGACGAAAACAAGTTTGTCGACGAGGAGGACGGCGGAGAAAATCAACTAGGTCCGGATGAGGCTGAGGTGGATTCTCTCATCAGATCATATCCTTTCAGTTCCATTACTTTTATGGGTATTTTTCATAGATGTTCTGCTTAATTGCAGTATGGCTATTTGAATGGTCGTTTTCTAAAAACACTTGGTGTGCTGGCGTTAAGTTTCTAAAATTTACCATTTTGTACTCTCGTCCAGAAATGGGTGTGGTAGTCAGTCACTTCATTCATTTAGGACATGCACATTTCACATTGTCACCACAAGTTTGCATTGCGGATCTTTAAGGTTTTGTAAAACCGCCACATCGCGGCAATAATGTTTGACGAGTGTATAAAGCTGTGCCCTTTAGATGTGGCAATTACTTAGAATAGGGTTGCTGTAGAAACACTTCCGGATGCCATCGACTTCCGGTTGCAATATTGTAATCTGTGGGTGCTTTTTTTTAAAATTATACTTATTATATAATGTCCCACATCTTATAATGGCTGCATAGTGGTAATTATAATAGAATGTATAGTGATTGTTATTAGTGAGTAGATTTCAGGCATCCTGCGGTGCTTTCCTTAGTGCCTGATACAGGTAACCTGATGGGGGCTTTGCAGGCTGTGCTGAAGAATCCACCCATCAATACCAAGAACCAGAATGTGAAGGTGAGTAAAAGCTCAATCACTCTGAAGTATCTTAAAGTATCAGTCATGTTAATCTTTTATCATAATCATTCCCTACCAATGGTTCTCTTTTTTTAAAAACTCCCATTGTCCCCAACACTATTCAAAGTCCCCATGACTTTGTTCATGATTTACTTTTTTCTCACATTTTAGACCTTTAGGAAGCACAGGCGAAGCACTGCCACTTGGGTGCAGAGATATCACGCAACACATGCACAACATACGGCGGTATGTTGACGGAAGTTGTGGGATTTCATGTGTTGCGTGATATCTCTGCGCCCAAGTTGCAGTGCTTCGCCTGTGCTTCCCCATAATATAGTCCAATAATTAATATCTGCCTAGGAAATCACCTAGTCTTAATCTGCATCGCTATTTGTACTCGTTGTGAATAGGCAGGCCACAAGAAGTAATTAGGTGGGGTTTTTTTTATTTTATCACTTTTACACAGGACATGCTAGCTGGCAACATAGGATTCCATTCATTATGCTAAGCTAAGCTAGCGGCGAACCTGCCAAACTAAAACAATGCATACACTGAGACAAAAATGCATTTGCCCACATATCTAAATGTAGGAAAGATGTTGAATAAGTCCTATTTCTAAAAACGGTGGAGTATTCCTTTAAATACATTACAGTTCATGAGTTTGGGTGGAGTTTTCCTTTAAGACTAAAATGCACGTTTGAGCTGTTTTAAATAAAGATCTTCTTCAAAGTTAATTTTACTGCACAAATGAAGAGATTGAAAAAATAGTTTTTGAATGTGTTGAAAAGAATATATATTATCTACATATCGCCAATCTAGACAATTTCAGTAATATAAAGTTTGTCTATATTCTTAATGAATATTATCTGGTTAGGGTTTAAAATGATTAGAAATTAATTCAATATTCAGGGATGGCTATTAATAATAGTTCAAATAATAATAAAAGCAAATAATTATACATACTGTATAATTACAGTATTTTACAGTAAATATTTATAGATGTTTATAGATATTGTTCTGAATATAACTCTTATTGTTTCAGAGTTATTATTCACATGTAAAAGTCTAAACCCTGAATATAAGACAAACCCATTTTTTCAGATGTCTTTCTAAGAAGAAAAAAAGTCATATTTGGAACAATACAGTATTTTCAAGACTAGTTTATTATATTTGCGTTTATGTTTGTAGGATAGGGCTGAAGGCCTCGTGTTGAAAGTGCTCAGCTCTTTCAAGGCTAGCGACATAGAAAAGGCTGTTCAGTCTCTGGATAAGACTGGAGTTGATCTGCTCATGAAGTACATCTACAAGGGCTTTGAAAAACCCTCTGACAACAGTAGTGCTATCCTACTTCAGTGGCATGAAAAGGTAAACACGTTTTTTTTTTAAGAATAGTTCATTTAAAATGGATAAATCTGGCTGTTTTGACTCCTGTCTGTCTCTCTCTGTGTGCATAGGCTCTCTCAGCAGGTGGCGTGGGCTCCATCGTCAGAGTGCTCACGGCCAGGAAGACCGTGTAATGTTCAGCACCTCAGCACCGTGGCAGGGTTGGCGGAGGGACTGGCTGGCACAAGCCCTCATGGTCTGGTTTCTGCCCGCACTGCCAAACTGTGGAGGATGTCCAGTCACTCACCTCTCAACTTTTTTTAAAACGATCAAACATTACAGACCCATTTGGATTTGTTGCAGTGAAGATAAACACCTTGGATCTGTGTTGACAGAATGGTGATGAGAAAATGTTATTGTTGACCTCAGTAGATATTAAGCACAGACATTTTAGCTATTATCAAAGGAAACGTCTCTACTCGTCCACTCCGCATACTTCATATTCTCATACCTGTCCTGATGTAAAGTCTCAACAGAGCAGAACGAACATGTAATCACATGACTAAATCATTACACAGTCATGTTATTGCAATGGCGTATGATGGCACTCTTGAGTGTATTGGTTTATGTTTTACTTAAAGGAACAGCTTACCCCAAAAATTCAAATTCTGTCATTTACTTACTCTCATATCATTCCGAACCTGTACTTTCTATCTTCTGTAGAACACAAAAGACTCAATGTTTGAGCCCAAACAACATTCCTAAAATATTTTATTCCAAATGGTTTCTTTTGTGTTCCACAGAAGAATGAAACGCATACAGGTTTTAACCAAAATGAGGGTGAATAAATAACAGCATTAAACATTTTGGGTGACGATCGGTGATCAAGCTTTAGTTTGTAGAGGATGTTCTCTTCCTCATCTGCTCCTTTTAAGCATAATCAGAGCTGGTCTATGGAACACGCCAACATCAGTATTTGCTTTTTTCCTACCTGCACAATATATTAGTTCAGAGTTGGTTGTTGAATCTAGCCTTATTGAACGCTTTCAAGAGGGAGATTTCCAGCTCACTTTCTTGTGGTCTTATTTTCCTCCGCAATCCCTTCAGTAATTCACACGTTTCCATCATCTCTTTGGTTTCATATCACACTGGGATCACATTTTATGAAACAAAAAGGGAATAACTTTTAAAGTTGCCAAAAAGGTTTTGATTGTCATAAATGTTGATTAATGCTAGTGTGTTTTTGTACTCTTTACAAAAACGAGGAATTTAGTTTTTTTATAACGCTGAGTATTATTCGCATTTTCCAGCAAAAGCGTATGTATATTTTGATCACATCATTTTTGAACTGTGTTATCAATAGTAGATCATAATTAACAGAATTTCTCGATTTTGAACTCAGACTTTGTGTCAGGTGCTGATGATATAGCTAACCTCTGAGACACACATGAGTGTTTGTGTATTGTCAAAATTCCCACCAAACACAGCAGCAAGCGCTCAAGCTGTAATGGAGAATTTTGCTTCCACTGTGGTCTACTTATTTTTGCCATACATAAACAACGCAAGGAAGTCTCCACTTGTTCATTTGCGGCTCTTTGCTGCCTTCACGTGCTATCAGAATGATCGTAAATACTAGTTCCCTAGTTTAAAAAATGACACATGAACGGCCTATTAAGTCCAAATTTGAATGCGAAAAGTAATCACAGCTTGGGAAGTGGGAAATTTACAATAACACGTGAAGCCAGCATGAATGAATGTTGAGTTTGCGTCACGCCTGTCAATCATTTGATTAAGTGCAAAAATGTTGAACTAGTTTACCAACTGCCTTATAAGATGTTCCTTTTATATTGTATGGTCCTTTTGAAAAATAAATGAAATGAATCCAATCTTCTTTTTTTAATCTGCGTTGATTAAATGTGCAAACTATTTGGGGCGTGATGAGATAAATAATAACTGAAATATAAATAAATTTCTCAGTAAATTAAAAAAAAAGAATTACATTTTAACTAAAGTTACATGATTTATTTGATTATACTAAAATAAGACTGGTGTGTGTAAAACAAAAATATTGTTTGTGAAATGATGTAGCGTGCAACACATTGGAATTTTCAATATTCAGGCTGTGTAAATTTACAGGACTTTCGACACTTTAATATTTTTGCAGCTATAAAAGCATGAGATCCTGCAGACATCACAGTCTTTACAATGAGACATGCATGAATAAGACTAGCCAATTTATGCATTGTGTAATTGGTATTGAACTCAGCTTTTCATACACTCCAAAAGAAAATAATTTTTTTAATATATTTTCTTATGTAAAATATATAAAATAGTATATATATATATATATATATATATATATATATATATATATATATATATATATATATATATATATATATATACATAGCCTTTATAAATCACAAGGGTGCGCTGTTTCCTCTGCACTTACAGTGAGGAAAATAAGTATTTGAACACCCTGCTATTTTGCAAGTTCTCCCACTTGGAAATCATGGAGGGGTCTGAAATTGACATCGTAGGTGCGTGTCCACTGTGAGAGACAAAATCTAAAAAAAAAAATCCAGAAATCACAATATATGATTTTTTTACTATTTATAGTATGATACAGCTGCAAATAAGTATTTGAACATCGGCCTGTCAGCTAGAATTCTGACCCTCAAAGACCTGTTAGTTGCCTTTAAAATGTCCACCTCCACTCCATTTATTATCCTAAATTAGATGCACCTGTTTGAGGTTGTTAGCTGCATAAAGACACCGGTCCACCCCATACAATCAGTAAGAATCCAACTACTAACATGGCCAAGACCAAAGAGCTGTACAAAGACACTAGAGACAAAATTGTACACCTCCACAAGGCTGGAAAGGGCTACAGGGAAATTGCCAAGCAGCTTGGTTAAAAAGGTCCTCTGTTGGAGCAATCATTAGAAAATGGAAGAAGCTATACATGACTGTCAATCTCCCTTGGACTGGGGCTCCATGCAAGATCTCACCTCGTGGGGACTCAATGATCCTAAGAAAAGTGAGAAATCAGCCCAGAACTACACGGGAGGAGCTGGTCAATGACCTGAAAAGAGCTGGGACCACCGTTTCCAAGGTTACTGTTGGTAATACACTAAGACCTAATGGTTTGAAATCATGCATGGCACGGAAGGTTCCCTTGCTTAAACCAGCACATGTCCAGGCCCGTCTTAAGTTTGCCAATGACCATTTGGATGATCCAGAGGAGTCATGGGAGAAAATCATGTGGTCAGATGAGACCAAAATAGAACTTTTTGGTCATAATTCCACTAAACTTGTTTGGAGAAAGAAGAATGATGAGTACCATCCCAAGAACACCATCCCTACTGTGAAGCATGGGGTTGGTAGCATCATGTTTTGGGGGTGTTTTTCTGCACATGGGACAGGGCGACTCCACTGTATTAAGGAGAGGATGACCGGGGCCATGTAGGCCTGTTGCAAGATTTTGGGGAACAACCTCCTTCCCTCAGTTTAGAGCATTGAAGATGGGTCGAGGCTGGGTCTTTCAACATGACAATGACCCAAAGCACACATCCAGGATAACCAAGGAGTGGCTCTGTAAGAAGCATATCAAGGTTCTGGCGTGGCCTAGCCAGTCTCCAGACCTAAACCCAATAGAGAATCTTTGGAGAGCTCAAACTCCGTGTTTCTCAGCGACAGGCCAGAAACCTGACTGATCTAGAGAAGATCTGTGTGGAGGAGTGGGCCAAAATCCCTCCTACAATGTGTGCAAACCTACAGGAAACGTTTGTCCTCTAATTGCAAACAAAAGCTACTGTACCAAATATTAACATTGATTTTCTCAGGTGGTCAAATACTTATTTGCAGCTGTATCATACAAATTATTAGTTAACAAATCATACATTGTGATTTCTGGATGTTTTTTTTTTTTTTGTTTTTTTTATTATGTCTCTCACAGTGGACATGCACCAACGATGACAATTTCAGACCCCTCCATGATTTCCAAGTGGGAGAACTTGCAAAATAGCAGGGTGTTCAAATACTTATTTTCCTCACTGTACATACTTCTGTACTTTGTTCTGGCAAAGACTCATATCATCTATATAAATGTGCAAATCTCACAAGAAGGGGCATCATGTACAAGTTCTAAGATCTATTAAAGTGTATGTGGAGTGAATATCTTTGGAAATACTGATAAGGAAGTTAAAGATTTATGGGTTTGTGATTTCATATGAATCACTCTGACCTTATTCCGGGTCATTGATCTAAAGCAATAAAGCCATAACATGTTTCTTTTGATTTCTTAGAAACCAATGCATCCAAAAATATTGTCAAGAGAAGAGGTTTTAAATATGGCATTTCTGAAGTCTTATATAAGACTGAGAACCAGAGCAGGAGTGGGTGGACAACTATGAATTAAATATACAGTCTTACACAATACAGCACAAACGCTGCTGTTTGATTAAAATATAATCCAAATGATCAAACCTAAGATTAAAACTTTTAAGTCTGTTCCCAAACAGAAGACCAGATTGTATACTTAATCACATTTAATGATTTCAGGTATGAGGAGGTAGGACTGCTGATAACGTATTTGTTGTAAATGGCATATAAATGATATATTATTACCACCCACATTTGCAAAAAGCTCAATTAAATGACAAAAAAATACCTCATTGACAATGGTCTGACAAGTTAATCGTGTCTTGTCCATATAAAGAAAAAATCAATATGGACAATAAAACATGAACACTGCCTTCCTTTATATTTTCTAATTGTGTAATTTAGGCATATTTTACATATATCTATATCCAAAGTACAACATAATTTATCACATTTATTTAATTTAATGCAGTCTGAATACTTAATTGCTTCCAAAGAAACATAAAAATTGCCTGTGTTTATAAAAAGGCCCTATCGTCACTTTCAGCCGAATTAAATCAGAGCAATGAAACACTTGTATTACTAAAATAAAGCTATAGCTCATTCCTGAGTCTTGAGAAGTCTTGATTATAGAAGTGTGACTATCTTAGAATTATTATATCTGTTGTCATGCCACAGGTGTGTGTATAGATCTCCATATGAGCAATCATGGCTCACCTGTCAGAAGCAGCAGAGGGGCTTTATAGCCCATTGTGTTGTACAAGTGAATCTGCATTGTTTTCTAACAAGCAATGTTAAGTGTGTGTGGCAGTTACTATGGAGACTATGGAGTGCACAACATTTTCCACACAATTATACTACTAAACTTAAATGGCTCCTGTAACCAATGCACTTCTTTCCATGCTTACAAAGTAAGGAGCAAGTCGAACAATCGTTGTTGCAAAATAAACCTAAACTGGGTGAGGGGTGCCTTCCTAAAATATAAAAGCAGTACAATATCAAATAAAATAGAAAACATTAACATATAAACGGTTTATCATAACGATTTGTTTAAAATGTTATAACTGGATTTTATTTATTATTCTACTAAAGGTATAACAACTTTTTATTTTTAATTTTATTTTTTCAAAAAATTACTTGGGTTTAATATAGCATATAGCAATATTAGAAATTGTTATTACATTTATTTGTATAACCTACCACTTCATAATGATTATCACCTCCAAACCAGCTTTATAGACAATAATGCAACACAACCAATTTCAAGTGAGCTAGTTTATCTACCCAGAAAAATACGACACAAATACAAACTATAATTGAAAGACATTGCAAGGGAAGAGATAAACACTTTTATTAAATTGTCAAATTAAATGGATGATACTACAATTAAATTAAACTCAAAATACTGCACTATTGTTTCGAAATTTATTATAAATTAAATTAAATTCCATAGAGCACAGAGTCTCTCAGAGAGTCGCACAGAGTTTGTTTCCGGTGGCCAGAAACATGCACACTACTTTATCCTATTATAAAGTATTATTATCATTATTCCTATATTCCTTGACAAAAGTTTTTTTCTTCTTTTTTTCTTCTTCTTCCTCTTCCTCTCAATCACACTGTGATATACGAGCCTACACACGATAATAACTGCACATAAAACCATTCATCCGATTAATGGCGAATCTGCAGACTGTATCATCACTGAACTTAGTATGTTGTCAAACATAGCTCAGCTGAGTGCCTTATGTAACACATGCTCAGCTGAACAAGTTTGCAAAGAGAGATCCATAGAGAGAAGGCAAGAGGAGGCAAGTCTGTCTAAATATTCATGTTTCTTTTTCTACGTGGCTGGAAACCATGGAGACAGCAGGCTGAGGTGGAGGCGCTTCAGTTGTGCCGATGACGAGGTGGTTACATAATACGGATCTCCACAGAGGAAATGGAGCGAAATGCAAAATGACATCAAATTATTAATTATTTATTATAGATAAGACTCAAGATGTAGTTTGAATGACACAACAACACTAACATAAAAACCCAAAGCATTTGCTCCTGCTTCAAAATGTAACACCTAAAATATTGATATAGTGTCAAGACACATCCGCTCTGCATGAATGAATATGTGTTGTGGTTGCTGGGTGGGGGGTAAGAACTGGGCTACTGTGATTAAAATGAATAATGGTTGGTGGCATACAGCCAATCATGCTCACTGCATATTCACTCATATTCGTTCAGTGCAACGCGTTTCTCATAATATAGATCCAGATATACTGCTAATGTATTTTTAGCAACATTTATAGATTTTTTTTAATTACTGTAAGTTAAAAATCAGCTCCATTGTTTGCCCCTCCCATCGTGCTTCGGTGCCCTCGTCATCAGTGACGCAGCATAGTTAAGCGCGCGCACTTCGGTGTCACTTGGTCCCTCTCGTTAACGGCGGTTCTTTGGACAGATAATCGCTCTTTTTAAGTAGAGATGTTGTTCGTGATCTTAAACAGACAAAGGAAATCGGTAAGACGTTTTTCTCACGCTGTGTTTTAAAATCAAAGCGTTTAGTTGTTTAGAGGAAGGTTAAAGTGGTGTTAAAGTTAGTCGAGCTTTTGAAGTGACTAGAAAAATCCTGTTTGTGTTGTTTGAGGAAACGCTAACGTTACGTTTAATATCTGTTTACTGTTTGTCCTACAGCTTGACTTTCGGACGAGAGTAACATCAATAAAATATCCATATAAAAATATAATATGGATAATATTTTCCTAAATCTCCATAATGGTTGTTTTGGTGGATGGTTCAGTGTAACGTTTCAAAAGGGACTCAGCTTCTGCTCTTGACTGGACCTCACAGATCAGAATAAGTTAACACTTCAACTGGCCGTTTAACACCATGTTATGTCCGATAAATATGTAACGTTACGTTAGTTCACTTAAATTTGAAAATGACTGATGTTAGGCAGAATGTTATCGACCAACAGTCTCGGTCATCATTCACTTCCGTTGAATGGCAAAATAATGAGGCTTTCGTTCTGCCTAAATCATAAATATGTCATATCTCAATAAGTATAAAGTATCTTTTTGTCACATGACCCACAACTGTGTTCCGGACCTGTAATATGATGTATATATTTTACCTGTTTTGAATAAAAGTTTATGAGAGGTCACGTGTGTTTGTTTCGGCGGTAACGTTACTGGTTTAATCTAGAAAGTTCAGTTCCTCCTCCCGCTCCGGGTCGCGTGTGTCTCGCGCCTTTAACAAACATGCTGTCTTCACGTGCTATCGGCAAAATTCCACGTTCCACTTTATGAAGTCGTGATTACGAGCTTATCGCACTTAAATTTGAATTGATAGGGCGTTTATATCCAATTTTTAACTAGGAAACTAGTATTTTAGATCATTGATTCATATAGCACGTGAAGGAAGCATGAAACCCGGAAATATATAAACCACTGAGCGCATTGTCAGTTCAACAGTCGATGGCTGCGTCCGAAATCGCATACTCTCGAGTTGGTACTTATTTTGAATAAGTGATTACTTGGCGACGGCAACAAAAGGAGGTTATATATAGAATAAAAGTAATCTGGACGTAGGCCTACTACATGACCTAGCACCCCCAGCAAACACAGAACGTTCCCATATGGTTCCCATTTGGGTATTTTTTGGGGAACCAATTAAGAACGGTCTCTACAGGTTATTTTATAAACTAAAGATAACCTTTCCAGAACGTTCCATGCAGTTTTTTTTTTTTTTTATAGAATCCAAAGAGGGTGTTCCCGTTTTTAAAAAAAATTCCAAATGTTGAAATGTTTTGCAAACCCCAAAAAACCTTTCTATTTCCGTAACGAAAATGTTTCTGGCTAACCAAAAACAAACATTACAAATACATGTTTTGGGAACATTCCCAGAATGTTCTGGGTGGGAACCAAAAATTGTAAGCTGGGGCGTCAGTAACCATGCTTCGCTGCCATTCATAAATCATCTCCTATGGCCTCACGGAATATTAAAGTGTCCATCATATGCACACTTCCGTGTCTCGCTTGAAGTAGGTCATCTGGTTACTTTTTGCCTACTCTTTTATGGGTACTGGGAAGTTGGACATACTACATTTGTCACATACTGTTTTTTGCCTTAATATAGTATGGAAGGATGGGATATTAGATGCAGCTGCTGTGTTTTTCTGGCTCCTTTTTGTTTATGGACATTAAATGTAGGGCTGCGCAATATATACGAAATATCGCAAATGTACATATCGCAATATGCATATCGCAGCGGCTCGCAATATCTGAATGATTTTGATAGGCTACTTCAACATTTGAAAAGTGTTTGTTTTAGGTCGACGCTTATAGCAGAGAATAGACTGGGTACACGACTGTTACTTATGTGACTTGCTTGCCGTTAAAAAGAGTTAAGTGCAATAATTTGTGAAAAACAACTCCTTGCTGTCTGACACAAACCGAAACATGCGCACAAGCCTCCTCTCATAAAGCGTGATCCTTTCAGTTCTGTTAATTTGACCTGAGAGTATTGATACAAACCAAAAATACTGGTTGACTGATCCAAGTTGGTGGTTACAATTTTGGTTAACTCTTTCGGGGTCCTCAGCCTTGGGAAACCTTCAGATATCAGGGTGACTGTAATTGGGATTTTCTAGGCCTGGAAAAAGACCGGGGACTTTCTATAATCAATATTACAAAGTTTTCTACAGCTGTAAAACATGGTTAAATATTCCAGAAATCTGAAACTACAGGAAACCTCAGTGGAATTCAGTGTTAAAAGGGTGTGTGTGCAGCCCTGACTATGTTTAACTGAACATAATGGTCGGTAATACCTTTTTTAAAAAAGGTTGTTTTGGTTGTCACCAAGGTTGTTATATCTAATAAAAAATATAGTAAAAACAGTAACATTACAATTAAAAATAAGATTCCAGTTTAATATATTTTAAATTGTTCCTGTAATGGCAAAGTTCTATTTTCCGCAGCCAAACTCCAGTCTTCAGTCTTCAGTTTCACATGATCCTTCAGAAATTATTCTGATATACTGATTTGGTGCTCAAGAATAATTTCCTCTTATAAGCTATAGTTGAATTGTCATGGTTGAATTCAGTGTGTTTCTCTTTCACTCCTTTAGGTCATCATGCATAATCAAGGTTATAGAACTTGTATTCTTTAACCCACTGAGTGACGTCAGACCCGATTGGTGCAGCCGCTGCTTCTTCTCTGTTGAAAGGTCTACTGAAGTGCCTTAGAGCAAGACTGTTCTTCTGTTACGTCTGTTTGGTAGGTGTGTCTCTTTATACATGGAATCTGTGTCCACAAACTTTCAAAGCAATCTGTGGGTATTTCTGGGTGCTGTTTGAACGCTGTTTTCTGTTATCGGGTGGGCACCCACCCGCAAACCGTACTCGAGTCAGCATAAAAAGATAGACAGCATAAAAAGATAGTAGAAAAAGATAGTTAATATGACCCGCACCCCAAAAAAAAGATGGGGTGCGGGTCATATGAACTCCAGTTCTGATCACTTCTGATATGAACGCATTCATACTAAATTGTGGAAGTGAACTGCTATTGATGTATTATTTGATAAAACTGTGTGCTTGTGTGTGTTCTCACTCACTTCCCTGACAAGCATGACTGACGCACAGCAAGCAGAGAGAATGTAGAGAATGTTAATAATGTCATTTCTGCTCACCTGCGTTTGTAGTACATTTTCGACTAGATGGATGCAAGTGCCATTATGTGCTGATACTTTGAAAATGAAACTAAAGGTTAAAAAACCAAAGTATAAAAGTGAGGTGATCATCACTATGCATGTTGCCACCTTATCTTGTGTCTTCGTTACAAAGCAACGGGTAAACACTAAACAGCTGCTGCGTTGATGCAAACGCGCCATGGTTCAGAGACTAATGACTCTAGCGATTAATCAATGGTCGATTCATTGTCGATAATAATTTAATCAATAACATCAATCGTGGATAAGAAAGATTATTATGTTTGGGACCATTTCATGTTAGGGTTGTCATTTTTGAGAAAAATCTAATTTGAACGGATATCAAATATCAAGCAATGTATTCGAATATATTTGAATATCTACCGCAAAGACCCACCCCCTTTAGTAACTGTTGCTATGTCTGACAAGCCGTGGCGCTCTCACACCACACACATACGTTTTCTCATGTGGAGAAAATACATTGTGGAGCAAAGAGGACACTGGCAACACGCCGACAGACAGGACAGAAAGTTACTTTTGATATGAAACAAAATCTCAACTTTCAAATTGTAATTTTTTTAAAAGTAAAGTGAACAATAAATAGCATTTTGTGGCTCTTTAATGTGTCGTGATCGCTGTAGCGCCTCAGTTGAAGCTGCTCGTGAACCGATCATCTCTTCCTTCTAGTTTATTGATAAGCATCAAATAAACTTGAATGAACACTAACAGAAATAAATGTTGTTTCAGCCACGGAAAGACGTCAGTACACACCGTTTTTCAAGTTCAACTCCACCAACGTTAATCTCCTGACTGCTTTGTCGGACAAAACGGCAAATTTGGCGATTTGATTGCTCAGATCTACTGTCAGTCAAACTTGCTTTGAAGGGTGAATTGTCCGCTCAGGCTGGCTGTTCTGAGAGTTATCTTCCATTTTCAAAACAGACTGGCTATTATTCGCTTAATTTGGTCATCATGGGCCTACGCTACAATGTTTAGAGCGCCCTCTATTGGTTGAGATGGCAAACAATAAAATAAAAAAACAAACGGTCTAATCATAGACTGTACAAAGTGCGCTACATGGCACTTTAAGAACCAGATATTATAAATAAACTTCGATTACGAATATTTCACGTCATATTCGAATATCTAACAATGTCTAAAAGCTGATTTGTGACCAGGTGTACAGAAAACAAGCTAAAAAAAAGTTTTTATAAGCTGTTGACCCAAAAAACAAGCATTTAAAGACATAAAAGTGCATACATGCAATAGAGACCGAGCACGACAAGTGATATTACACTGAGAACTACACCCACTGGAGGGGAAAGTAATCAGCGACAGGAAATATATTAAAATGACACTTGGATATTTGACTAAATGTTTACTGCACACATAGGCATACTGAGCGTCAGGATCTCAAAATGTACCCATTCTTCCTGCTAAAGCTTCACATTTTATTGCCTGTATCCACTTTTGTCTCCTTAAACGCTTGAGTCGACAGCTTATAAAAACTTAGTTATGTGTTGTTGTTTTTTAGCTTGTTTGCTGTACACCTTGTCACATATCAGCTTTTAGGCATTGTTCTGTTTTTTTGTTAGAAGACCGAAAGGACAAGGAGGCCGCTTTGCGCAATGCAAAGTCAATGGAGAGCGTTGGATTGTTCCCCACCGCCTAATGGCGCTCTGTCTCTGTATAAGTTAGTACTCTCAGCTTCGTTTAAAGAGGGAGGGCACCCTAAAATTTAAATTATCATTTTACTCATGTTGTTTCAAACCTATTAAAGAGCTATTGAAGTCAATGGCTACCATCAACTCCTTGATTACAAACATTCTTTAAAGTATCATAATTTTGTTCAGGAGAAGAAAGAAAGAAACATACAGGTTTGAATTTTCATTTTTGGGTAAACTATCCCTTTAACACGTTTAAATTCATTACACAGATATCCCCACACAAGCATTGCAAAAAATGTGGTACAAAACGACACAGATTTCATGTAGGCCTTCTCCTCAGATGTAAATGCTAAAAGAGCAGTTCTCATTTTGCTGTGTTTGCCTCCCTCCACCTTGCCTTTGATAGATCCATCAAAATGACTCCCAACGGATATTTAATATTTGAGGATGAGAGTTTCCTTGATTCTACTGTGGCCAAGATGAATGCTTTGCGTAAAAGCGGCCAGTTTTGTGATGTCAGACTGTTGGTAAGACCCCCTTTGTTACAGGAAAAATAAAAGTTTGGGGTAAAAGGCTGCATTTATTTGATCAAAATTACAGTAAAACAGTATTATGAGGTGTTTTTTTACAAGAATTATTTAAAAAAATGTTTTTGAATGTAATTTATTCCTGTGATGGCAAAGCTGATTTTCAAAGTGTCACATGATCCTTCAGAAATCATTCTAACATGCTGATTTGCTACTCAAGAAACATTTTACAATGTTGAAAAGTTGTGCAGCTTAATATTGTTGTGGAAACAGTGATTCTGAATAGACAAATAAACAAAATGTAATTTACTAGAGGTTCTAGTAAAATGTTAATTGCTGCAGTCAATTTAAAAAATATTTAAATTTGATTCATTAAGAAAAAATTCAGTGACTCAAAGACTTCGCTTGTTTCAATTCTGGATGAATCAGCATTTTTGAATGAATCTCTTGAACGACTGAATGACAAATACATTAAAGTTACATGTCGCTACCTACTGATGTGATGTAATTGATACAATCTTAAATTAAAGCATCAAGTTACTTTCAAAAGGCGAATTTTTTCTATTTTTTTTTTAGTGCTACTGCAGACATCAGCGTTTATATCCGAACAATACACTTTTATCCAAGTACTTGACTATCCAAGAAAATTTGAATAATGATAGTGGGTGGTTAAAAAGACTCCTGGCTCAGTAGCAGATTTGAATGTTTGTCCATTTAAATTTGTCGTTGAATAAATATTTTCTTTCAAAAAGTATCTCACTGACCCTGAACTTTTGTATAAGGATCTCTGTACCCACTCACAATTTTTTTTTGTTTTAATTATAATGGTTCTTCTGCAGGTCTGTGGACATGAGCTTATGGCCCATAAGGCTGTGCTGGCCTGCTGCAGTCCTTGCCTTTTTGAAATCTTCAATGCCGACTCTGAGCCACAGGGTGGGATTTCACTGGTTAAATTCGATGACCTCAACCCTGATGCTGTGGAGATCTTGCTGAACTATGCCTACACAGCGCAGTACATATATTTACATGGCATTTCAACTTTTTATTACACATTTGTGAAGTCAAGCACACAGGTTTCATATATCCCCATATTTCCCTGTTGACAGACTGAAGGCAGATAAAGATCTGGTCAGAGATGTGTATTCTGCAGCAAGGAAGCTCAAATTGGAGAGGGTCAAACAGGTATGTACATGCATTTACATGGTCAGAATTATCTAATGTTGTAGCTGTTTGTTTATTATAATATATGTTATTTGTTTATTATTATTATTTGCTATGTGCATATTTATACTTGTATTTCGGAATTTGTTTAGTTTCACTGTTGGACACCTGTCAGGTGCGCAAGCTGTATGTCACCGCATATGGGCGGGATGGGAAGTGACATAGAACTAATGTTTGGATTTTGGGATGGTGGTTTTTCATAATTTTTTGACCACACTTCGTTTCTCTTGCAAGATTTTTCGTTTGTTGGAATTATGAACCTAATTTAACAATGCTTGTGAAATAGAACTTTTGTATATAATAAAGGAAATTTAATTTTGAAATGAAGACGGCGGTGGACTGTAGTGCGTGCAAATAGTTAATCACCATTCACTGAATCCACGGCCTAACACGAAAGGTCGACACATCTAATGTATAGATGTGTCGCAGATAGTCTGTTGTTGCAGGTGCAAACGCTGTACTACTCAGCAGATCACAAATTGCATGATGGGAGCCTGCTTGAGAGGCAGGAAGAGGTCAGCTGAACACTACAGTGCTGTCCCCTGATATCTTGAATCCTGTTTGCAGATCTGTGGAGACTATCTGCTATCAAAGATGGACTCCCAAAGTGCCATTTCATACCGCAACTTTGCTAGTAGCATGGCTGATGGGCGGCTTCTGGGTAAGATTGATGGCTACATCCAGGACCATCTTCAGGAGATCTTAGAACAAGATGATTTCCTTAAACTTCCTCGACTGAAAGTATGTCTGTCTGTCTATCTATTTATTACTTAAATGTTGTTGTTTTTTGTTTTTTTATAATTCCATTCAAAACTGTGTCTATATAGCTGGAGGTTATGCTAGAGGAGAACCTGAACTTGCCTGGTAATGGCAAACTGTACTCAAAGGTGATAAGCTGGGTTCAGCGCAGCCTGTGGAAGAATGGTGATCGCCTGGAGAAACTAATTGAAGAGGTCAGTATTATGGCTTTATATGTACCCTTTCCTTCCACTTTGCTCATGTCTCCTGAATTTCTGTTCAAAGGTTCACTCAGGCCCCCCCCTTCCCCTACCCCCAAAGTTTTGCCCTTAACCTTGTAAATTTTGCAGTACGTGCTCCTCAAAATACTGAAAACTGAACGTTTTTTCAGGTGAGCCGAACAAACTATGTTCACTCTGATTTTTTTCTTCTTTTTTTTTCTTCCCTTTCTTTTCCATGACTCTTTTGACCTGAATTGTCTTTGTGACATAACATTTTCTCCTTGACAGGGCTTTTAGGACTTATTATTAATTTGATTCTAATGGCTGGTCCCCCCCCATTGATCTCCCCATATCTCCTGTAGGTTTAGTATACACATCAACAGCAGATTTGTCCAGCCCTGAAGAAGAATGCAAGATCCCAACCATCAGTGGTATTAAGTCAACCTACCAAATGCTGTGTGCTCCCATCTGTGCAGTGTTCCTGAGAGCTTTTTTCCGATCCCACTGTGCAGCGATTATTTGTTTAGATAGCTCTTTGACCCAAAGCAAAGTTAGTTATAGTAGGAATGATCTCTCCTTCCAGAAATTTCCACTATCACAGTTACCGCAGACCTGTGAAAGGTCATGGCTCCCTCAAGGTCCAGGCAGCACACAGTTGTCAAGGACCTCCCTCATAGCAGCTGACTCCACTGCTTCAAGGAACAAGGCAGAACATTGCTTTGTTCTTGTTATGGAAACACCCACATGGGTTTTGTTGGTGTTTTGTTGTTGCAGGTGCAAACGCTGTACTACTCAGCAGATCACAAATTGCATGATGGGAGCCTGCTTGAGAGGCAGGAAGAGGTCTGCAACTCTGAGGATGACCACATCCAGTTTGTGCAGGTACATGACTGGTTTTCAGTCCTCCCCTTCCAGTGAGCTGCCTTCTCTGCTGTAGAATAGCATGGCTGCCATTTGATAATGTTTCAGCTGGTTTGCACTAAAAGGCAGATGTGTAAAGCACCACCTGTCTTAGCTGTGTTTGCACTGGAAGACCCCTTAAATGGTGGTGGTATTGGCACTGGATGGAATGGGTTTAACCTTTGGCCCCAAGTCTGTGTGCATGCAGTAGAGGTATGGGTGAAGTTTGGGCAGGTTTAGAGCTGCCTGGTTTGGTTTTGCAGAAGAAGCCTCCTCGAGAGAGAGACGAAATGAGCTCAGGCACATCTGGCAGCCTCTCTCCCTCCATCAACCAGTTCAACAAGCACGAATGGAAGTACATTGCATCAGAGAAGACCACCAGTAAGTGCTTCACCTATATCTATTCTTAAACTTTTATGGAAGAAAATTCCACAGCTACTTTTATGCAGAGACCCTGTGTTTCTGAACACGCTTTATCGCAAAGTATTTGCACAGAAATGGAATTTGTTTTGGTGACAATTTCCTGAATCAGCATGGTTTCCATGCTTAAGGTGATGAAGATTTCTATAGTGGAATTTGTCCAAAATTCCAGTGTTAAGTGTTAATCTGCTTTTTTTTGTCTAAAATATACATTTATTATATATATTAGGGATGCAACAATACAGTTAGTCCACGTTTCAATACATACCTCGGTTTTTAACCACGGTTTTCGGTTCAGTTCTGATGGCTTGTCACATACATTTTTGTTATTCTATTCTTAGGCGATAGGAACAGCAAGAGGTTAAAGAGAAAAATACTTTTTTTTTTTTATTGCAATACTTTATTTTACTTAAAATAATTGAAAAACCTTAATTAAACTTAACTTTACTAAAAAAAACTTTTTTACACATTCCTAGTGTATTAGATAATATCAAATATATATATATATATATATATATATATATATATATATATATATATATATATATATATATATATATATATATATATATATATATATATATATATATATATATATATATATATATATATATATATATATACACATACACATACACACTGGCAGCTCAGAGCTGTACAGCAGCATTTAAGTATGAAATTGAATGATTAAATGTAAAAATAAAACACTACATAGACTTCACTATAAAATATACATTGATTCTTATTAAAATTACTGTTAGTTTTTCAGTCAAGAGCAGTGGGTGATTTTCTCTTTGTCTTTTGTTGTTGTATTAACATTAAAGGGATATTTCACTCAAAAATGAAAATTCTGTCATCGAGAAATGAATACAGGTTTGAAACAACATTAGAGTGAGTAAATAATGACCTCATTTTAGAAGTGAACTGTCGCGTGTTCACTTAAGCTGCCCTGTTGTCAATTGAAGACCTGCGTGCATTTAATATACAGACACAATTGCGATTTTACTTTCACTTTAGGCATAACCGACTGTGTTTATGTTAACCTTGTGTGTATTAGCGCAGTAAGACGACTTAGTCCAGTAATCACGTGTTTGACAGGCGTTTAGTGCTTGCGCTCTGAAAAGGGCATGTTAAAACTGTGCACGCGAATGAAACCGGCAAGGCTTTAAAACGCATGCATATGATGAACTTTGGTGATTGTGAATAACTGTAGTGTCCTGTGAGTATAACGCTACCACTAACCTGTGATGTGAATGTATGTCGCGTTGTTCAGTATGTTGGGATGGAGGCAAATTATAGAATGTGTGGAAAAATAATTTATTAAATGCGAAACCGAAAAAAAACACAATTCACAAGCGCGTATTGAACCGTGAAGGCCGTATCGAACGGTTCAATATTATATTGAGAATTGTGGCATCCCTAATATATATTTATTTTTATTTTTTTCAAATCCTTATCTACTAGAACATTTCTTTTAGTTAAATGGTCACAAGAAGTGATGACCCAGTTTTTAGTCTGTAAATTAACTAAATGTCTTTTGCAGACAATGCATACCTGTGTCTGGCTGTTTTGAGAGGCATGCTGTGTGTGATCTCCCTACATGGCCGCACCAGTCCTCATAGTTCCCCATCTGCTACACCATGTGTGCTGAAGAGCCCGAGCTTCGAGACTCAACCAGAAGATCTGCAGGAGAAGCTTTTGAAACCTATGCATTACGCTCGCTCAGGCCTGGGAACCGCTGAACTGGACAGCAAGCTCATTGCTGCAGGTGTGCAAACCCAGAGATTGAAGTAGTTTGAAGCTTAGTTGAGTTGTAAGGCTTAAAATGCAAAGTTACATTTGGCTTCCAGTAAGAGAGTATTATTATTAGCTCCCTTCAACATTTTACATATTTAAATCTATTTAGGGGCCAAGCACCGAAAGTGTGGAAGGGCCTATTGAAATCGTTAGATTTCGTATTATTTATATATTTTATTGTATTTATTCTCAGAACAGAACATGCACAGATGTCATGTGGGCCTTGTAATGTCATTCATGCAATTTTTGCTAAACAAACAGTCAGTGTTGATGGTGGTGGAACTGGAGGAGAAAAAATGAAAGAACCACATAACATGACATTAAATTGTCATAGATGGAAACCGGAACCAGTCACAGGTTTGTGAAAATGTGATGTACATATTATCTGTCCAGGTGGCTACAACAGAGAAGAGTGTTTGAGGACAGTGGAGTGTTATGACCCAAAGAAGGACTGCTGGACTTTCATCGCTCCCATGCGCACTCCACGGGCTCGCTTCCAGATGGCTGTGCTAATGGTAAAGACAGTGCGTGGTTTCCAATCCTAAAGTAGCTTTGCTGCATCTGCTATTAGAGCTGAATGAATGGGTTTTCTCTCAGGGTGAGCTGTATGTGATGGGTGGCTCCAATGGTCACTCAGATGAGCTGAGCTGTGGAGAGATGTACAACCCCAAGGCTGACGAGTGGATTCAAGTTCCTGAGCTCCGCACCAACCGTTGCAATGCAGGTATGCATCACTTCCTGCTGGGCCGTTTACTTTTAAAATAATAAAAATTAGTTTGAAAGACAAATGCTTTCCAAGGACTTAGCAATACATGGTTAAATTACTTGCTGAGTGATTCAAATAATGAAAGTGTTCATCAGGATTTGATTCAATATGCAATGTTGAGAAAACACTCCTTAAAAGTGAAATTTCTATTAATCCAGTGGTCAAATCTTTTGTGACCCTTAATGTTCCATGTGATTTATAGCCACCAGACTAGTTTTGCAATTTCACAAATCTAGAAGACGTTCTGCTTTTTAGAAGGGACATTTAAAAAATATCTCCAGTGTTGGTGGAGAATCACCATTTTGTGAATGGTATGTAACCATGTAATTAATAATAGTGTAAAATGTAATATAATCTAATTGGTAGTACTAGGAATACACAAAAGTATTTCGGCCGAAATACTTTTATCACCGAAACAATACGGCCAAAATGTTGTGATGACGCAAACAGAAACCGCGACCTGCACGTGCTTGTCTAAACAAGCTGTCAAGTTAAACATTTTTAATCTGAATTTTATTTTATACTGTGCATTGTTGCTATGTGCTAATAAATATTTGCATAATTTGTAATTTATGATTATAAATTGATTTATTATTTGATACTTTAATATTCATTTATGCAATTGCAATGCCTTGATTTTTAGGAAAGTTACACAGTCATAGCCATAAATGCAATGGTACTAATAATTGGCACAATTTCTTTCGGTTTTTCGGTTTCGGCCAAGAATTTTGATTTCGGTGCATCTCTAGCTAGTACTTAATTTATAGAATCTGATTACGGAATTGTACAGTACTGTGTAAAAGTCTTTGGCTAAATTTTTTGTTGGCTAAAATACAAATGTGCCTGTTATTTATATCTTCTGCTTGGTGTGTCAGACTCTGTAGGAATTATCAGTTTACATTTTCCAAACATTCCTTTTGCCATTTAATTCTAACAGTCCAGTTAGATTTTGTCTGGCAACAGTCAGTATGCTCCACATGGAGATCATATCTCTCCATCATCAAGTCTGTCTGATTTACATGAAGAAACAAAACACACTAAGACAGACTAAATCTAGAAGAACTGCAAAACGTCTCCAAGACACTTGGAAAGACCTACCTGAAAAATGTGTACCTAAGACACAAGCCATTTTAAATGCAAAGGCAGGTCACACCTAATATTGATTTGACTTTAATTGATAAATAAAATCTATTTATGACATTTGAAAGCATCCTCACTTTACAGCATTTTTAGTCCCTAAAACTTTTCACAGTACTGTAGCTTTGGAGGTTGGTTTCTTCAAACATCTTGGAGATGTTTCCACAGTTCTTGTGGACTTCTTCAAGGACTATCTATTGATTGATCGATCGGATTTAGATAGATTTCTATTTAGTACTATATTATTTTGCAGTATGTTATTGTTATAAACCGTAACACATGTACTGTTCATTATTATTTAATTTAAAGATATTTAATATTATCTAAAGGGCTGAAAAAAAACTTATATCGCCAGTACTCTTAGTGACAAATCAAACAGGAGGTGTTCTCTTTAAGGGGTGGATAATCTCTTGTTTCTTCTCAGGTGTGTGTTCCTTGCAAAACAACCTTTTTGTGGTGGGTGGATCTGATCCCTGTGGCCGAAAGGGCTTGAAGAATTGTGACTCCTTTGACCCAGTGACAAAAATGTGGACCAGCTGCGCACCCCTCAACATCAGTATGTCAATTATAACCCTAATCCTTGGATTTGTATTGCACAAACCTGAATGTGTGGTTTCCTATGTACATTGTTTCTCTTCTGTGTTTAGGGAGGCACCAGGCGGCAGTGTGTGAGCTAAATGGATCTGTGTTTGTGATTGGTGGCGCTGAGTCCTGGAACTGCTTAAACTCAGTTGAGCGTTACAACCCAGAAAACAACACATGGACCCTGGTGACCCCCATGAATGTGGCCCGTCGTGGAGCTGGTGTGGCTGTGTTTGAAGGTAAGTGAAGACTTTAAAGGGGTACTTCAGCGCTGGGAAGATGAATCTGTATTTAAACTGGGTCATTAATGTAGTAGAAATGTGAAATTATTTTTGAATTTGGTGCCTTCTAGACTGAGAAAACACAGAAAATGTATTTTTGTCACTTTGCTCTCCACCGCTCGTTTACATGAATCTCCGCAGCTCCGCGAGCCGAGTGCTGTGAGTGCGATGTTGAAAACGTGGAAACGGCGCCCTCTGCTGGCTGTAGTCTTCAGCCTCTGGCCAAAAACTCCTCCGATGACGCAAAATGACGATATTTGCGTCATCGGAGGAATTTTTCCAGAAATAAAATACATAATTCTTCATATGAGGGGGGAAAGTGGTAATTTGAATATACTCCCGGGTTTCTACTGATACAAAGCTTAATGCTAATCGCTGAAGTAACCCTTTAATAGAGGAAAAATATGAGGCGTATAGATGGCCACCTAGTTCAGCAGGGTTATAAAGTCTGACTGTTAGGAAATTACTTTAGCTTGTTAAATTCAGGACTGTCCTACAATTAAGTTATTTCCAACTGCTTCCAGGGAAGCTCTTTGTGGTTGGAGGATTTGACGGCTCTCATGCTCTGCGCTGTGTGGAGGTTTATGACCCAGCCAAGAACGAGTGGCGGATGTTAGGCAGCATGACGTCAGCACGAAGCAATGCAGGGCTGGCTGTGTTGAACGGTGTGCTCTGTGCTGTTGGGGGCTTTGATGGCAATGAGTTTCTCAACACCATGGAGGCGTATGACCCAGAGAAGAATGAGTGGAGCCCGTTTATAGAGGCATTAACTAAGAACTAAAGAGTGCCGGGATACTGTCCTCAATCTGACACATTATGTGATATGATTGTGTTTTACTGATGTTCATCTGTTTGTTTAGGTGCTGAAGGAAGAGAATGATCATATAGGGTTGCCCAAAGCAACATAAAGCCTTTGCATATTGCATAATTACTATGTAAATAAATTACTTTCTGCTTTTTTATTTTATTTGTTGTTTCCCTATCAAAGCCAGTACCTGGAGTAATATGGACATGGTAAGGTTAATGTTATGAGAATGTTATAATATGAACTGTGGCAAATGTTACGACTTACTGCAGCCAGACACAGTGATTTGTGATTTTATGAGTGATTTGATGATTATTGATGATGGCCTTGCTTATTGAAGATGCAATCTATAGTATAGTTGGAAGTCTTTCACCACATAATACTTAGCTAAATCTCTTATCTTAAATGGGGCCATAATGCTTCAGTGGAACTGTCTTTAGCCTTTTTATAGCATTTTTATATAACTCAAGTGTCTAATGTAAACCTGACAAGCATACATTCCAGTTATGAATGAATATGTGCCACAGGCTTGTTTTTACCTAGATGCTTTAGCTATGTCTGCTTTATGCTAAAGAATCCAATGCTGATAATGCCATATAAAACCAATTAATGTCTCATCTCATTCATTGTTGGACCTGATTTGTAAATAATTTGTTTTACTTTTGGTACAAAAATGGTGTAAAAAATTAATAAACCATTTCAACTTGTAGTAGATTGAGTGTACATTTTTGATTGTATTTCTGTAAATTTTGAAATCTAGTAATCATGACTGAACATTTCATTGAATTGTATTTGCTTATATTTGTGGGAACCCTGTACAGTGCAATGGAGAATGGGAATCATCAGGGCAAAATCACTTCATGCAGATTTACATGCTGCATTAAGAGGATTGTGCTCAGGAGTAATAGAGTAGTACTATGCCAGATGATGTGCCCGAGTGAGATTAGTGTAAAATGTTTACTTGGCAGTCATAAAGTCCCTGATCCCATGTGATTTATATTAGGACAGGCCACTTCAGATGTTTCACTAAAAATGTCCAACAGTTGGTATCCTCTCCACATGTCATCTCTAGGTAGTATAAAAGTATTATATATGGTGAAAAAAAGAAGACCGACAACATATACCCCTGTAAAGGACATTTTCATTTGAATAGCTCAGTATAACTCAAGTTCTGTGACTGTAGAAAGCCACAGAATGCAGTGACTCACAATAATAAAAAACCACAGTCCTGCCATAGTGCTAGTCTATTAAAAAAATCTGGTTATAGAAGGTTTGCACTTGTGTAAAAAAGCAAATACAACAGCACACTAAGACCTTTCAGTGCTGTTTTGTTTCGTTTTGAGAGGGGATTATGTAAGAGCCATGCCATTTTTCATAGTTGTGGTCTCTTACATAAGACAGGCAGCGCCTGCGAGCACAACTTTTAAATACAATTATGCATAATATAAAATGCCTCAAATGCTTTGCTTTTACTAACACTGCTATTTACAGACTTGATATTTTTTACCCTCTTTTTATCACTAGGATATATATATATATATGCTGGCAGTCGCCCCAAAAACAGGTGTGGTAAACAGGAAATAACATGATTATAGTCCGCAGCCCACTTAGTCAAACTCTAGAAGATCTGGGTTTAATTATTCACCTCTGCTCTCTTTAACAGCCTTTGAAGATTTTTTTGTTTTGAAGACTTTAAGAGTTTATTTGTTCCCCCAATGAGCTTCCAAATCTAAATCACACTTTTATCTTTCTGTAGATAACACTATCCTATATTAAGTGCTTTCAGGAACACAACTTCAGTATGATATCATTCCCTACCCAGCTAACAATTTTTTGGCTCCCAAAACGTTCAACGTTATTTTATGGTTATAAAACTTAAGAACATTAGAATGTTCTTAAGGTCCCCCCTTAAAATAACAAATTGGGAAGTTCTAACAGAACATTCTGTGTTTGCTGGACAGCAACCTTTAGAATTTGCTTGGATACTTATTGCTGGTTCACACAATTTTTACTTTGCCACGCTAAATCGAGTGTCAGTGACTCGTTTGGATAGTTGTGAAACAATGGTCAATGTATTTGCATCATGTGACCTTCCATAGTTCTTGAAGCCTAGCTCCACCTTCAATCAGAGCTATTTGAGGACAGAAGTGTGTTGTTACCAATAATTAAATTTGCTAGGAATAAGAGCAAACTAGACCAACTAAACTACCTGTATCACCGGCAGCCCTGATTTACAAAGGCATTACAGTACTTTTCCAGAGTTCTGCTAATATGTGAGTGAATGATTGGATAAATAATTAATTTACAATTTAAAGAATCATCCATTGTATGAGTGCCTATTAAGAAGTTTGCCAGAGGGAACAAAAGGTGGGATCAAGTGTGGAAGGGGGAAGAAGGTATTGCATTTTTGGCAGTAGGCAGAAAATGTCATCCAGCTGCATTGTCTGTTTCTGTTGTTCCATGTAAATATGTGCAACATGGATGTTTTTGTTGTTTATGTTTTCAGCATCTTGCGCATGAGCTGCACATTTTAAGTTAAAAGAAGTTCAACAACTTATTAAAACACTGGGTCTGTAGAATGTATTTTAGGTTGACATGCTGTCTTAAGGTACGTTTACATATTTAGGCTGGCAAAACCCTATCCACCTCCTCGTGGTGCCTGCCGGAAACAGGGTAACCCCTGGCTAACGTTGAGGGCCGCTAAGACGCCAAGTGGAACGACATTCGGTCACATTAATGGCAATATCAGCGAATCCTTGCCCAAACAACGTTGGAAATTGGCATGGGCTACTTGTTCAAGGACGGGGCAGACCAAAGAAGTTAATCCACAAGAAGATCCAACTGGCCATACTCAACACTGGTATGCTCACTGGTCGCAGCTGTGAACTAGCAGACGTCCTAAGTAAGTGGACATCGCATGCATCCAGGAAATTAAATAGAAGGGAGCAAAACCAGGGACGTCGGCCAGGGATATAAGATCATCTAGGTTGCCCAAAATGGCATAGCCGGGGTTAACAGCCAGCAATTTCATGATAGTGTCGACTACATCTCCAACCGCCTTATCTCAGTCAAGATCATTTTGGGCTCAACCTTCACATGTATCATATCATGCTACACTTCCCAAACTGGCTGGCCAGATGATGAGAAGGACGAATTCTGGGACACCTTCAACCCCCACTTCCGAATACTGGAATCGGATAAGCATCTCCTGATTGGCAGGGATTTAAACAGCCATGTGGTCTCAGCAAGGGATGGATACGATCTTCACCACAGAGGACAGGCTTTCGGGGCCGCAACAATGATGGATGCTACATTCTAGACTGCACTGAAGCTCATGAGATCGCCATCGGCAACACCTTTTCAAGAAGCGACCCTCTCACCTCACAACCTACCTAAGTGATGTGTGCTCCATATAAATCGTCTACTGGATGCTAAATCGCAGAGACCTGAGGCTAGTGATTGATGCCAAGGTGCTCCCTTTAGACCAGGGCCGTAACCACCTTTGACATTAAGGATATGACATGATCCCCTCAGAAAATTAAAAATTGCCAAATTGACAGCTCTCGCCACAAGTCCTTGCAAGCCATTGGCCAGGTGGTGCACATAAAGGACACAAACCATCTCTCCTCCGAGACACGCCAGCCATCCTCAAAGGAAGGTGCGACTTCTTCTGGTAGATCTCTAATGAAGAGTTCCCACATCCGCCAATTCCCAGCCCTGAACCCATTTCTGGACCCATCCCACCAATCACTGTAACTGAAATACTGGCATCCATCAATAAAATGAAGAATGGCAAAGCGATGGGACCAGACAAAGCCTGGAAACTAATAAGATGGTGGGGTGCTGAGATCCTGGCACTGTAAAAAATCTATATACCTGGTTGCCTTAAAATTTTTGAGTTCATTGAAATTAAAATTTTGAGTTAATACAATAAACATTTTTCAGAATCAACATCACCCTTTATTCAAATATTATTAAAAGATTTTGTAAACATATTGTGTAATTGTTTTATTTGTTATAATGCAATGAAACGCCCCCCCAAAAATTCATGATTCATCACAAAAATTTTTTATTTATGTGGTTACAGATACAATAATATTTTGAGTTTCTGTTTATTTAACCAATTTCCCTCATTGTTATAACTAAAAAAAATAATATTTAGATGAACTCAACCAGATTACTTGCTTTTTAAGTTAAACCAAAAATATTTTTTTACAGTGTAACTATGTAACATACTGCCCAAGTGATTAACATGTGTTATCAAAATTCAGTGTGACATGTCACATGATTATTGCTAAGAACGCTTCATTCATTGACATGCGATTTATTCTGAAGAATTCTCATTCCATGTAATGTAAAACAAATGGTTTACTGGAATCAGGAAATATAGGCTATTCTTTGTTTAATGACTTTCAATATCTAGTTTTTTTTACGGTTTAACTAAATATAACATAAAGAATTATAACTAAATATTAAAATACAAATTTTCCTGAAATTATAATGAATTAGTAGAATATAGAATGAATTATAAGTTATGATGTTTAGGTTAAACTGTTCATTAACTCTTTCAGTTTTCTTTTTGTGACGTGATTCAAACAAATACTTTGATGAAAAAATGTCCTTTGAATTTAAAAACAGGTTTTAAAAAAGCATATAATTAGGACACAATTCCTCACGCTATGCTTGAAAATATTTCTGTCTGAACGTCGTAAATCTAGACAGACGTAAAGATAAAGAAGCTCTCAGGTTTCTGTAAAAGGACTTTGGGTGCGTCTCATTCATCTCCCTAGTTCAGTAGTCAGGGCACTGATCAGGGAGTCAGCCCATTGACTTATGTCCTGATCAGTGCCCTGACTACTGAACTAGGGAGCTGAATGAGACGCACGCTTTGTGTACGTGTGGTGCATGATCTGCTTGAGAACTGGCTTCGGGCGGTCACATGATCTATAGTGAACACAGCGTTCCTCTGTGGAGTTTCTCTGATTTAGAAAGTCAAAAAACCTTGTAGCAACAGCACAGCAACAATTGTCCCAAATGCCTAAATGCTGGCATGGTGCCCAGGCGCTCAGATTTGGCCCAGGAATTTCTATCACCCCCCTAAACAAAGGAAGAAAGTGTTGGAAGCGTTCACATACAGAGCACCAATCACAACACAGCACATGTTGTACTGTTAACTCATTGGCTAAAAAGGCTTGATTCAGAAGAGAGTAAAACTTTATTGAACAACAAAAAGGGTTTGCGGTTTGTACGTGAAGTACATGTGCTTTGCTTACTAACAACATTTGCACATGATGAACTAAACAGTCAGTCCAGGAACATTATGAAATACAAGAAGATAGATGGCAGCAGATGCATGCAGGGAAGATTAATCACACAAGTGGCCTGTTGCACAAAGCTGGTTTCAGTTGCTACCCAGGTAAGTTTGAGATTAGTTTGAGCAAACTCTGTTTTTTTCGGGCTCAAGAAGGTGGGTTGGTTTGTAGCAGTGTTAATCACCATGGTAACTTACACTACACAGCTAACCTGCTCTGGAGCAGGTTTTATTCTGGGTTAGAGATCACAAACTCAAACTGGACCAATCAGCTGCAAGTAAAACTCACACCCCCTGAATCTCTCGTAACAAATTAAAGTAGTTTATAGTGAAAAAACGTTAGAGACCAAATTGCTCATCTTTTGGTGCAAATTATTTATTATATATATATTATATGAATTATAATTAATTTTAATTCACATAATATATTAATATAATTTATATTATATTGACAAGTAGCCAAATTTGAATATAAATATAATACATGCATTCATAATTCTTTTAAACAACGTGTATTTATTTGAGCTCTTTGTGAACCTGTAATTATTAGGCATATTTCTTTGATTCACATCATGCATTGATATAGTCAGATATTCTTTCAGCTGCCTTCTTAAATTGACGCTGCAGCATAAGTGTTTATTCCTGCTTTAATCACATTTAATTTCAGAAGAGAAGTGAATCGAACAGACACTGTGATTGGCTGTTTGCCGCATGTGTCACACTTTCAGGTGCAGCGCTTCAGTGTTAATTGCAAACTCTGGATTAAACCTGAGTTGACAGAGAAAGTTTATACCAAGCTTTGAGAAACAATTGAACTTTATCTAAACCGGGTTGGATTTATCTGGATTTGTCAACTCTAAACCTACTCTGAAACTTTTTTTGTTCAGTTAGCTTCATGCAACAGGCCTAAGGGAGCAGATAGTTAAAGAGAACTTTGTTTACACAGAGAATATTTCATCAGTTATGGTGTGTAGATGGACTGTGACCAAGCATTTCCGGAAGTTTCCTTTTCCAGATGCTGAAGAGAAAAACATGAAAATAAAATGGGTAATAAAATAAATTATTATTTTTTCCCCTGATATATATGGAATAAAATAATGTATTTATTTGACTAGCAATTAGACTATATGGAACAATAATTTCATAACATATTTATTTATTATTAATTATATATATATATATATATATATATATATATATATATATATATATATATATATATATATATTTTGTGTGTGTGTGTGCTATGAAATTATTTCATATAGTCTAATATACTGAAAATCATGCATAAATGGAAATCCAAAATGATCTGCTTCATAATATCATTCTGCATATTAGAGACTTGAGACATGGTCAAAAGTATCTGGACAGTCAAACACTATTCTGGTCATTTCAAAGTCATGAACTTTGCTGCTATAATTGCTTCTGCTCTGCTAAATGTTTTCCACTGGATGCTGGAAGATTGCACAGGAACTCTTTTCTGACCGAAGCAATTCTGACCGCAAAAGAGTGTTAAACGAGAAGAACTGAATCGAATGAATCTGTTTGACAATTTGTCAGTGTATGGAGGCTTTAATCACAGACAGGGAATGCAGGTCCTGTTCCTCACTGTGCGTCAAAGCATGAATATCTGATTGTTCAGCGCACTGCATGTGGAACCAGCCTAAGAATGTTCTCATTCAGCCCTCAACTCTCCAAACACTAACGTACACTCAAGGAAACCGTTAATATAAGGTCCTTAGTTGTGACTGCAAGGAAATATCTGCACTAAGTTGCCATCTGTGGCATTGAGTGGCAGGCGGCATCAAACTACGACGAGTGCTGATGACGTAATGACCAGTTTCACATTTTCTAATCTCATGCTTACATCTCTGTTCAATGCTGAGAGAATCAGATGAACTAACAAGCAAACGCATGAGCAGATGCCAACTAATCTACCTAAAAAGGATGTGGACATTTATGCTTGTATACTTCTGATAATCAAGTGTTAAACAGACTCTTACAGTATCTGTCAAACGTCAACCCCGAAGGGTGCACAGAGAACTTTTTTTTGATCTGTGAAAATGCCAGAGTGCTTAAGGTTATATGGGCATACTGTCAGGGGCCTTTACAAATGCATGGCCCATCTTTTGATGTGGGAGGTTGCAGCTCTCAGCCCTTTCAAGGCAGCGGGGTGTAAGCGGCCCCTGCCATGACCCCGACCGCATTAAGTTCAATACCGCCCTGAGAGTGCTAGTAAAAACAAATTTCTGAAACTGCAGTGAGGGTCAGCTGCCTCCTCGCTGTGAGGCTGTAAAATCCATTCTGAACGGCCGCATATCAAACTATGCAGAACTGACACAGACAGGCACTGACTGTACGTGATGAACCACACGGCCTGCCTGAATCTCTCTTTTTGACATATAAACGACTGGTAGGTCACCTGAGGTCATATTAATAGACCGCTTGGGAAATATCTCAGTCTCTTAAGCTTCAGGATGCAGGAACAGAAGGTAATTGTGAATCAGTCCATAAATCAGAAGTTTTACCATATAAAGTGTGACATAATGATTTTGAATTTCATTGCATTTAAAAACAAACTTTCCAAGTGATGCTAGATCTTTTCTCAAACTCAAAACATATTTCCTTAGCCATTTTAACCAAAAACTTGGTCTCAAATAGATTTTTTAGTGGCAGTATTAACCCTCTATGGGACGCATAATGTTCAACCCATATATATTTTTTATTACATGAAAAAGCTTAAATTATACAAACCCCAAAAATATGGGGGTACTTAGTGTAACATAGTGGAAAATGGTCAAAAAAGTAAAATTATGATTTTCTTTTCTATTTAAATGCACATTTCTTTTAGAAACTGATTGATTTATATACTTGGGACTCATTGAAATCAAATATAAGTAGATCTCATTTAATCCCTATCGCTCCCTATAATTTGGCTAACTCATCCTCACTCTTATCACATGGAAGAGCTAACTCTGCACTCTTCCTATTGCCCTTTCCGTAAAATATTGCTGTATTCATTTTCTGAAAAGAAGAAACAATTTTTTTACTTATACATAAACACAACTATACTACAATAAACACATTAAATAAATAGATAACTTTAATCATATTGTTGATGCTACTATCTATAAAAAATGCCAATCAGGAAATGCATTACTGCAATTCCACTGTGGTACAGCGTTGCCAAATGGCAACATACCTATTTTTCCACGGTGGTACAGCATTGCAATATGGAAACATTAATATTTTCTCTATTTACAGTAAAACTATGTTAGACAAAAAAAATCCTCCCTGAGAAGAGATATTTAGAAATGAGGGTAATAGGGATATTTGGTAACACTTTAGAATAATGGTCATTAGTTAACATTAGTTAATGTATTAAATGAACTAACCATGAGCAGTTCATTTGTTCATCTTTGTTAACGTTAGTTAATATAAATCCAGCTGTTCATGGTTTGTTCATGTTAGTTCACAGTGCATTAACTAACATTAACAAGATTTTAATAATGTATTAGTAAATGTTGAAATGAACATTAACAAAGATAAATAAATGCTTTATGAGTGCAGTTCATCATTAGCTTATGTTAACTAATGTTAACTAATAACCATTATTCTAAAGCGTTACCGGATATTTCTGGAGCACTTCAACAGGTGTCTTCCATGTGAGAGACAATTTTGACATTTATTTGACCTAAAAACAGCACATGGCCTGTCCTTTAAATTCCCATAGTGCGATTTATTGTATTTTTTCAGAAATTAAGTGCTGCCATATGGCACAGGTTGAGTTCATCACAATCACGATGAACATGTGGATCAGTTTACTGTATCTATTGAGTGATTTGAATCCTAAAAAAAAAGTATTGTCTGTAAATGATTTGCTTGGAAAGTGTGATTGTTATAAATGCATTCACACTTTAAATAAAGGGATAGTTCATGCAAAAATTAAAATTCCATCACATGATTAAAAATACATATACACTACGTTGCCAAAAGTTTTGGGGACGCCTGAATTTAATCGGATTACCATACAGACATAGTCGGATTGCCAGATAGAGAAGCGTGATTGGTCACTCCAAAGAACACGTCTCCATGCTCTAGACAC
Source organism: Gobiocypris rarus (assembly GCA_023029165.1). Classification (NCBI taxonomy): domain Eukaryota; kingdom Metazoa; phylum Chordata; class Actinopteri; order Cypriniformes; family Gobionidae; genus Gobiocypris; species Gobiocypris rarus. The sequence goes on along the minus strand of CM040915.1, from coordinate 42,144,157 downwards.
CAGTGGCGGCCTGGTTTACACCACTGCATCCAACACTGCATTGCACTTGATTTAAGGTTTGGATGCAGCTGCTCGGCCATGGAAACCCATTCCATGAAGCTCTCTGTACGCACTGTTCTTGAGCTAATCTGAAGTTTGGAGGTCTGTTGCGATTGACTCTGCAGAAAGTTGTCGACATCTGCACACGGTGCGCCTCAGCATGAGCTGACCCTGCTCTGTGATTTTACGTGGCCTACCACTTCATGGCTGAGTTGCTGTTGTTCCCAATTGCTTCCACTTTGTAATAATTCCATATATGTATCATATATTGAATATTTAGTAGTGAGGATTTATTGCACAATTCAGCGAGCTCCTGAGAGCGACCCATTCTTTCACAAATGTTTGTAGAAGCGTCTGCATGCCTAGGTGATTAATTTTATACACCTGTGGCCATGGAAGTGATTGGAACATCAGAATTCAATGATTTGGATGGTATCCCAATACTTTTTGCAATACATTGTACATGTACTGTTCAAAAGTAATGTTTTTGAAGAAAAAAAAAGGGTTAGGGTAAGGCTAATAATTTTTACATTTAAGTTTATTTTTTTAGCAAATATAAAAATGAATATCCATTTTCATACTGTACATTGTTATGATCCCTAGATTAACTTTTGTTTTTAAATGACTGATTTGTTTAGTTTTAGACAAAATAGAAAAACATTTTAATTCTTATTATTGGCCATAACATGAAAATAATAGTTTTATTGTATTGGCCAGAATTGTATTGGTTTAGTCTTAAGTGATAAAATAGCTTTGTGGGACCTTGCGACAAATACTTGCAAACATTTTCTGCTTCTTTTCTATTGTATCAATTGCCATAGGCTTAAATTAGCTGAGCAGTCACGCCATCTGCTGGGGATGTGCTGTTGCTACTCCACTATACTGGAGAACTTTAAAAAAGCTGTTGCATGACACAAAGAGTGTGACACCAACCTTTGCATACATTTTTTTTTATTTTCCAAACAAAGAACGCTGTATACATTTTTTTCCCCCAAACAACAACATGAACTCAAATGTATGCCAAGGACGTCAAACTAAAAGTACTTCATGCTCTAAAAAGTTTTTCCATGTCTGGGATGAAGTGTCTATGCAATGTAACTATCAAAAACTGGGTCCAAATGTACAACTGCCAACTTATGTTATGAAACGGTACTGTAATAGCTGTAACAATGTTGTCAATATACATTTTCCAGGTAGTTATTCTATAAAGTGATGTCGTATGGACAATCCCCGAAAAATCTGACGACCAACACAGTAGTACAGACTAGTGACATGACAGTGTCATGTGAACTAAGCCATCACATTGTACTGGTACACAGTGGGACGATGCAGTCTTGTTAGTGAACAAATGTTGCTGCTACAGGAGTGGTCTGTCAAAAAATGCACTTAAAATCTCTTACAGTTCTGCGAACGTCATTGGTCAAGTCTGATATTAAAGGACAGCGCCATTGGCTATGTAAGCCACCTTCCGTCAGAGTCTTTCATGAAGCACTCGGTATGATTTCCTCATGGTGTTACCGTCGCAAAATATCCATTTTGACTAAATGTTGGCGTTTTGAAGGCAACGTCTGAGTCCTCTTGACTCAAAAAGGACTCAACATGTAACAATGAAATGATTGTGTCAACTGAAAGGGTGAGAAAAAAACAAACAAATCCACACTGGTTTGACTTCCATGGCCCTCCCACCCATTCCCAAAGATCAACCCTGGTCTCGTTCTCATACAAAAAGACAATAAAAAAAAACTAAATCAAAGCAGCCACAGTTATTGAGGAGCCAGGGCACCCGAGACTATTTTACTCCAGATGAGGAGGAACAGCAAGAAAAAGAAGGAAGAAACAAGGAGAGAGAAGAGAGGATGAACCATCATCAGTCTGTCCCGGGTCAGCTCAGACCCTCGTGTCTCACAGGATTCATTTGTGCTCCTTCGTTGGGGCGAAGTACAACTCCATGGGCTTGTTGACTTTCCAGTACTTCTCGCTCACTAGCTCAAGGGAAAAGGAGCCGTTCAGGACCTGTGAGGGGAAAAAGGACACGGTTATGCTGAAGAAATGTACGTATGACACATGCTCAGAAAAATAGGAGTCCAATGGTATTCACAGTTTCCACCTGATGTCTCACTCATTTGAGAATACGAAATTCAGTATACACCTAATTGATGCAAACTACACAGGAGTTTGCATCAATTAGGTGTATACTGAATTTCGTATATACCAAGCAGATGGGCCATAAATATGAACGCAATACACTAAATTGCATGTTATGCATTAAAGATGTGGTCACGTTACGTGTTTTCCCTAAGAAAACCATTATAAAGACTTCCAGTCTCTTGACTGAAAACTGTTAAGTAACTGGATTAAAATTAATTGGTGGAAAATCTAAGCAGCAGTTTCAGATGTTAAATGTTTAACCTTTCATGATATTTGTCAAAATAATCCTAATATGAATGTTTGGCCATATTGTGCAGTCCTGGATGACTTTAGCAGGAGAAGCGGCACCAAACTCACTGTGAACTGGTTGTTTGCTGTAGGGATGTAGATGGTGTACTGTTTTTCACTGGCTGCCTCTACGTTGATGGGGCTTCCTTCTCCGTTCTTGCGCATTTCCTCCAAAGCCAATCTGACGGCCAAGTATTTGGAGAGGTGGTCCACTGTCGCATTCCCCGAAGTCTTAATATACCTGGTAACAAATTCCACATTTAAATTCAGACTAAATAAAATGAAAACCAGAAACTTGGTAAATGGACCAAGTTGGTTAAGCAAAGCTTGGTTAAGCAAAAGCTGATTACTTGCATATATGCTAGCAAATAGATGAACAGAGATGGCCCACCTTGTCTGCGCTGCGTCTTCTTTCTCCATCAGCGTCGGGTGAGGGCGGAACACCAGCTCAATCTCGCTGGCCCCGTCCAGTGCCAGGTCTCCTCCTCCGTTCTCTGTGGCATTGTCCATGTCCAGTCCTGAGTCGTCAGAGGTTTTGGTTCGTTTGATGCTGGGCCCGGCCTCTTGGTTACTGTGCACTGATGCATTGCTGCAGTGTGAGCTGTCCCCATTGTCCTCTGCCCCGCTGCCATTTTCGATCTGGTGTTTCTTCCCTCGCTGCAGTCTATAAGTGCCCCGGTGGTGGAAGTGGGAACACAGTAACAAACAAACAAATAAATTTTCATTCGGCATTCAAAATAATGACAAAGCTGAAAATTCACACAATAACTATTATAAAAGAATAGCACTCTACATAACAACTGTAACAATAATGGCACAGAGAAATAATATCGTTGGAATCACTTTTAAAATGATTTTGTTCCAGCTGAAGTACTATAAAAACATTGACATTGATCAGAATTCCCCGACTTGAAAAAGCTCAAGCATTTAAAAAAAAATCACCATGAAATTGAAATTGCCCCATTTACTTTGCTAGTGCACATTACTAGTCTTGTGGTGAACAATTAATCAAAGTTAATATGGAGAAAAAAAATGTGTTTGTCGTGGTAACCTTTCATCAAAATCTAAAAAATGTTTTGCTTCCGTTCTACTTCCACACGATGATGATGTCAGTTTGATGGCTTGGGTTAATAGGGCTGGGACAATAAATCTATGCATCGCGATTATTGGATCGATTCTGAGATTGTCGGAATGCATCACAAATTCTCTCAGCAGATGGTGCTCTAGGCTAGTTCTTAAACCAAATGCTCAAATGCTCACAATGAAGAGCGCTGAAGTGCTTTAGGGTGAATCGGAGTTGGATGTATGACAGTATTTCTGTGCTAATTACACTCCCTTCAGGATCAAAATAAGTTTTGGATAGTTTTTTTCGAGTATGGCACTGCATGACATTATAAAGGGCGGAATTCCTTGTATGTGCACTTCTCCCGGATGAGTACGTGCTCTCATCAACCAGAGCGAGAGCAAGAGCGCGCCCATCAATGAGCTTCGTTTGGGTTACGGTAGCCACCGGCAGCACTGTCTTTTTGTTTTTAGACCACGAAATCAACAATGTCATTAAAGAAGTGTGTTTTTGGTTGCAGGTGAAAGATAACCTTTTTCAGCTTCCCAAATAACACAGCGTTAATAAAACAGTGGATGCAGTTTTTTTTTTCCGGGGCAGCAACAGAGTTCTGCAAGTGTGTTGTTTGTTCTCGGTCATGAGTCGAAACCGAAGGCGGTGAGTAAAACTGCATCAAATGTCTTTTTTGTTGGCAATTGGCGCGCAAGTGCATGTAATTTAAACAACACAAATGTATAGTGAATCAAAAGTTATCCAGGGATAATGCCATGATGTATTTTGTGTGTTTTGTGCACTCGTGACTCTTTAACTCCACCCACTGCATGATCTCAGCTGTTTTTGGAAAGAATTGGTACAGCGTATCTGTCTTTTTTTGTAAATATGACAAAACTAAAGACACTTCGAAGATATGAAGGATGCAATACTACTCTATAGGCACTCAAGATTAACATGAAACATGAGCAGAAACTGTGTGTGTTATGTACCCTTTAATGTAAACAGCCCACTGCAAATACTGTAATTGGCTTTAACCTTTTTGAACTTTATGAATGATTATTTTATAGAAGGTTCAAGTGATGTGTGCAAGGAAATGGAAGCAAGCAGAGAATCAATTTGAGAGAGAGTCGCGATGCATTCGGAAAATCTAACCTGTTCAAGGCCTGGATTTTTAGGCCCTCTTCAATACTGTGGCTGAGCGCCTGCTGGTTGTTGTGCTTGCTGATGCGGGCCAACACTCTCTCCTGGTGGGCTTCGTACTCGTCTCTGCTGGGGTAGATCTTACTGATCAGGGCGTCAAAGTTGGGGTCTGGACGGAGGGAGCGCTTAGACACCAGCTTCTTCCTGCATGTTGGACACTCCTTATTCCTGTGATACAGAGAAGATATGAAAATTACAAAGTGAAAATGCAAATATACAATTTAAAATCAGCATGAATCCATATCTCATAATCTATATTCTCAAATGAGAAAAATAAAATGTTGGGTAGGATTAAATTGATTGGCTCGTTTGTGACAGGTTCTTAGAGGCAAGGGATCATTGTCCTGCCCTCATGCCGACGCACAGGTCATCAGAAATGTGTTTGTGAGGGGGAGGTGAAGTAAAGGTCGGCATGAGACAGAAGTTGCAATATTCTTCCCAATTGTCATGTATTTCCAAGTGAAAAGGCTTCTCAAACAAGACAAAATATAGTGAGAGACATGATTTTGTCCATCAGGAATTGATTGGATGGTTGTGGTTTGCTATTGGTTGATCTCATGTGAGTGACAGCTTTTCCCATTAAACACGTCATCAGAGAAGAGATGTCATTTCAAGAGGGAGGGGAAGTTATTTTGATTAAAGATTATGAGGGCACTTGTTCTTTTTTTAACAATGAAATGCATTAACAACGCAACTTTCCATTTAGTACGATATAAATCTGAGTACATAAGTCCTACGGATAACACAAACCCACCCCGATCTGAGTGCAGTGATTATGCAGTCGGCACAGAAGCGGTGCAGGCACTCCTTGGTGGTCATGGTGTTCTTCAGCATGTCCAGACAGATGGGACACATGAGCTCACTGTGTAAGCTGCGCGGGGACACCGCAATCTCCAGACCATCCGTGATGGCCTCCTAGAGGAGCACAACACCACAGAAGCTGCATTAAAGGGATAGTTCACGCAAAAAAGGAAAATTCTGTCATTATTTACTCACACTTATGTTGTTCCAGACCCGTAAGACTTTCATTCATCTTGAGAACACAAATTAACGTATATTTCTGATGAAATCCGAGAGCTCTCTGACCCATCCAGCAATTTAATTAACACTTTCAAGGTCCAGAAAGATAGTAAAAACATGGTTAAAATAGTCCATGTGACTCCAGTGGTTCAACCTTAATTTTTTGAAACGACGAGAATACTTTTTGTGTGCAAGAACAAACAAAAATAACGACTTTATTCAACAATTTCGTCCTAGCCTGTGCAAGTCTCCTGCAGTTTGTAAATACAGTGCAGCTTTCACGCATCATCATCACGCACATGCGTCATGGTGCTCACGAGAACAACATCGGCTGCTGTAGAACTCGAAAGGGCTGTACTATTTACAATGTTAACTGCGCAGGAGATTGACACAAGCTAGAACAAAATTGTTAAATGAAGTTGTTATTTTTGTTCATTTTTGCGCACACAAAGTATTCTCGTCGCTTCATAAAATTAAGGTTGAACCACTGGAGTCACATGGACTATTTTAACCATGTTTTTACTATCTTTCTGGACCTTGAAAGTTTTAATTAAATTGCTGTCTGTGGAGGGGTCACAGAGCTCTCGGATTACATCAAAAATATCTTAATTTGTGTTCAAAAGATGAACGAAGGTCTTACGGGTTTGGAATGACATGAGGATGAGTAACTAATGACAGAATTTCCCTTTAAGAGTCTAAAACTAAACTACATACACCAAAACTCGACAGGGTTTCACCAGCTAGCATACAGTCAGAATCACACTTGAGAAACCTAAATGTACAATAATTGCCATGTGGATTTTCTTACCTGTGGAGTTCTCTGTAATTCATAGAGACTAAGCTCCCATGTCTTACTGAGGGGTTGAACCCCATTCGTCTGGACCGTCTGTGTCATATTTATACACTGTGTCTCCTTCCCCTCTGTAAAAAACAGCCAAAGAGAAAATCACTGAAAATCTACTATAAGAGCAACATGATGTGATGATATGCAGAATCAAAACAAAACAATAAAAGCATGTTATATGTCAAAATCCATACATGATTAAATATTTAGGACTTATTGAAAACCTCTTGAAGACAAAGATCTTACGATTTTCAAATATCCTTGTTTAGGACAAGGACAGCAAAGTCATTTTCATCAAGATCATCTCTGACAACTGACATCTGAGGGATGTTATGGTCTGATGACGTTGGTTTAAGCCGAAAGCTGGCGCGTGATTACGTCCATTAAACTCTACGCATGTTTACTTCAATCATCAACTCTGCATTTTTTGTTTAGGATCATCATACTATAATTAACCATTAATTTCTCAAACCCTGCTGTCACAGAGCTAGCAGGCTAAAATTAGCTTCTGAAGGCACTTATAAGTCTTTGTGTTACTGAACAGACAAAGCATCTTCCTGTACGTACAAAGTGTCTTTTGAATGACTGTGCCTGCTCTCCAGCAACGGACAGAACAAAAACAAAACAAAATAAACGGAAGAGAAAAAAAATAAGGAGGAAATGTTTTATCTCCTGCGCTGTCATGAAAACGTAGAGCTAACGGCTAACTCTCTCTGCTAATCCAGATGCTGTATTTAGAGACTCCATTAAATCAACTTTGAACTCAGTGTCGACGAGATTGTGACATATAAAACCATTTGCGCTAAAGAAAACGTCAATCTCGACAACCAGAAAAAATATATTTTAGTAAAAACGCAGCTGTTTACATACTTACATTTCAATGTTGTAAACACTCTCTCTCCTGCCAGCGCGATGGATCTACTGAGCTCAATATGGCGGATTCATTGGGCCCCGATGAACTCTGGGAAATGTGGTACTTTTCACAAACCTAGTCACTTTAATAATGTTCACATTTTTATTTTCATTTCACACTTATTTGTATACTATAGCGCTTTTCACAATATATATCGTTTCAAAGCAGCTTTACAGAAAATGCATGCGTCTCAATACAATTTAGATTAATCTTTTATCAAAGGTTATACTGTGTCAACATTTCAGAAATGTACATAGCTTATACAAATCACGCAGTTAGCTACCAATTTATTAATTTAAGCAATGTATTAATTAAAGGCAGAAACAGTGAGCTCATTTGAGTAATGAATACATGTTAACAAATATGAAGAACATTTTGCGTTGGTGCATGGTGATCCAGAGTTTGCATCACCTTAAGTCCTGTCAGGAGTGGAGTCCTGTTGAGTCATCTCTTCAGGTGTTGGGGCATCTGACGTCTTCACATGTAAGTACATACTCATAGTTTACTTTTCTTTATGTTCAATCGCATAAATTCGATAGACTAGCCACATGACTAGCCAACTGTCAAAGCTGTTTCCAGAGACGCTGGAGCTTGGGATACACAACCCTGGATAAACGGTACAGAAGATGAATGGGCCACAGATGTGACCACGATAGCTTGACGTTTAACATAGCATTTAAAAAGCTTAAATCGATTATTAAAATGTGGTTTATTTGAATAGCATTTGCTATAACAAAACTATGAAAGCCCATTCTCGCCACATAAGAAAAAGAAATCATGTTTTGGTAAATAATAATGGCATAAAAACAGCAAGGATATTAAATATTTGAGTAGCATTTTGCGTTAACCTAAAAGAGTAAAACTAACTGCAAACTGTGCCTCTAGGGGGGAGTAGAGTAATAGCATACGCCTATTTGATAACTTGTAAACCTTACTCTTTTTTTATAGGATTAGCATAACAAATCACAAATCGCATGTTTAAGCGTGTTACTAGTGCACATTTTACTCTTAATTAATTGTGAGTAATTTCAACTAGGACGCACCGCGAACGTTTCATACTCTGTAGACGGACACACACACACACACACACACACACACACACACACACACACAGAGAGAGAGAGAGAGAGAGAGAGAGAATAAGCGAGGCTGATTAAAATAAATATAAACTGCGATGCACGTTCTATTCTACGTACATTATTCAAATTAAACAACGTGTATGCCATATCTTGCCAAACCGTTAATCCATTGATCTTTTAAAGTTGTCCGAAAATAACTTTTTCGCAGTAAATACAAAGAGATGTTGGAGACGCATTAGAATGATTTGTAAATGCACTAATAAACAAACAAAACAGTATAACGTTAAAAAACGCTCTATTAAAAAAATAGACCAAAATATTGTTCGGATGTTGACAGAGCTGAGAGGATAAGCGGGCGGCGCTCAGTTTGAGGAAGTTTGAGATGCTTGAGTCACAGTTTATTTGCGCTCGTCATTATCTGACAGTCAAAATAGCCGCTGCGCTTTAGAACAGAATTGGACTAACGGGAAAAACCCTTTGCTCGGGACCGGGACAAGCCACACTGCACAATGGGAGCATCCTCATCCAGCCTGTTGGACGAGAGTAAAATAAGCTACATACGAGGTAAACGATTTTCCATTTAGTACTCGAAAGTCTATAAAGCCTACCTAACTGTTGAAGCTTTCTTATGTTTAAAGTTGAGATTAATTATCATAAATCAATGGGACTTTCTCTCGTGTAGCCTACTCTTTATTTATACATTTTGGATTGTGTTTTAAAGTAAATTCATTACATCATTATTTGAGTTAGCCTATTGTAGGCGATTGAAATCCAAGAATAACCTCCACACCAGACACGCATTTGACAACCTGCCCACTGTAGTGCAGGAAATGTCATCAGTTTCATGCAGAGTGCACACCCACCCAAACCTACCACACGCCTACCACACCTTTAACCCCACCTATCATCAGTTATACCGCAGCTCGTTGTCAATATCTCAGTTTAATAATCAATTTCATTCACATAGTTTATGTTGCATTTACAAACAATGTTCTGAATATCAGCAGACACCAAATATAAAGTGGCACCATAACTTAATGTATGTAACATGGAGAGTGTAAAGTATTACCATCATTCCTTTTCCCCAAAGATTTACAGATTCACATATGCGTTCCACAACTCTTTTTTTTTTTCCAGCGCTCTCAGAATCAGTGATAAACTGCCTTTGTGAATGCACTGAAGTGTATATGTGATTTCACTGGAATGTCACACATTCTGAGCGCATATACTGCAGAGAATGGGTTTCCTTCCCCTGATGTGGAGCACAGCTGTTTCTGCATAATGGGGATTGTTTTGCTCTTATTTCATCTGGCCAGCAGTGAGCAGGAAGTATTGGACCAGACTGGAAACTCATTTCAACATTCACTTCTCTTTATTGTTCAGTCTTTTCAATTGAATATTTACCCCCTATTTGTTTGCTGACCTGAAGGAATGTGAATGCTGAACTTAAGTTTGTAAGAAAAGTGTAATTTAATAAACTGCACATTATAGACATTATAATGTCTCCAGTTGCAGTAATATTAAGTACACCTAATACAGCTGGACAGATCAATTGTATTATACTAGAATGATCAAAGCAGAAGTACCACACACATAAAAGCTGACATAGTGACATCTCATTTGTGTGGTTCAGCTGGTAAACTATTAGCAGAATAGGACTTTAGGCTGTAAACTGAAACAGAAAGGGCTTCAGTCTTGGAGTGAATACCGCCCTTGTGCTCCAAAAACTCAAGTTATTTGCCACGTCCCCTTGGCTTTTTTTGGGGGCTTTGGCATGTATTTGCTCAGTGCTGTCCAATGTATACACACGCAGGTTAAATAAGGACTCCGATCACTTCAGGGTTTGTGCTGTCTACAGAACGCTGCATGTTTGATTACATTTGTTTTCTATCCCATAACAGTTTATTACTTGTCATTAAACAGTCTTCATGCAGACGAAAACAAAAAGAATAGGCATAAAACTGTATAGGGGTGTGGGCTGACGTAACAGATGGTAAAAATCAAAACAGCACCAGCATATAAAAGCTGCACAGAATGTGTCCTTAATTATGATGCGCTGTTCACCACTCCCTCCTCCACTTAACTCCTAAATGATGTCATGGGTTTTTGGCACTAACTTGATTTAGCTGAGTGGGTCTTGACGTGCTCTGGACTTCACATGCTATAAAGGGACCCATATGCTGCTTCTAAGCACAACTGTAAAAGCCAAAAATGTATGATTATGTTTTGTTTAGCTTGGTTTGGTACCATAAATGGTAACACTTTACAATAAGATCCCATTAGTCAACGTAAGTCAATGCATTAACTAACATTAACAATGACCAGTGCATTTGTTACAGTATATTCATCTTTATTAATGTCAGTTTTAAAATTAAAACTCTTCATTGTTAGTTGATGTTATTTAAGGTCCATTAAATAATTTTAACAGATACAACTTTTGATTTTAATAATATAATAGTAAATATTGAAATATTATCTACAATTAATAAATGCTTTAGAAATATATTTCATTGTTAGTTCATGTTAACTAATGTAGTTAATAATGTTGACAAATGTTGTTAATTGTTACCCAATACAGCATGCCATACTCTTACTGTTTTTAGCATTTAAATGCAAGTGTAACTGAGGCCAGGTAGTAGTCACTGTGTGAGTAAACCTCACTCCTCTGATCTCAAGAGAGGCTCTAGCTAATGCTAGAGGTTGCAGCCTTAAGCCTCCTTGTTAGCATGTCTGACTGTCATGCCGGCGTATCTGGGTTCGAGTCCCGCTTGGAGCGGGTAGTTCAAACAGAAGGGGTTACACATGCATACAGTAATAATAAATACTTTTTTCAGGTGTGTAATCATGTACATCCAATCACAGCATAGTTTTAAGATGAATTATAACTGATCAGTTAATTTTACATTTACATTCTTAAAAATAAAGGTTCTAAAGGTGTTTTTGCAGAAATGCCATGCACAGAAGAACCATTTTGAGTTCCCAGAGAACCTTTCAGTGAACACATCCTAAAATACCTTTTTTTAGTGTGAAGTGTATTTTTTTGTGTATTTTAATGATCTAAAAAAAAAAAACGTTATCCACTAAAGAACCTTTTGTATAATGGAAGATTCCATGGATGTTAAAGGTTCTTCATGGAATAATATAGATGTCAATAAAGAAACTTTATTTTTAAGAGTTGGACAATGACATTCTAACAACCTTTAGAATGACATCCCATAATAAAGTCAATTTATTAATCACATAAAATGATTAAGCAGAGTACTACTTTTTTAAAAATGGAGTATTTTAGAATGGAATCCAGTTTGTGTTGCTGTTTAGTCTTCAGATCCTTTTTTTTTTAACTGACTAGATTATGAGAATATATATCATGCTGTATAATGACGGCACTACTTTCAGTGTATATTGTGGTCTGATGGTCTCAGCACAGTTTTAACACCATTCTGTGCCCACTGAGGTACGATGGCACCTTGCTGAGATTGGTCTTATTCAACTTGGGCAAATTCCTCTGAGAGGAATCAGATGAAAGACAGTCATTCTCTGTTCTTCAGCTGTTCCTTGTCCTCTTGCCTTTTTTTAATGCCAGCAACTCTGGCATTAGAAGATAATAGTGCAAATCTACAATCTGGATCCACTTTCCTGATGCAGTTGTTGGAGTGCTTAAATGAAGTATGCCATTCTGTCCGTATGTCCTTTGCCACTTACTCTGAGCCCTTCATTTAAAGTTTGTAGTGGGGGTCTTGGGGGAATAGGCATGGTTTACACTGTCCTTTCCTCACCATGTGGGAGGTTGTGTTGGAGTTTCCATGATAGAAAGTCACATTGACTTTTCACCCATTCCATATGGTGTGGTTTAACATTTTTCAGCGTTTCCCATTTCCCGGTGACTGTTCCAAGCTGGTGGAATGACATGCCTATGTCATGCCTAACTCAACCCAAGCTGCTGAGTCTTTAGCCATTTTCAAGGAACAGCTGAAGACGCATCTTTTAACTAGAGTGTTCTAGGTGATTTTTCCATACATTGTTATGCTGTTGCTTGGGGGTTTCAGGTGATTGCTAAGTGGTTGCTAGTCATTTCTATTTAGTTTGTATGGTGTTCAGGGTGTTAAATACACTCTCAGAAAAAAAACATACAAAAGCTGTCACAACTGTCACCTTTGTACCTAAAGAGTGCATATTAGTACCTCAAATGTATATAATGGTATACCAAAAGTTTACATATTAGCACATAAATTATGCATATTAGAACCCTTGTTTCATATTACTGCCCCAGTGACAGATTTTGTACCATTTTATTTATGAGTTATGAGTGTAGGGCATTGCTAGGGTGTTCCATCCATTCAGATATATCGATCCATCCATCCATTCATTCTCCAAACTACTTGTCCTCTGTAGGGTGGCTGCTGAAGCTTATGGTGTTCTGTGTTTGTTAGGTTGTTCAAGTTAGTTGTTCAAATCATCCATTCATCCATCCATCTATTCATCCATCAATCCATCTATTCTCCAAACCACTTATCCTCTGTAGGTTGGCGTGGCTGCTGAAGCTTTTTGTGTGCCGTGTTTGTTAGGTTGTTCAAAGTTCAATCCTTGTTCCATCCATCCATCCATCCATCCCCCCATCATCCCATCCATCCATCCATCCATCAAACAACTTATTCTCTGTAGGTTGGCGTGGCTGCTGAAGCTTATGGTGTTCCGTGTTTGTTAGGTTGTTCAAGGTTCCATCCATCCATCCATTCACCCACCCACTCACCAACCCACCCATCATCCCATCCCATCCATCTATCCATCCACCCATCATCCCATCCCATCCATCCATCAAACAACTTATCCTCTGTAGGTTGGTGTGGCTGCTGAATCTTATGGTGTTCCGTGTTTGTTAGGTTGTTCAAGGTTCCATGCATTCACCCACCCACTGAACAACCCACCCATCATCCCATCCATCCATCCATCCATCCATCCACCCACCCATCATCCCATCCATCCATCCATCCATCCATCCATCCATCCATCCATCCATCCATCCATCCATCCATCCATCAAACAACTTCTCCTCTGTAGGTTGGCTTGGCTGCTGAAGCTTATTGTGTTCCGTGTTTGTTCGGTTGTTTAAGGTATTATAGGGCATTGCTATATGCTAAGGTTTTGTGAGTGGTTATTGGTCCAAGTCAAAAGAACCCACCTGAGTCTTTTTGGCATTCTGGCTCAGGTACCTCCTTCAATGTAAATCTAAATTATGTTTTCCTGTTTATAGCCTGCCACTCGTGATTTTTTTTATTGAATCGCTTGGAAACATAATAGCACATCTCTGTTCAACAATCAAAGTTTTAAGGTAGTGTATCATTCATATGCAGAAACAGTCTTGGACAAGAACGTGTTTCTGGGTGTGTTTCTGATTTTGGAAGGAGTATCAGTCAGTGAATCAGTTTGATTCTGATGGGAGGAATGAGAGCTTCATTCTGGGACTACGTCCCAAACCTCTAGAGGAGAATAGCTCAAAGCCTCTGACCCACACCCTCACAGATTAATTTCATGAGTCTAGTCACACACTGACATGCACACTAAAACAAAACTGATATATGTGTCACTCATGCCTTATTCTGAACTGACAGTAATGTTAAAGGTTTATATCACCCTTAACACCACCTCTGCTGTTCATACAGTTGAGTCCAAAATTAACAACTATTTTATCAGCATACCAATTTGAGTGAATAGTTGAATTAAAATGTTTCCAAGAATTTGGAAGGTCTCTCTTTTGCTTTCACAAAGTTTGTGTCAGACCTGATAATGTTCTTGAGCATGATTTGAGATGATTAAGGACTGAAACAACTTCTTCATAAGCCCACTCTGACAGAATAATGTAGCGGCTTCAAGAACTTCTCACTTTTGCTGAACCACATGCTATTTCTCAGTTTGGACTGGAGGGTCAGTGGAGAGAGAAAGAGAGCGCTACAATCTGATATGTTAGTTATGGAGCTGTCTCCCTCATTGGGTGTTTCATGCTTCAGATCTCTTCTGCAGGCCAAGAGGTGATGGGAAAAGCAGGCTCTCAGTTGGTCATCCAAACCACTGGACTTATAACTCAGCTCTAATACTTTTAAACATCAACAAGAGTTAGACAAGTGGTCTCCCCAGTAAAACATTGTAAAGTGCAGTAAAACTAGACAATAAAGTGTAATTAGTTGGCTCTCTAAAATTGTATTGCAAGCTATTTGAGCTGCATGCTCAATCGTAAAAATAAAGGTTTTAAAAGGGGGTTTTCGTAGCAATGCCACATTAGCTTCCCTGAAGACATTTTCAGTGGTCAGGTATTAAAAAAAAAAATCTTATGTTTTAATAATCTAAATAACCTTTTTTGCCACTATTGTGCGATGGACAGGTTTAATAGATGTTAAAGGTTCTTCATGAAACCATCAATGCTAATAAAGAATCTTTGTTTTTAATTGTTGAAATATTTCCTTTTGAGGTATGCTACTTACTTAAAACTATATTTTCAACTTAGAAACTGGTCCTGAAAACTTTGTGTCACGGCTCTGAGAAAGCAGCAGTTCAATGCAAACACTCAGTTTGCTTATAAATTCTGCATCTTTCTGACATTTTTATCTGTTGGTTGTTCTGCTACATAAATGTCATGTATTGGCAGCATCTCAGGCCGTTGGCAATGAAATGTAGGGCGTTTTGAAATATTTCCGTAAAGAAAAAAAATTCCAGTCCCTCTGTGACATCTGTAGATAGAGAATGGAAATCGCTATTCTTTCCATTTTCAGTTTCAGAGGGTGTTTAATCTGAGGTGTAACATTTGTACTGAACCTTTCGCATGATTTAACAGCTGCCTCGGAAGTTAGCTGTACGTTTGCAGGAAAT
Organism: Gobiocypris rarus; assembly: GCA_023029165.1. Taxonomy (NCBI): domain Eukaryota; kingdom Metazoa; phylum Chordata; class Actinopteri; order Cypriniformes; family Gobionidae; genus Gobiocypris; species Gobiocypris rarus. The sequence goes on along the minus strand of CM040915.1, from coordinate 42,128,708 downwards.
GACTTCACTTCACAAATAACAAATACGACACATACTTTATTCTACACTGATGTGCAAACAAAAGCAGTGTCAATGCAATGAGGTTTTTTCATTAAGATTTAGGTCACATAATTGTGTGTGATATGTTTCAGATTAACGTTTTTGTTGTCCAAAAGAGATTTGACATAAAGGTGGGTTACACTTGCCTTTCTGCTCTTTCCTGCATCAAAGGAAACCACATATGTAGGGCAAAGGATAAGGGACATATAAAACAACAAAACTGAAGACAGCGTCCTCTGTCAGGATATCATGACCGAAGAGAAACTTGAGATGGGGGCTATTTAAAACCCTGTTTGTGTGTGGGGAGATGAAGGGACGTTTAAGACCAAAGTTATAGTACAGATGTGCACATAGCCGTACTGCTGTCTGCAAAACATTTGAGAAAACACTCGGTTTGAATTCTCTCAGATCTGCATAACTCATCATTGGCCTCAATACATTTCACATTCTATTTATCATTGACCATCTGCCTCCTTATCTGCTGTTTGTCTGTTTATACATGTTGACATTAAGAAATATATAGTTTGGGGTCAGTGAGTTAAAAAAAGAAGAAATTATTACTTTTATTCAGCAAGGACATTAAATTAATAAAAAATGACAGTTATAATACATTTATAATATTAAAAAGGATTTGTATTTCAAATAAATGCCATTCTGTTTAACTTTCTATTTATAAAATAATCCTAAAAAATCCTAATGTTGTTTCCACAAAAATGTTAAGCAGCAAAACTGTTTTCAGCATTTATAATAACAAGACATGCACCAAATTAGCATATTAAAATGATTTCTGAAGGATCATGTGACACTGAAGACTGAAGTAATGATGCTGAAAATTCAGCTTAGCCTTCACAAAAAAAAAGAGACATTTTTTTAAAATATATTCAAATAGAAATCAGTTCTTTTAGTTTGTAATAATATTTCACAATATTACTGTTTTACTGTATTGTTGATCAAATAAATGCAGCCTTGGTGAGACTTTCAAAAATATCAAATAAATATTTCCGACCCCAAACTTTTAAACAATAGTGTATATATAAATATATAAACCTAAATTCTGCGGTGCTAAGGCAAAAGACCGTATCTTTGTTTTTGGTCGAAAATGAGTTATTGATATTTTTGGGACATTCAAGACCACCTTTATCATGTGGATAAATATCGTTAGTCAGTTCTGTTGTTTTTTTGCGAAAATAAAGAGATACAAAAATAAAGAGTATTGAAGATACTCTTTAATAGAGGTATTGTGTCATAGATAATATTAATAATGCCATCAGAATGCAACCAAAGCACAAGATAGTAATAAGAAGATGGCTATATAAGTAATTGTAAATCATCCAAAATAAATGCCATGATCACTAGATTTTATACAGGTGTTACTATAATGATTTTGTAAATTGGGATAAGCAACCAAATATTGATAATGTGAAAGTTACTGCCTTTTGGCATGACTCCTCAATTTTTGCAGACAATACAAAGGTAAATAGTACAGTAAATACTTCAAAATAGGGGTCAAAAGTCAAGTTTGAGTTATTTTCATTACTAAAACATCTAAATGCCAGATTTTCATGTCCTACCTATCATTCATTTGGCTGGACAACTAAAAATCTTTAAAGTAATTTTTCTCAGTTCCACACTCTAGCGAGTTATGGTATTTTGCCTTTGTAGGACAGAATACATTTCAGCCCTTTCTCTCTGTTTCCTTGACAGTTGAGGATTTATCTGCATCAATACATCCTGCAATTACATGAGACCTGCACTGATTATATTTAATTGCACCAATTACCAAGAAAGGCCCACTGCCATATAGTTATCCCATCATCACTAGTAGCTGTTTGAAGATTCAGCCCATTGCAGTCAGATGAAATCTGCAGAGGTTGTGTAGTACATTTGTCCTCATTTAGATGAACTTGCACTCCTGTACTTTTTCATGTTTCAAGCCTGTGGAAGATTCGATGAATTTGGACAGTGTTGTACAATATCAAAAGCTAAGTGCACTGTTGCAGCACTAGTATGACTGTGTGGTGTGTTGTTTTATAGCTTCCGTGTTTTTTAGAAAGTACAATTTGCTGAATTGTCCAGGATTTACAACGGTCATGCTCTTAGCACAACTGATTGTGTGTGTGTGCGTGTATTTATTTGAGTCCTCACAGGAAACCACTATCTCATCTCCATACCCTCCTCATGCAGCCATCTATTCTCTAACTCACTTAATTCAAATCAGCTTTAGTCAGTCTAATTTTATTTGTACAGCACCTAGAAACAACTTTACCCCAACATCACTGAACTCTAATATTATGATAACAAGGAAAACTCCCAGGAGTTTTGGAAGGAAATAATTTTACAAGGAGGAAAGAAATCTGTCTCAAATAAGGAAATAATCAGAATTTCTATTTTAAAATAAATAATAATGATTTTGATTTCCATTTTGTGTTTTTTTGTAATTAATGTTCTATTTATTAAAGCAAACTTTGTATCATCAAGTTTTTTTTAAACATTTTTTCCGAAATAATAACTATAGAAACGCAGTAACGTCATATACACTTTATTTGTGATTTTCAGCTGTTCTTTTAAATACTTTCTTTTCAATATTTTTCGATCATCAGTCATCAAATCTTATTTTATTTATTCTTAGTTTATATACTAATGGGTGGTGAAAGTCAAAATCAGGAATTATAGTTTTAGCATAATTTTATATTTTATGTATTTCATATTTTAACCCAGGAATTGTTGCTCAAAGAAATTGTTATCCTATGTATCTTCATATTATACAAATGTAAACTGAATTAAATGAATAATTAAGAATTTAAATACAGTCATGGCCAAAGTTCTCACAGAAAAGTATTGAAATTACACGTTTTGCTATACACATGTTTATTTCCTTTGTGTGTATTGAAACAACACTAAAAAAAAAACAGTTGAAATTGTCACCCTTTCAAAATTGTGGCTAAATAAGTTTGTTTCAAGCATGTGATGCTCCTTTAAACTCACCTGGGGCAAATAACAGGTGTGGGCAAAATAAAAATCACATCTGAAGCAGATACAAATTAGTGGACTCAGTCATTGCATTGTGTTTCTGTGTGTGCCACACAAACAGAAAGAGGAGAAGAGGACTATCTGAGGACTTGAGAACCAAAATTGTGGAAAAATATCAACAATCTCAAGGTTACAAGTCCATTTCCAGAGATCTAGATGTTCCTTTGTCCACAGTGTGCAACATGATCAAGAAGTTTGCAACCCACGGCACTGTAGCTAATCTCCCTGGTCGTTGACGGAAGAGAAAAAACTGATGAAAGGTTGCAACGCAGGATAGTCCGGATGGAGGATAAGCAGTCCCAAACAAGTTCCCAAGGAAATTCAAGCTGTCCTGCAGGCTCAGGGTGCATCAGTGTCAGCGCAAACTATACATCGACATTTGAATGAAATGAAACGCTATGGCAGGAGACCCAGGAGGACCCCACTGCTGACACAGAGAAATAAAAAAAGCAAGACTACAGTTTGCCAAAATGTACGTGAGTAAGCCAAAATCCTTCTGGGAATACGTCTTGTGGACAGATGAGACCAAGATAGAGATTTTTGGTAAAGCACATCATTCTACTGTTTACCGAAAACGGAATGAAGCCTACAAAGAAAAGAACACGGTACCTACAGTCAAATATGGTGGAGGTTCAAAGATGTTTTGCTTGACTGTGTGCAAGACATCATGAAATCTGAGGATTACCAAAGGATTTTGGGTTGAAATGTTGGGCCCAGTGTCAGAAAGCTGGGTTTGCATCCAAGATAATGGGTCTTCCAGCAGGACAGTGACCCCAAACATACTTCAAAAAACACCAAGAAATAGATGGCAACAAAGCGCTGGATAGTTCTGAAGTGGCCAGTAATGAGTCCAGATCTAATTCCCATTGAACACCTGTGGAGAGATCTTAAAATTGCTGTTGGGAAAAGGCACCCTTCCAATATGAGAGACCTGGAGCAGTTTGCAAAAGTGTGGTCCAAAATTCCGGGTGAGAGGTGTAAGAAGCTTATAGATGGTTATAGGAAGCGATTGAATTCAGTTATTTTTTCCAAAGGGTGTGCAACCAAATAATAAGTTAAGTGTGTCAATCATTTTGTACGGCCCATGTCAAATTAGCTTTTTTTTTTGTTCCAATACACACAAAGGAAATAAACATGTGTATAGCAAAATGTGTAATTTCAATACATTTCTGTGAGAAATACTTAATTTTCTGGAAACATTTCAGGGGTGGCAACAATTTTGGTCATGACTGTAAGTCTTTATTTTATTTATGGTATGACTTGTTTTTGGAGAATCTGTTCTGCACAACAACAGTTTATCTTTCTTTAAAGCTTCAAAACAGGACAACAAAGCACCATGTAAGTATTTCTCACAAATCATGTGCTATATTTTAAATATTCTGAAGTTATGAAGAGATTAATTTGTGAAACAGAGAAACTTAAATCAGTTCAGAATGATCATTGAGTCAGTCAGTTGAAATCGGGAATTGGGATTCATGAACAGATTGTTCAGTCCACTTTTTTGAACCAGATCATGTCTCAAATGAACTGGGAAGATTATCAGTGGCTAATAATTTCCAATACTTTTCTTACATAAATAAATGATAAAGCAGAAGTATGACAATTTATTCAAGTTTTTAAGTAATATATTGAGAAGCTCCACTTGATGATGCCAAAAGTTTTAACATATGAGATCAACAATAGTTACTTACTTGATTACCATCATTCAGGTATATTTTTTTCTTCAGTCAAAATTGCCTTTTTCTTGTGGTCTAACAGAAGTTGGGATATCAGACTCACAGTGAGTCTTTGCTGATAAACATTGTATATTGATCCACTAGACTTAGACCTCTCCTTAACACGGATTGTGCAGAGTTGTTAATGTTGTATGTCTTTGTGGTGTTTTAATATAATAATTCAAGACAAACCATGTGCAAATTCATCATTAACACCATTGCTGAGTATTTTCTTCTTAAAACTGGAGTGAAAAAAAAGGTCACAAACGTAACCAATCCAGTCAACATGTGGGGCGGGGCTTTTCCTATATTTCCTATCATGCTCTGTGGGCATTTTAACACAGTGATCACAAAAACACAGTTATTATTATCTTTATCAAAGTCCCTTTAAGACAAATAATTTCACTCGGCGGCCATCTTTGAAACACCTCTGGGGCATGCAAGTACAACTCCTATCTCTTTGTGGGGAAACCTCAAATTCTCCAAACCTTCACCAAGCTTTAACTGTTCACCAAACTTACGATAAAATTGTATGTTTGAAATCACCAATGAAATCGGACAACGACTGTATCATAAATTTTGTTTTTAAACGCTCGAATATGACAAAAAAATAAATTGTTCAGCCCGAACAAAGCTAATGCGCATGCATAATCCTAAACAACACTGCCTGTTTCTATAGCAGCCGGCAGCTGCAGTGACAGGATGACTTTACTAATCAACGATGGGCTCTTTAATTTAGAAGGTGGGGCTTATTTGCCATATTGGGCATTGCACCTCTCCAATTCATAAGTAATGGTAATCTTGTGCTTTCTGGTTCAAACATATATGGCTGAATTAGACCAATATTTTAACTTGTCCTTGTGTAGCATTTACTACAGTTGACCAAGTGGATCAGTTTTGAACTGATCATCCCATTTTGTTATCTGAAATCAACTGTATCAGAAAACACCACCATAAGTGGACCACAAGGCAGTAGTATTCTGTCATTTTCTAAATTGTATCAGACACTGTTTTGCAAAGCTCAGTTAATGGTTAATATAGCGTGTCTAATGAGCACTGTAAATTACTGTTTTGCAAAGCTCAGTTAATGGTTAATATAGCGTGTCTAATGAGCACTGTAAATTACATATTATTCAGCCATTGCCAGAAATCCATCCAGATAATCAGAATCCTGTACTATTAAGTCTTTGGCAGAAAATAATATTTCCAAGTAAAATAAAAGGATATTTTCCCTTAAAATCTTGGAAATTGGGATCCAAGCCCAAGAGCTGTTGCAAATAAAGTTTTGAATTTAGGTTGCACAGTGGAAAAATGCTGAAATGGACTGCACTGCCATGTTATTTCGGTATTGCAGTGAAGTGGTAAAGACGGCTCAGTCTTCTGGAATGAGTCACTCCCTACTCAAGAACAATAAGATGTGTGAGGTTACTTTATTAACATGACAGCTGTCATGAATTCAACCACATAAAAAGTATATATATCATTATTTTATAAGTAAAATTTCTTATATTATTTTTTTTTTGTCATATTGCCCATCCCTAGCCATGCATGCTTTAAAATCTGCTAACTGATTTCTGAAAAAATACTAGTAGCATACTACTTACAGAACATTTTTATGCTTGTATGCTATTCACAATAATTAGGCGTAAAAAAGTGTCAAAATATTGAGGTGTTAAATATTGAAATTTACTCCCTAGTTCTTGGATCAAGAGAGCTATGGTCATTCTGGTACTAGTATTTGGGTAACTTCAAATGTTATATATAATAACAAAACACCTAGGATTATACCAAAGACTTTATTAGAGGAAGAAGGTGCACTCCGAGTACTTATGAATACGTACTACTGGCACATCTGAGAACTTAACTGTCAATTTCGTTAAAAAAGAAATTGAGAAAGTGCAGTGCCCAATATGGCGAATTGGCCCCACCTTCTAAATCAAAGAGCCAATCATTGATTAGTAAAATCATAGTGTCACTGCAGCATGCACATTAGCTTCATCCTGGCTGAAAAATTAAGTTTTTTTTGTCATGATTTGAGCGTTTAGAAACAAAATTTATGAGAGTTGTTGTCAGATTTCGTCGGTGATTTTAAATTATGAAATTTAATCGTAAGCTTGCTTGACAGGTTTAGAAAATTTGATGTTTCAAAGAGCTGCACTTGCATGCCAGAGAGCATTTCAAAGATGGCCGCCAACTGCGCCAGGTAAAATGGCTTGTCTTAAAGGGACTTTGATTATACATGTGCTTTATTTTACATGTGCTTTAGTATGTTAGTCAACAACACATCAAAATAAGTGTACTTCTTTTAAGTACAACAAAAGATTATTAAAACATAATTATTTAAAATTTACTTTAAAGTAAAAATACTAATTTGACATTACTACAAAGCAAACTTTTTAAAGGTGTACTGAAGTGTAAGAAATAGTCATGAAAGTCTACTCTCTAAGTGGCCTTTTATTTCTTTAATATTATATTATCTGCAACTACATGTTTGAAGTACACTACAAGTGCATATTCAATTCAGTTAATGGCGTTTCCTTTTCACAAGGATAATCTGATCTTTCATGTGTGTGTAGGACGGACAGAAGCTGAGCTGAAGAACTTTAGTCCTCATTACAGAAGGCAAAGCTGTGTTGCCTTCTTTTGCCATCTGAAGGATGAGGTGGAGCAGCACAGAGGAGCACAGGCCCAGCTCCTCAAACAGAAGGTGAGAGCATAACTTATACTGAGCATAAATGATCTTATACTGACAACATCAACTAATGTGGTGGTTTCATTGCTCTCTCACTTATGATGTCACTGATGGTGTTATCTGATTCATGATGTTGCAGAGTTTTATTCTCACTGATTGTAGTGTGCGTTTCACTTGAAGGAACCTCCACAGGCTTCAGAAGTTCTGTATAAGGACAGCATGCTTTATTTTGATGACAACAGAAAGTGGAGAGAGCGATTTGTCGTGGTCTGCGCTGACTATAGCCTAGAGCTACATGATAGCCAGGAGGTCTGTAACTGTTATCTTTCATCATCACCAGGTAAGAGCCACTTTTTATGATAGAACATGCTCATGTTATATTTTATGCATCCAGTCTTATACAAAGGGAACCCCTGCACGCCACAAAATCCTGCCAACAGGAGGCGCTGTATTGACCTCAGAGGAACAATACACTGCCGTTGTAGACAAGGTCTTTCCCGACCCTAATGGTGAGTGTTTCTCTAGTTTACATCCTTATTTCTCTCTTCCTGTTGAAATTAGTGTTTAATAAGTATTAAGTAATTTATTTGCGACTGCTAAAAAAGTACTCTCTATATAGTATGAATGTTATTTTATCATTTTACATTCAATATATTCATTTTAAAATTGTATTTAAAATTGTTCACATTATCATGTGACAAATGAATAGATTCATTGTTTTTTTCCTCAATTCTACAATTACAGCCTCAAGTCTTTTTGAGTATGATGCTACATGCTTGGGGCACCTATTTTTTGGCAGTTTCACCCATTCTTCGTTGCAGGACCTCTCAAGCTCCATCAGGTTGGATGAGGAGTGTCAGTACACATCCATTTTCAAATCTCTCCAGAGATGTTCAATTGGTTTCAAGTCTGGGCTCTGGCTGGGCCACTCAAGGACAATCACAGAGTTTTCCTGTAGCCACACCTTCTTGGCTGTGTGCTTAGGGTCGTTGTCCTGTTGGAAGATGAACCTTTACCCAAGTCTGAGGTCCAGAGCGTTCTGGAGCAGGTTTTCATCAAGGATGTCTTTGTACATTGCTGCATTCATCTTTCCCTCGATCCTGACTAGTCTCCCTGTTTCTGCTGCTGAAAAACATCCCCACAGCATGATGCTGCCACCACCATGCTTCACTGTTGGGATGGTATTGGCCAGGCCAAAGAGTTCAATCTTTGTTTCAGACCAAAGAATTTAGTTTGTCATGGTCTGAGAGTCCTTCAGGTGCCTTTTGTCAAACTCCAGGTGGGCTGTCATGTGTCTTCTGGCCACTCTAACATACAGACCTGGTTGGTGGAGTGCTCCAAAAATGGTTGTTCTTCTGGAAGGTTCTCCTCTCTCCACAGAGAAACACTGGAGCTCTGTCAAAGGGACCATTGGGTTCTTGGTCACCTCCCTGACTAAGGTTCTTCTCCCCCAATTAAGGTCCTTCTCCCCAAGTTTGGCCAGACGGCCAGCTCTAGGAAGAGTCCTGGTGGTTCCAAACTTCTTCCATTTATGGATGATGCCACTGTTCTCATTGGGACCTTCAATGCTGCAGAAATTTTTCTGTACTGTTTCCCAGATCTGTATCCTCAATACAATCCTGTCTCAGAGGTCAACAGACAATTCCTTGGACTTCATGGCTTGGTTTGACATGCCCTGTTAACTGTGGGACAATCAATCAATGTCCAATCAATTGAATTTACCCCAGGTGAACTCCAATCAAGTTGTAGAAACATCTCAACTATGATCAGTGGAAAGAGAATGCACCTGAGCTCAATTTTGAGTGTCATGGCAAAGGCTGTGAATGCTTATGTACATGGGATTTTTTTGTTTTGTAATAAATTTGCAAAGATTTCAAACCAACTTCTTTCATGTTATCATTATGGGGTGTTGTTTGTAGAATTGAGGAAAACATTTTTTAAATCCATTTTGGAATAAGGCTGTAACATAACATAATGTAACATAAGTGAAGCGCTGTGAATACTTTCAGGATGCACTGTATTTCTTTTGTCACCATACTGTTTATTGCCTACTATAGAAGGGAAGTATGGGATTTTGGATGCAGCCTTTGTGTGTTGTTCAGGTTCCAAGGAAGAGCCCCCTGTTCCTGTGGTTGCGGTTCCCGGTCCGCTTCCTGTGTACCTGAGACTGCCTTACAGACGAGACTCGTACTTCTGTTTCCAGCAGGAGGAGAAGCGGGCCCGCTTTGTCTCGATCCTGAATGACTGCGTTCGTCATCAGAACCAAGGTATCAGATCAGCACTACCTCAGTCTCAGAGTGCACTTTTGTATTTCATTGTTTGTGTTTGCAGTCTGTTTGATCAAATTCATGACATTTAATTCCTACAAAATTTCTATTTAATTTTATTTACTCATTTAAAAGTACTTCTTGAATTCTTTCTGACTAATTATTTGTACACCCACCCAAAATCAACCCTAAACACATGCCATATTACAGTAGTGATGCTGATCAGAGGATACCTCAAGCTGCTCTGCTCTCGCATCAGTTTACTACTGTTTTTCTTTGGTGGTCATGGTGATACACTAATAACATCCAGAATTGCAAAGCCCTCTTCCTGCGTACTTGCTTAGCGGTTACACAGCCTCTGCAGAGCATGAAGCTGTGTGCAATAATCTTCTACTTCGTCACACAACTGAAAAAGACTCTTCACACCTTCATGCTTTACATACTGGGTGAGAGGAGAGTTACCCACCAACACAGAGTAAAAAACTGTTGTAAAAACTATTTTAACATTAAACATAATCTTTTTTGTTGTTGTCTGCTATTGTTAGCAGAAAGTCAAATTAGAAAAGACTTTGAAATAAGCCTAATGAATTGAGGTATCACTCATGTTTGTGGCATAAATGCTGTATGAAGAGATAGGCACCAAAAGTTCTTAGAGTTAAGGGACGAATCCCAAAACTTTATTATGCAAAATAATAATAACAGTGAGGATGCATTACCCAGCAACCAAGCAATAACTGTCATCTGACCTGCTCGGTTAACTATAGACCTGCTCGGTTAACTATAGTCTATTCTTGGGCTATGGTTAGAAGTCTATTAAATTTTCACTGACAGCCTGTGTTTGGACTATGGCTATGAGATGTAGCAAGCAGCACAAATTATTGTAGATATTAGTAGTGTTGGGGAATTTGTTTAAAATCTGTAACTTGCCAAGTTAGCTACTCAATGTAAAGTAGTTGAACTACAGTACACCTAAAGTTAATTTTATGGACTAAACTATAGACTAAGCTGATAATATTTTCTAAGGATACTTGTAGTAACTATATTAAAATCAACGTACTAGTGGTATATTTGTAAATTTACTATTTTAAAACTTATTGGGACTAAATTGGCCCACTTTTTTAGTTTATAAAAGTATATTTTTAAGTGTTCTTTAAGTGTAACAATAGCAAACTTTAAGTTTTTTTTTTTTTTAAACTATATAATGTGAACTATCATAAGTGAACTTATTTTTTATACTGTTAGTTTACCAGCTATATGTGACCCTGGAGCACAAAACCAGTCGTAAGTCTCGGGTATATTTGTGGCAATAGCCAACAAAACATTGTATGGGTCAAAATTATCTATTTTTCTTTTATTCCCAAAATCATGAGGATATTAAGTAATGATCATGTTCCATGAATATATTTTGTAGATTTCCTACCGTAAATATATCTAAAAATGTATTATTAGTAGTAATATGTGTTGATAAGGACTTAATTTGGACAACTTTAAAGGCGATTTTCTCAATATTTTGTTTTTTTTGCACCCTCAGATTCCAGATTTTCAAATAGTTGTATCTTGGCCAAATATTGTAATATCCTAACAAACCTTACATCAACGGAAAGCTTATTTATTCAGATGTATAAATCTCAATTTAAAAAAAGGTTTCCTTATGACTGGTTTTGTGGTCCAGGGTCACATATACTTCTTATCACTTTTTAGTTTATGGAAGTACACTTTGAAGTATACTCTTACTTTCTTCAAGTATATCTTGGTCAAGTTTAAGTATTAGAATTTTCTGAATACTATATAAGTACAAATATAAGTACAATTTTGTTAAAATGTTGGCTGAAAGTATACTCTCTTATTTTTAGTTTAAAAAAAAGTATACTTATAGGACACTTAAACCTCTTTTTGTATTATTTTGAAGTTTAGACTACAAGCTAAAAAAGAGGACAATATCTTTTAAAATATGTTATCAACCATGTATTTATTTATTAGGTAATAAAGGTTTTGATAAAATTCCGATCACGGTAACGATTATGGTAAAAAATACATTTACACTTAATACAGCTACAAATTTGAATGAATGAATCTTAATTGACAAAGTAATATTTATTTTAAGAATGCACAGGGATTTCTGCACAGAAGTTCAAATCAGTCTTTTCTTTTTTAATTGAAAAAGCTGCTTAGAAAAGTGTAACTTAATAATGGCCTTTTTTGAAAACTCCTAAGCTAAAAGTAAAATGTAGTTTGGTTAGTGGTGTTGCTGCAGTGAAGTACAAATCATTTATGTTGGGTTTCTCAATTTTCTCTTTTCATCATAGCCTTTCATCATACTTGCTGATTCCAAGCCATTTCTGTCTTGTCATTTTCCTTTTTTCATAAACCAGAAAAGAGAAGTTTCTGAGAAGCGCACACATGGTCCTGTATTACACAATAAATTCTACTGACTGAACTATTCTCTTCAATCTCCATTCTCTACTGCAGATTATCTGAAGAGTATGGCATGTGAAGTGCAGGCTTTCCTGAAGGCCATTCACTTCTACAGGCAGGAGAAGGGCCACTATGAATCATGGGATATGCTGATGGGCCGTGATTGTGAGGTGGGCCTCCTGGTATCCATATTACTCACAAGCATGTTTTGAATGAGTTTCCAGCAAAGCAGAGTCCACTTCTTTAGAATTAATCAGATGAGTCATCCTTCTTTTTGTGAAGTAGCATCCAAAGAGATGGAACAAATAGTCTGACTTGGGTGGATGTCATAGTGTGGTCAGGAGACTGGTGGAGTCATAGGCTGAGCGGATGGTCAGGGATTTGGGAGTGTCATGCTGTTAACATCCCATTTGTGGATCATTGGATTGTCATTTCATGCTTGATTGAAAGTTTTAAATTTGTTTGAAGTTTAAAATCTCCTACACTTTAAGTCAATTTAAGTTTTTCACTTTTGTCAGATATTCCAGATGAAATTTGTTGCTTAAAAGTAATGGCACACCTCTTCTCAATACGTCACATGATTTGAGGTACTGTATCATTCATGTTTGTAACACAAATCTATGGGACGAGTACAAGTTTAGAACAAATCTAATAGTGATATCTGCCTTAGCAAGCACAACAAATTATTGATATCCTGTTCCTCATGTCCAAATTCCTCTTGTAATCTCCTGTTATTATGAAATCTTTAGATCACAACAGGGTATTTCACAGGATGTCCTGTAGCCACTCAAATAAACACCTCTGCCTTCCTCTAACTATTGTTGGGCCCCATTTGGAATTGGAACCCTAATTTGGTGCACAAGGTGTTGTTGTATAAGGGAACTGAAAACAGACATGAAAAACAGGCTATTTTTGTTTATTTTCAATCACTATCACAAAACAAATCATGAAAAGGTGATCAGGACCAACACAATGTGCTTATTGCTCAGCTACTTTAAAAATAATTAAACAAATGTTGTTAATCAAATGATTATATTACATTACACTACCATAAGTAATAGGTCAGTAAGAGTTTTTTTTTAAAGATATTAATACTTTAATTCAGCAAGAACACATTAAATTGATTAAATGCATAATGTTACAAAAGGGTTATATTTCAAATATAAAAAAGGCAGCATATTAGAATGACTTTACTTTATTTTTGATCAAATAGTTATTATAGTATATTATTATATTATTATTTTTTTCTGTGGCTACAGTCAATTAAACAATTAGCATCATTATACAAAACATTTGATTGTAGAATAACCAATACAAATCAAAACATTTTTATTTAATAATTTTTAATGCATTGTTTTGTGACACTAATTCATGGACAATTTTATATATACAAGTCAGTATCCACATAGGACTCAACTGCCACGTCTGTTTGATGACTCTTTCTATTGCAGGGTGATTCATTGCTGTGACATTACAACAACTCAGTGATTCAACACTTTTACTGTTCCTCCATGAGTTGGTGCCATAAGGATATTTTGTTTTTTTGTGACTCAGTCCGGTATCATTACAACTGACATTCTACCATGGGCTTCCGTAGTGACTCGCTCTGCCTATCTGCAGGTGCTGGCCAACCTGGTGATGGAGGAGCTGCTGCCCTCACTGCAGACGGAGCTAATGCCCAAACTGAAGGGAAAGAAGCCAGAGAGGAAGAGGGTGTGGTTTGCGGTCAGTGAGATCTGCCTTCTCCTCGCATCTATTCTTAGAACTTTGACACGCTATGTGTTGAATGTCACAGTCAGGCAACTTTTTGGCTGGTTCATTTCGAATATATAAATCCATTGTTTTTCTGGCCTCCACGCTATAAAAAAACAATATATGTTTTATACAATGAAACATAGTTCTCTTTCACAGACTGTACCAGTTGGATGAGGTCACTGCTCTATAAATGACTTTTTGCCATTAAGCAGCATTTAGATAAAGGCAGCTCTATGTTCATGAGTTTATGGTGGCCACATTTAGGATGCTATTGTTTTTTTTTTTCATTGTGTGGTTAGACAGTGGAAGCAACCTATGATCTTGTGTATGAACAACTGCGAGAAGGATTAGAGAGTTTGAAAAATGAGTGCAGAGAATCCACCAAACAGCAGGAGGCCCTCATCCGCTCAGACATGGACCAGATCGTCAACTCGCAAACATTCCTGGAAACTAAATTGCAAGGTATGGACAGACAATGCATACTGCATATCAGTCCTATATACAATGTTCAGTTTCCTTCTAGTTTGTGTTTATTTACACTACCATTCAAAATTCAGTAAGTCATAATATATATATTTTTAATTCATACTTTTATTCAGCAAGGAGCCATTAAATTGATCAGAAGTTACAATAAATAAATTTATAATGTTACAAAAAATTATATTTCAAATAAATGCTGTTCTTTTGAACTTTCTATTTATCAGAAAATAAAAATATTTCACTCACCTAAAGGATTATTAGGAACACCTGTTCAATTTCTCATTAATGCAATTATCTAATCAACCAATCGCATGGCAGTTGCTTCAATGCATTTAGGGGTGTGGTCCTGGTCAAGACAATCTCCTGAACTCCAAACTGAATGTCAGAATGGGAATGAAAGGTGATTTAAGCAATTTTGAGTGTGGCATGGTTGTTGGTGCCAGACGGGTCAGTCTGAGTATTTCACAATCTGCTCAGTTACTGGGATTTTCACGCACAACCATTTCTAGGGTTTACAAAGAATGGTTTGAAAAGGGAAAAACATCCAGTATGCGGCAGTCCTGTGGGTGAAAATGTCTTGTTGCTGCTAGAGGTCAGAGGAGAATGAGCCGACTGATTCAAGCTGATAGAAGAGCAACTTTGACTGAAACTTTGAACTCGTTACAACCGAGGTATGCAGCAAAGCATTTGTGAAGCCACCACACGCACAACCTTGAGGCGGATAGGCTACAACAGCAGAAGACTCCACCGGGTACCACTCATCTTCACTACAAATAGGAAAAAGAGGCTACAATTTGCACAAGCTCACCAAAATTGGACAGTTGAAGACAGGAAAAATGTTGCCTGGTCTGATGAGTCTTGATTTCTGTTGAGACATTCAGATGGTAGAGTCAGAATTTGGTGTAAACAGAATGAGAACATGGATCCGTCATGCCTTGTTACCACTGTGCAGGCTGGTGGTGGTGGTGTAATGGTGTGGGGGATGTTTTCTTGGCACACTTTAGACCCCTTAGTGCCAATTGGGCATCGTTTAAATGCCACAGCCTACCTGAGCATTGTTTCTGACTATTTCCATCCCTTTATGACCACCATGTACCCATCCTCTGATGGCTACTTCCAGCAGGATAATGCACCATGTCACAAAGCTCGAATCATTTTGAAATTGGTTTATTGAACATGACAATGAGTTCACTGTACTAAAATGGCCCCCACAGTCACCAGATCTCAACCCAATAGAGCATCTTTGGGATGTGGTGGAACGGGAGCTTTGTGCCCTGGATGTGCATCCCACAAATCTCCATCAACTGCAAGATGCTATCCTATCAATATGGGCCAACATTTCTAAAGAATGCTTTCAGCACCTTGTTGAGTCAATGCCACGTAGAATTAAGGCAGTTCTGAAGGCGAAAGGGGTCAAACACAGTATTAGTACATATATATACAGTATTATATATATATATATAAGCAGCACAACTGTTTTTAATATTGATAATAATCAGAAAAGTTATAATATAGTATAATATAGTTTCTTTAATTATTAATATATGTTAGTGAATAATTTTCTCATTTTTGCTGTCATGAATAATGTGTTTAAAGCAAAATAATAATTGGTAACTACATTACAAGTTACATTTTTGCTAAAATACTTTGTATCAGCTAATAGTAGGGAGGTTAAGTGACTTTTCACTTCAAGTCATCATGCAAAGGTCCCCTTTGGTATGGAAGAACCTCAGGGCCATAGAAATAAATTTATCTTAAGACACAAGTGAGATCACATTTTGTATCTTATATATATATGCACAAATGTACCCTATACGCCTATTCATTATTTTTCTCACATGAATAGGGTAAAAAATTTAACCTTTAGATATCACCATGAAAATTACTGAGTTGATTACTTATATCAAGACAAACAAAAAATGTATTACGTGTCTTTTTTAAATTGTTTGTTAACATGGACAAACGGTGCATAACCTAATTACAGATGTGCTAATTAGTATAAATACCACAACAGATCTAAACATTGGGTACAGATTTTTTAAAACATTCAGAGATTCAGATTCATATTTTAAGACAGCTAACAAGTTATTTGCTGCTTCTAGCCGTGTTAGCTATCTAATGAAACTATTCACTAATCCTAAACTTGACATAATTTCACCAGCTGTCATACAACAGCTCAACACACATCCAGATGTTCCCAATAAATTGTAGTTGATCACCAGGTATGTTTTATTAATGTATATTAATGAATAATCCATGTAGGAGAAACAAAAGGACATTTTTCTTACCTGAGGGACAGCTTTGTGACAGTTGAAAGTTGACAGTTGAGTGGACCTTAAATGTCTGACTGAATCTCTGAATGTTTTAAAAATGCTGTACCCAATGTTTACATCTATTGTGGTATTTATGCAAATTAGCACATCTGTAATTAGATTATGCACCGTTTGTCCATGTTAACAATAAAAAAAAACTTGTAATACATTTTTTGTTTGTCTGATATAAGTAATCAATTCAGTCATTTTACGGGTGATATCTAAAGGTAAATTTTTTTTACCCTATTCATGTGAGAAAATTAATGAATAGGTGTATAAATAGAATATATATGGGTCTTTTTCGGAACTTTCCCCTAATGGGATTCTTCGAGGCTTTTTTCCTTACTCAGGACATATTGAGGATTCAAAATCAGTTGAGTTTGATTCTGTTGCAATTTGTTCACCCTTTTTTCCTAAAACGCCTGGACTTGTAGGCTATGTGCTTGTTTTAAAAAAATTAATACAGTTATGATGAATCTAACTAGTTACTAGCAACCTATAATGAAGCTAACTAGTAACTAGCTAGCTAGTTATTAGTTATCTAACATTAAAAACATGTTTCTATTTAATGAGAAAGTCATACAAACCTCAAAGTGTTAACCTGTCACCTCTGACCTTCAACAGCTGTCACAGCTCCTGGTGCAGATGGGATGTGTTGTTGCAGGAACTGATTTGCTATAAATAAATAAAAAATCGAAATCTCATGCTACTTAGGACAAATGTAATGTACAAAAGTAGCTGCACTGCTTAAATACAAAATTAAAGTTTTTGAAGGAAAATATAAGTAAAGTCACTCTGATTACACAATTTGTATGCGACATGTACATATTTACCCCCAATTGTCATGGTATGGGGAACATTTTTGTTTTTTTAAACTTGAAACCAATTTTATTGGATTCCCTGTCCCCAAAAATGTCCACTTTGACACCAAATTTGTCATTATAGCGATAACAGAAGCAAAGATATGGGTTCTAGAGTATTTTCGGCACATTGGCGGCCATTTTTTTAGCTTATTTCTGATACAAAGTGTGATCTCACTTGTGTCTTAGGATACATTTATTTGGATGACCCTAAGGTACTTCCATACCAAAGGCGACCTTTGCATCATGACTTGAAGTCAAAGGCCTATTTTTTGGGCTTAATCTCCCTACTATAATGACTTGAGAAATAACTGTCATTACATAAGATTCAACCTTTCAATTCAGTCATACAATTTCATAGTTTTGCAATTCCCACAGACCACATAACCATAATAAAATCTTGTTTAATAGCTACCTGTGAATGCGTAAGCATATGGCCACCTTCAACCAGAGTATTGACTTATATTATGTTAACACAGTTAGGTTACATGATGCTTACAATATTAAATATGACCATATTTTCATTAATAATTAATTTGTATGCATGTAAATGTAGTCAGCGAGACAATCTATCCAAATCTATCTGCACCCTTTTGACTTAATTTCTTTCTGTGTTAAGCTTTAGTCTCAGAGCCAGCCATAAAATATTGTTCAGAGAGCGTGGCTCCATACCTGACCTCTATCCTGGAGGAGCTGATGGGTCCGGTCAGCGCAGGCTTCCAGGCCGTGAGGCTGCTGTTGGAGGATGAGCTGACCCGAGTCTGCAAGGATTTCCCTCAGGGGGGAGTCACAGAGGTACTTCAGAGTGTAAGAGAGTGCAGAACATTTAGAAATGTGTGGTAATATGGCTTTCTGGCATTCAAGTTCTTAAAATGAATATATTTATCTGCTGATTTCAACATTTCCTGGACAAGGCTATTGCTCAACACTTGAAGCAAATCAGGTCAGTTTTTCCTTTGAGAGGAGAGTGCAGTGTTAGACGGTAGAGCTGGCGTGATTAGATCATTCTGGAAAAACGATAATCTGAAGTTATAAACACACTCAGACTCCCTTGAGTTCTCATGAGTCATGGCTGTCCGTTTGAAGGCTCTGCAGCAGGTGGGTCGTGACCGGATGGAAGACTGTTACCAGCATGTGAACGTCCTGAAAGAACAGCTCCAGGAACTTCGCAACCGCTTCAAGTTCTCCAACTCGACTCGAGTAGTTCACTGCACCCAGAATCAGATGCAGCAGGTGTGTTTCCTTGCTCTTGCCTGGGGCTTTTAGATGTTTATGTTCGTGTAATGAAATAGTTAATCTGGCCTTCTGACTCAAGTATAATTGCATAAATCTTAGTAGTGGATATAAACTACTGTAATCATATGTGTCATATAGACTGCTCCACCAAAAATGAAGTCAAGGGAGAGCGTTGCCTCATCTTGTCTTGAACTTTGGTTCCCCCTAGAGGTCAAAGTAATATTAATGAACTGTGGCATGGCTGTTGTTTTGTTCCACTCTTTTTAGTTGATGGAGAATGCAGTGTTCACTTTCGAGCTCCTGCTTCAGTCTTCCTTAAAGGATAAACCTGACAAACAGGCCTCGGTCATGGAGAAAGCCAAGCTACGTGTCCTCAAGGTTGGCTTTGTCCACATTTACAAAATGTATACCCAAGCAAGGCAGCAGTACACCATCTTAATAGATAAATTCTACTAAATTTGACATAATCATTATGGAAACTTGTGCTTTTGCCTTTAGCAATTTGACTATGACAGCAGCACAGTAAGGAAGAAGATATTCCAGGAGGCTCTGGTTGACATCACCCTGCCTGCCATCAAGAGAAACCTGGCCCCCAGCTGCAAAACTGTACGCACTATTCATCTCTTTAAAAGTTTGTAAAAAATAATTTATACAGTACATCTTGTTGAGTTATTATATTCTAACCTAAACTATATACAGATAAAGGCCTGTTCACACCAAGAACGATAATTATAAAAGATAACTACGGAATAACGCTAACTTTGTTAGCATCCACACCTTTTATTCTAAGAGCTGGAGGAAATTTTATTGTACAGAGTTATTAAAATAGCGCTGTGCTGTTAGCGCGAGCTCATTTGTATCTGAGAGTTCTGATCGCTCTCTGTAGTTGAATCACTTAATAAGGGATTTGTTTCATGCTACTAACAGAAACGATCGTTTTAGTCACTGGCTTGATTCACTGATGCATTACACTTAGGGCAGGGCTATTCAAATCTTACCCTGGAGGGCCAATGCACTGCAGATTTTAGCTCCAACCCTGATCAAACACACCTGAACATGCTAATCAATGTCTACAGGATCATTAGAAAAAAAGGTGAGTTTGATCAGGGCTGGAGCTAAAATCTGCAGTGCATTGGCCCTCCAGGGTAAGATTTGAATAGCCCTGACTTAGGGCATCAAGACGGCGATCGACGATCTAGAAAGAAAGTCTGAGTGAACTTGAATGATTAGCTACACATCAGAAATCACTGATCACAGATCAGACATTAATGAACACTGTTTCTCACTGTTTGTCGCGTACTGTCAAATCCATATCATAAAGTCTGTTTGTAAAGCCTGTCCAGACATAAACTGAATACATTTTCTCAGAATGCTATGGGAGGGCAAAGCAGAGGAAGGGGAGGTAAACTCTCTCCGGTTATGACGTGAACACCGGAGAACTTTCGGATCACCTCATCTGGGCTGACATTTTCTCAAAGGCCATAACTCGGTTTACACTGATCAAAATTTCTAGCCACTTGGGGACAATATTCAGGCTAGGGGAACTCATTTAATGTTGAAAAACCTCATAAAATGAAAATTTCATGCAATGTGACCTTTAAATAATTTGCTGACTTGTGTACTTACATTATCCCAAATGGTTCCAATAATATTTAAATCCAGAGAAATAAGCAATTTTAACCAAGACACGGATCGTGTCTGTGCGTCACATACCAATGGCATCAAACCCGTGCTATCCTCGATTTCTGGCTTTATTTAGTAGAAACCATGGAAACACCAAAGGCGCTTTAAATAAATAATGTTTTATTTGACAGGTGAGCAACTGTTTGGATGCATTAATCAACAGAAAACAAATCATTTTAATATAGGTCAACACAGTCTTATTGTTTAAATCTTGTTTTCTTGATTTACTGCGAGTAAAATGTTTTACCATGCCTAATATCGTTCTAGCTTACTCCAGTGTGCAACAAGTGTTTCATAGTAGCTGCCGAGTGAACGCAGAGTAGTGTTATAACATAACTTTCAACACACTCAAAGTATCTCATATGATAAAACAATGCTGCGGGACGTGACCCCACATACGCATGAGCAGAAGAACCAGAAGCGGACGTCTGTGGCATAATAAAAGCTCCCCTCCTCATCAGGCTTCGCCTTTGTTTTAAATAAGCGACCTTCAGCGCTGAAAATTACATACTGTGCCTTTAACGGAAAACTAAGGCCGTAACCATGTCTTGAACATTGGGGGGGGACCAATTTTTATAAAGCATAAAGAAACCGAACAGTGAATGAAATTTTTGGTCTAATTATAGTTTGGAAATAATCCTTTTGGGACCATTTGCGAATAATATTTGCATCAAATATATTATTAGTCCCGAGATTTAACCTTTCACTAATGTGAAGGCATAAATAATAAATACATAGATCTGCTATTGATGTTTGAATTCCCTAGGGGTTGTGGTAGAATTTTTGTAAACCGTGGCAAAGGTTTCTGGTTCTGGCCCTCATATTGTTTTTTTTTCTTCTTTATTAAAATCAAACATGTTCATCAATGATTCTATATTAAGAGCAGGGACACGCTTGTGTGCATTTTGTTTTGTGATTTCGTCGGAAAGAATAGAGTGTCTCTCCGCAAACGCAGCGATAGATTGATGCACTCATCTGTGTGTCAAGACAAGCCAAAAGAGAACTCAGCCTATTTTGATTTGATTGGCCATCTCAATAATTTTGACATTGACGAGTGGTGTTAGACCGCTGAGGCAAACCAGACTAAAAATGTAACTTTTAAACCTTTTTGTCATCCTAACATACAGAGCGCATGTTGTGTTTTAAGTGTAGCAGAGCAGTGCAAAAATTTCAAATATTGGGGGGGGGCAATTTGGCCATTTCTAATTATTGGGGGGACTTGTCCCCCTCAATGTCTATGGTGGTCACAGTCCTTTTTTAAATCGAACCAACTGTGAATAATTCCCAACACTAAGATGACTTGGATAACTGAAAATACTCACAGTGATATCATTTGTGTAAATGAATGCATTTGGTAATGGTCAGCCTGTAAAGATTCATGATTTAGTCTGATATTAGGCTACCGTTCAAATACCGGGGTGATTAGTATATACATTTGTTTTTTTGCTGACTGCATTTTTTTCTCATTTTGGCAGGAGCTTCAGAATTTTGAACAGTTCATCTTTGCAGATTATACAAACTTTGTTCAAGTGGAGAATATCTACGAGAACATACTACTCAACCTTTTGAATAATGAAGTTAACAAAGGTAAACTGTTTTAGCTGCTTGTTTTGGGTGTCTAGAGACATGATTTCAGAATACTCACATCTACATATTGGTCCATATGTTTGCTGTACAGTGGTGAAGGAGGCAGCCAGTCTGAGGAAGAACAACCTGTTTGCGGACAGTACTGACCTGCAGTGTGTTAGTCAAAGCAGCCTGGGTGACAGCCGCACGCCGCCCCTCTCTGCCCCGTCCAGCCCACCCCAAGTGGCGGCCTCTGTGGCTTTCTTTCAACAGGCAGAGCAGATCTCCTTCCAGGAGGAATCGTCAGTGAAGACGCCCCCCAGACACATGATACTTCAGTCATTCCTACAGTGAAGATTACAGTGTCTTCTCCAGAATCACCGTCACATGTTGCTGAAAGCCTGCCAGATGTTCCACCAACATTACCTAATAATTCATCTCCCATTTTAGAGGTCGCAGATACTGGTGTTTCCTCAACCAAACCCGAAACCATTGTATGTGCAGAGGATTCATCTTCTCCACGACCAGAGACACCCTCCAAAGTGAAGGATGATGACGTTACAGAGGGAACTTCTGTTAGTTCAGACCGAGCATCTGTTCCTCTCGCTGACGCCTCTGAAACCCTAAATGTGGAGGCAGATGAGGAGAGTAAAGATACAAGCACTCCACAGTCTGAAATAAAAGCGGAATGTGTCCATACTGATACTACACTGACGATCAAAGCAGAAGTTCTCCCAGATGTAAGTGTTGAAGACAATGATGTGGACGCCAGTGTTTCCGATGTGCACGGTGTGGACAAGGTTTGTGAGGCAGCGGCATCTAGTGTTGAGAATAGTAATGAAACGCAAGAGAGTCCTGCAGTGGATGCTTCTCCTGCTCTTGACTCTGTTCCTGATGGACCGGTAGGGGGTGCTGTTGCTTTAACATCGGACCTGGAGAACCATAGTGTCATTGTGAACACAGATTCACCAGAGGAGACCGCTGACAGTGTGCTGGCTATCAGAAGTCTCATCACGGAGGTCATCGAAGTGGAGGACATAGTGAGACCTTGTGATGAAAACCAGCCTTAAAAATGTTTAAATGAAAAGTTATCAAGTATCAAGCTCTGCTAGCAAAACCAACTAAAGTGTTTTCCATTTACACACACACACACACACACATACACACGTTGGGTTTTCATGTTTTATGGGGACATTCCATAGGCGTAATGCATTTTATACTGTACAAACCGTGTTTTCTATCCCCCTACACTGCCCCTGCCCCTAAACCTACCCATCACAGGAGACATGCTGCATTTTTACTTTTTCAAAAAACATCACAGTGTGATTTATGACCTGTTTTCCTCATGGGGACCAAAAAATGTCCCCACAAGGAAGGATTTCGGATATTGCCATCTTTGTGGGGACATTTTGTCCCCATACCGTAGGGATTACCAGGACACGCACGCACACACACAAAAATTATTTGAATATCTGGAATCTAAAGGTGCAAAAAAATTAAAATATTGAGAAAATCGTCTCTAAAGTTGTCCAAATGAAGTCCTTAGCAATGCATATTAATACTAATAATACATTTTTGATGTATTTACGGTAGGATATTTACAAACTATCTTCATGGAACATGATCGTTACTTAATATCCTCATGATTTTTGGTATAAAAGAAAAATGGATAATTTTGACCCATACAATGTATTGCTGGCTATTGCCACAAATATACCCGTGAGACTTATGACTGGTTTTGTGCTCCAGTGTCACATATATATATACATTTATATACATTTACAATTTTTTTTATTATTAATCTGAATATTACCATTTAAAGTCTGACTTTTTGTAAAATACTTTGACTCGCATATTAATGTAAACTGTGTGCCTATGTAAACAGAAGTCTTTTTTAATACTTTATCTTGGATCATATTAACAAAAAACTGGCTGTTTGTACCAGCATTTTTGTTTTTCAAATAATGCTGAATAATTCAATTTAATGTTGCAACATTTGTATTTGTTTTTTAAAACACTGTGAGGCTCATAAAATTAAATGACAAAAAATAGAAACTCTACATTTTGAGATGGTACACAAATGTTTTTAGTGGACTAATTTATTCATGCGCTGTGCTGGATTGTACAGACGACTCATTCTTTATATTAAATAACGGGGGATCGTGCTGACCACTAAACAATTATTTTGTGCCATGCTGTAGATTTTCTGAAAATGAGACGCAGTACTTTGTGCATATGATTATCACACAGAATCTGTCAAATAAATTTCCACAAAACGGAGAACGGTTACCCAGTGCATTGTTTTATTTCTTCACATAAACAGGATCATTATAGCAGCAAAGGCCAAGATGTTAGGAGGCACGTCTTGTGTCTGGAAATACAGAGTTGTCCTGAATTCATTGTGATAAATTAAAAATAAAAGTATAGTACTCTAAAATAACACATCAAAATGAACAGACGTGCTACATCTCAATCAGAAACATAGGATAATCAAGTAAAAACAATTAGGCCTACATAAAATTGTAACAGAGGCAGCATTTAGCACCTTACTTGGGGTGTTTCACAGCAACGAATCCTGGACATGGTTAGGTAGTTAATTCATAAATATCTCTTAAGGAAAAATGCCTACTTCTACATGCTATCTGACAGACACAGCGTATAGTTTTGTTATACACGACAAGTAGTGCAAGATATTTTATATAAAGTGAGTGATGCTACATCTTTTTGAAGCTGTAAATGCAGATTATGGTCATCAGATTAATGAACACTGGCTATATAAATATTTCATGTAAGCTGATTAAAGTTTTGTTAATATGAAGATGAGAAGAGATTTAATCCAGTTCAGTGAATATACTTAAAGTGCACTCTCTAAAACCTAAAAACAAAACATAAAATGTATTAATAAATAGACTATTCTGAAGCTAAAATGTAACTGTCATTAGTAAGTCGGTTGTTTCATTGGTGGTATGTGG
Organism: Gobiocypris rarus; assembly: GCA_023029165.1. Classification (NCBI taxonomy): domain Eukaryota; kingdom Metazoa; phylum Chordata; class Actinopteri; order Cypriniformes; family Gobionidae; genus Gobiocypris; species Gobiocypris rarus. Next base: position 42,103,686 of record CM040915.1, on the reverse strand, counting down.
AGCGTGCAGCACATTATACTTTACCTGTATGTGTCTGTCTTTAAAGATCCAAGTCTTGAACCCAAATTATGCCCACTGAACTACAGCGCTTTATAATATCTTTCATAAATAATATGAATTGTTACATAACGTAAAAATAATGCTTAGCAGATTTGTGTACATTCAAAAAATCTGAAAAATCCATTCATAACTAAACATGAATATAAAATACATCAACATATTTTATATTCATATTTGAATGCATGTGAACCACTGATTTGCTTAATGAAACGTTTAAAGTTATTATAAAGTGTCACCAAGCATGTTACTGGGGTGTCGCTATTAAATCTGCCTTTAAATCAAAGGGTGGGCTCATTTCGTGGAAGAGACTGGTTGGTTCACAGCGTTTGTGTTTTCAAGGAGATAAACCGTCTTGTAGCGAACTGTTACGCAGCGGCTCTATCTGCTGGATCCGTACCCGTGGAAGAACGGCTCATCGGGACGAAAGCCGTAGGCAGTGGCAGGACGTCCGTCGGCTCCATTACTGAGGAAAGAGATTTGAATCAAGTGAGCGTAAACTCTGATGATCATGTTACGGTTAACATGTTGCCTTTAAGAGTCACTAGATGGCCTTATTTTCCATACATATCAGGAGAGATGCTATCAGGTGCGAGTAGATTAATTTGTTAGATTAATGTAGATTCTGTATTTATGTCAGTGCTGTGCCGATACTACAGGTAAATTCATTAAGCTTGGACATTGTAAATTTAAATATACAAGTTAATTTAAGTATACTTTATATATTTTACACACACAATTTCTATGAAAATCATTATCTAGCTGGCTTTTAAATTCCAAGAATGACTTTTGATAGTTTGAAGCATCGGGTAGAATTAGCCACAAACCAGTAACATTTTGCACTGTATGCAATAGTGGTCATAATCATAATAGTGGTATCATTTATTGAGGCCTTACATTTCAGCTGTCCAAACTATTATTCCTGAAAATGAAAAATATTCTTATATTTTTGGTAAAAACAAAATTATGTAATATTTAATTAAATGTATGTATGTATGTATGTATGTATGTATGTATGTATGTATGTATGTATGTATGTATATATATATATATATATATATATATATATATATATATATATATATATATATATATTCTTGATAAATATATTTTTAAAAAATTATCTGTTTTGGTGGTGGTAGTGGTCCAAGCACACTGGAAACATTTCATAACCTTATCTACATGTGTTATTTTTATCTTATGAATTAGTTCTGCTTTTATTCAGATTTTTACAAAATGGTTTACTACTGTACAGCACTTTGGTACAACGCCTGTTGTTTTTAAATGTCCTTTATAAATGAACGTGAACTTGAACTTTATAACCACCAGCAATGATTAATTGTAACTATTACATTAAATGAGAATATAGAACAAAGAGAATATGATAAATGAATGCACTAAAAACAGACTTACAATCACAGAACAAGAATCAACCAACAAACAAAACTAAGAATGAGTCATCTGGTCTATGACGATATGAACATCCAGAGATGTGTAAATAAATAAATAAAAATATATAAAATGAAAACTACAAGCTTTCTGTAAAACATTTACCTGCTGTCCAAGATGCATATTATCCCATGCAAGACTTGGCCAAATGCCAAGATTTCAATTCAATGAGCTCTGCATGCCAATGTAAGCCAGACTTCTTACAGTATATGAGCCTCCATACTGGTTTAACGGCATACTGTTGCCCATTGGCAGCGTACAATACAGGCTACGACATATACAGTGTCAAGTTACAAAATGATTTGTTTTTACAAAATATTTAAGTAGAAATATTCCTAACACTGTTACACTGTTTAAGTAAATCTGATGAGATTTACTTAACTAAGATTGAATAAAAACAACATTGATGATTAATTTTTGCGTGTTCTGGGTGAGCAGAAGTAAGGCGTGTAAAACAGCAGAGGTGTGACACGTTTCTGTCCTTCTTGCACCTCGACAAGGTCACTCATTCATGATGAACAGAGCCAGGGAAGTGCTGCGGTTCTAGAAACAAATTGGCCACTGGCTCTGTCTGCTTCCCTTTAAACCAACAGTTTCAGGCCTACGGCCTTTAAATTATGAGCTGTTTGCTTTGCCCCTCTGTGCCCATATTACATTGTGTTGTTTTTAGCCTCATATGACCTCCTGTAATCAAATACAGCTAGCTCCCCTTAGCACCCTGACTCTCACACACTCTGCTGTCTAAAATATGTCTTTTTCCTATTGGCCTGCCAGATCTGTCAGGCTGAATTTGAACCGCGGCTAAGAGGGATTCCGGCACGGATCGACGCTAACTGTAGGTGCTCCGCGCCTCTGTTTTTTACTCCGACACCTACATTTTACATCCTCATTTGGGCTTCCCTTGAAAGCAAGTTCTTTAGAAAGAAATACAGGCTTTCAGGGCCTGGGATAATCATCTACAGAGTGAAAATTTATAGCTGCGAGTTATCATGGTTTGTTTTGAGCTTCAACTTGGCTGAATGTCATTAATTACGGGAAGATGTTAACGCCCAAAAATGACACTATGAATGAACTTGGATTAGGAAATTAATTTTAATGTGTATTTATTTGACGATTTATCTCAGTCCTGCGACCGACCTGGCCTGTGATCCGTGGCGAGCACATTCCTGTCCAATTATGAGGCAGCCTGTCACCTCTTCCTGCACGGGGCTTCAAAACAGGGCAATAAAAGCTGAGTGGGGGTTGGATTGACAGCTCATAGGGAGCCAGGTCGGCCCTGACGTTCCGGGGGGAAACGGCCAAAGGTGCCCGTAAAAAAGGCCCTTTTAACCAGACATTGTTTCATTGCTCAGAAGAGTGTGTTTGCACAGGAAACGGGTCTCGGATCTTTTATAAAAGGACGTTTCTCCTCCTTTTTTCCCCAAGTTGTTCTCCAGCCCGAGCTTTGATCTTGCGTTCCTGTCACGTCTCCAGTTACATGCCCCTACCTTGGCTGTGTCAAATCAACAGCACCCCTTTTTTCCCCTTCCTTTGCCTGATTGCGTCTCCACATCCCTGTTTTCTATTTTCCTCCTGCCTTCTCGTCCAAGCTCCCCAAGGCTTTAGGGACATGCAGCGCCACACTGCTTGAATAAAGGCGGATTTGTCGGTCTGATGTGTGCACACAAAAGACATGCACACAGAACTGGTTTTCCTCGGGAACATCAGAAGACCATCTGCAGACAGTGTGTCCCGCTCATGCTCAGAGTGACCAGTTTTAGCTTACTGTATGATTATTCAAAACGGTCATATATTGTGATCTTTTACTGACTTGATTCTCTTTCATCTGCATTTGATTTTGGTGTATTTGTATATTATGTATAAATTTTTTTATTTATTATACCATTTTATTCATTATTTGATGCTAATTTGCATTCAAGGTTTACCTATTTTTTTCTTTAAAAGGTTAGTACAAGCAAAAATGACAATTTCTGTCATTGATTACCCTCATGTTGTTCCAAACCCATAAGGCCATCGGAACACAAATTAAGATATTTTTGATGTAATCTGAGAGCTCTCCGACCTAGTCTCCATAGACAGCGATTTAATTAACACAAGGCCCAGAAAGGTGGTAAAGACACCATTAAAATAGTCCATGTGACTCCAGTGGTTCAACCTTAATTTCGAGAATACTTTTTGTGTAAAGAAAAAAAATTAAACAATTTCTTCTCATCTGTGCCAGGCTCCTACACATTTTTATGTTTTTATGTTGTTACTACAGTGTAAAGCTTCCTAGTTCTACATCAGAACGCCGGCTCACCATTGGCCGATGCTGGTCACGTGAGCACCATGCAACGGGTCTTACGGGTTTGGAACGACATTAGAGTGAGTAATTAATGACAGATTTAAAATTTTTGGGTGAACTAACCCTTTAAATCTGTTAATGTATTTTTTCAGGGAGATATGTAATGGAGATTTCTCCAACAACGTTACTACTGACTTTACCACTGACTGCACCACTGACTTTAATGCAAAAATGCAAATCTTTACAAACGTACACTACCGTTCCAAATCTTTAAGGTTAGTAAAACTTTATGTTTTTGAAGTTTCTTATGCAAACCAAGGCTGCATTTTAAATACATGTTTCTTCTTTTTTAATTCATGTAAATGTATTAATGTGATCAAAGATTACATTTCCAGCATTACTGCAGTCTTCAGTGTCATATGATCTTTCAGAAATCATTCTAATGTGCTGATTTGGTGCTCAAGAATCATTATTATTATCAATGCTGAATACAGTTGTGCTTTCAATTTGGATTAATGTAATGCATCCTTGCTCAATAAAAGTATATATAAAAAGTATTTTAAAAAATCTTACCTCAAACTTGTTTTTCAAACAAAAATGTTTTACTAATGTCATCTAATGATCTTCTCATGTTTATACAAAAATGCGATATTTTGCTGATAATTATTAAATTCTGCCATGCAGTATGAAGAATGCAAATGACTATGGTTAAGCAAACCATCTGGATTTCATTTATATATAAATTAAAGAATTAAACTGTCAAATTCATTCAATGTGAATGTAAATTTTCAATACCGCTGTACTATTTTAGTACACACAACCCTACATGTGAATCATGATGGACCACACGAGTGAATCAACTACATGTTTCAGGTTGGCACGTGAATTCAAACCACTCCAACAGGCCTGCGTTCACACACATCGTTTCACAAGCGTCTTAAGTAAAGACTGAGACTCTATTTGATTATTATGGTAACCTCTGTCACTCAGAGCTGCCCACTCAAATTAAACCATTCATCCCAGGACCCTAATGTTGCCCCCCACCCCTCGGTGTATATTTGAAATGTATCACTTTACAAAGAGCCGCCGGAGAACTTGCCCGTCCATCTGGATCCCCGCCTCTATCCTCACCCACATGACAGCGCGGCAGCACTCAGCGCCCCAGCCGTCAGTCCACAAAGTGCCCAAATCTCCACCCAGCCAAAACAAACAGGCCAACGAGCGAAGCATTCTCCATACAAAGCACACAGCGCATATTAAACACGTCCAGTGAAAGCAATCGTATCAAGTACGCACTATCAGGGCAAGTTTAGGCTACAAGAGTAAGTATACACTATATCAGAGCTGCATATCAAACACAAGTGGCAGATCCATTTCCTCACAAATCAGTTCTTTGGCAGCCTGATATAGTCAATGTGAGTGCTGGAGTGGGTGGAGATGTGAAATGTTATTTCATCTGTACGAATGTGTGTGTGTGTTTGCAGAGGAATGTGGACAATATATTTGGCTGCATGGGACATAAAAGGCATGTTTATTTGTGGGCCATAGAGTGCCAATGACAGAGAGAAAGACCACGTCAGACAGAGTAATATTACTCTGTGCTTTATTAAACAGCTGTACTCAAAGGGATCAACAATAACAATGGCCTTCACTTACCCTGTTTTCACTACATTACATGTTCAAGTTTTTATGCCCAGGAAACTATATTCAAAATATTTTGATTTTTGTGATGTATTAAAGATTGTTGCTAAATACATCCCTGAGGTAATATTATCTGCACTGAAGATTGCTTACATGAACAAAATTTAAAATATATGGCAAGATATGATCCTTTGAAGGCCAGGTTTAGAATGACATGAGGGTGAGTATATGATCCCTTATGTAAATGAGCACTGTTCACTGTTCAACGTTCATCATTAAGCTTTAATATGTAACCCATATTAATGTGCTAATGGTTTTGACATTATTAATTTGATTTCAGTAGTTATTTTAAATGCTTACATTTATCCATTTAGCAGACACTTTTATCCAAAGCGACTTACAACTGAGGAATACAGAAAGCATAAAGAGGCGAAAAATCAACAAAAGTGCCCGTTTTTGACATTGCTTAGAGTAGGATAAGCTATAATACAGGAAAATAGAGGATTTTTTTAAATGAACACATCTTTCCTAAATTTAGATATGTGGGCAAATGCATTTTTGTCTCAGTGCATACATTGTTTTAGTTCGGCAGGGTCGCCGCTAGCTTAGCTTAGCATAATGAATGGAATCCTATGTTGCCAACTAACATGTGCCGAGTAAAAGTGATCCAAACCCCACCTAATTACTTCTTGTGGCCTGCTTATTCAACGAATACAAATAGCAATGCAGATTAAGACTAGGCGATTTCCTAGGCAGATATTAACTTCGGAGATATCACACAACACATGCACAACATACGCCGGTATGTTGATGAAAGTTTGGGGATTTCATGAGTTGCGTGATATTTCTGCGCCCTGCGCCTGTGATATTTTTTTTGGATTACTTTTACTCGGAACATGCTAGCTGGCAACATAGGAACCTTTAAGATGAGGTTATTTGGACCGTCAATTCAAAGTGTTAATTTAATGAGACATATATAATAAAATAAAATAAAATAAATGGATATAAAATTAACTGAAGTACTCCGAACTACTTTTAACTCAACAAGGCATCAGAGAATGTGTCACTCATTGGCATTTCTTAGTGTTTTTATAATTCTTTTAATTAATTGGCATATCATGTATATAATTTTGTTTTTCTTGTTTTGATACATTAAGTGAACTGCATTTCAATGCATTACATTAATCACCTTTTTTTCTAAATTAGAGTTAGAGTTCCATTGTTGCCTTTGGCTAGCTTAGTTGGGGACACTTAATATTCAGTAATATTATTGATTTGATTGCAAACTTAAACTTAGATCGTAGTCAGTTTAGACGCCATATTGAATTAAACACAGATGAAAACGAGGCTGTGACAAATGAGGCACACATTATTACGGTCCTAGATCACAATTTTCTCCATTTTTTAAAACTTTACCCGAATACTGAAAGTTTTTATTTTTCCGGAAATACATTTCATCAGCTGAGCAATTGGATTGCTGTTAAACAAATGTACAATCTTTTGAATTCACTATTTGGTCCCCCACAGCCTCGTTTGCTTTACTGTCAAAAATGAAATAGGACCAGACTAAGGTCTACTGAGCTGGAAGATTACACCACTTTTTATAGCAGAGCTGCTTTATAGCCGATTCTGACTTTCATAATTCAATGTTTCATAATTGCCATTGAGAGTTATTGAACAGAACTGAATCAACACTGAACTGACAAAGTAATTAGCGACAATATTGTCTTCTGTAGAGCTACTTATAGCTAAATTGAGATCATTTCGTAATTAATGAACTTTATACAGTTATTGAACTGAACTGAATCAACACTGAACTGACTTCAAGCCAGTGACACTATTGTCAATGTAGAGAAGCTTTACAGCAGATTTGACCTGTTTCCATCATTGATTCTGTTATTTTCCTGCTTATAGTTACTTTGAAACAATGTGTACTGTATAAAGTGCTATAGAAATAAAAGTGACTTGACTATTATTTAAGGAAATACATAAAAAATGATTTTACATATGTATTTAATGTAAGAGAAGCTGATGAGGGTAGCAGCTGCTCACTCACCAGGCGTTGAAGTCTCCATTCTGTGAGTGGAACTGGCTGTAGAAGTCTGGACTGAGGCCGGGCTCAGGGGCCATCATACCGTCTGTACACACACACAGAGTATATAGAGCAAACAAATGTATGAGACAGCGACCCAGTAGAGCCACTTCCACCCAGCAGCTCTCCTCATTTATCTTCCTGACAACCTCGCACTACGACAAGCCTTTGATGCACCAACTCGACGGACAATCAAGGCAAAATACAGCATCATAACTCTCGTGGAAAATCTGATTTAAAAGTAAGAGTTTTAACTTTCCATGTCTGTCAATTTGTGGCATAGGATGTCAATCAAGAAAACACTGAGTGCCTTTTGGTGTGTATGTGTGGTTTCTAACCAGTGCTGTAGAAGAGATCAGGCTGCTCTAGGGCGTCCGTGTCGTCTCCATACAGGTATGGCTCGGCTTCCTCCATCTGTCTGCTTTCCACCATCTCCAGCCACTGCGAGTTATGCCAGCGAAACTTCTCACTTTGGATCTTCTTCCCCCACTCTTCATCATACTCCTTTGCAGAACACACACAAACATGTATATTTATTTGCCTGAGATGTTTTACTCCCATCTAACCTAAATTATACCACACAGCTGTGCAAATTCATGTTTTTAAGTTGTCAAAACAAGACTGGCACTCCGTATTTCAGTGCCAGTTCTACTTGAATTCCCCACAAGAGATTTCCAATGAATATCAGAGCGAGAGGGTCCCATACACTGTCATGCCTGGCAATCTACCATTTACCGTTGCACAGACTTCTAACACCGTCCGGACCCTCCACAGAAGATATATTTCATCCCACAATGAGGGCTTCTGTCTGAGCATGGTTTTCCCTATAGGCTGTGGCCGCTGATGGAGCCACAGAGAAACAGACTCTGGTTTAATCCAGTGAGGTCAGTGATTAAAAGTGCAGAGCCCAAAGGCTGGGTGGAGTGCCACACACAACACACATCGCCCACAGCCGTACGCTTTCTGCCCAGCCTGCACTTTTGGTGAGATGGGGAATCAGTTGATTTTGTGTTATTAGATTAATTTGCCAAAGAACATCAAGTGTGTCACTCTGTCTACCTCCATCTTAATACACCTCTTCCAATGTAAAAGTTTAACAAATTTAAGTATATAACAAACACAATTTAATGAGTTCACAAATACACTACGTTCAAAAGTTCAGGTGTCAGCAAGGTTTTGCAATGTTGAATATCTTGCTTCACATCAACATATGGAAGTAAAATGGGTAGCAAATGCAGTTTTATGTTCACCTTAACCCCAGGTCACTCCACGGGGACTAAACCCAACATAAGTTCATGAAGGCATCCTCATGTATGCCGTAAACTTTTCCAGCTCTGATGATATCCTATAATCTGTGATGAGAGCATATTTTTGCCACGTTTACTCCTATCAGCATCTGTTTTTTCTGCAGGTTTAAACATTATAAATGAACTTCTTGAGTTCAAGGGATAGTTCACAGAATTAAAAGATGCAGTGTGTGAATTTTAGCAGCATCTAGTGGTGAGGTTGTAAATTGCAATCACCCACCGCTCACCCCTCCCTTTCGAAGCACATAGAGAAGCTACGGGGGCTGACACAGGACAAAAATGTCGTCGTCGGAGAGAGCAGAGAGTGACTAGTGCTCTGTAGAGAAGTTTGTCCGTTTAGGGCTACTGTAGAAACATAACAGCGCAAAATGGCGACTTCACTGTAAGGGGACCTGCAGTGTATTAAGATTAAAAAGGTAATAAATACACCACTGAAAACATAGTTATGTATATTTTATTGCATTTCTTTCAATAGATCCTCATAAATAATACACACTGCACCTTTAAACTATTTTTCTAATGTATGATTTTATGATTGTTTTTATATTTTACATTGTGTGATGGTTTGGTAATAAATTGCTGTTTATTATTTGTGGACCATGGGTCAAAGACAAATTCTCCTTTGGGGACAATAAAGTGCATTGATGACAAATATTTCATTTTTGTGTAAACTATTTGTTGATAAATCTATTCAAATTATTTTTTTGTAACTATACTAAACTGAAGACAATGAATGAATGTGTTACTCTCGCAGAGCAGTGGTAAACACGTCTAGTGTCGTTTGCACAAAGCTTACCCCATAAAGAAAGATTATAAATTTAAACCATGTCTTCTGAGACAAAGTATTAGATTTACTAATACTAACTCATGCTGAGGTTGGGATTTTTTTCAGCATTAGCTCTGTACGGTGAGGCAACAGGAGGTGGAGGGTGCAGGAGGAGGCCTGCTGGAGCTCAGAGCTCAAGGCCAGCTCTCTGTCCCGGGGTCTAAAGGCCCACAGAGGCGCCCTGCCGCCGCCTGCTCCGCTGAATGAAAATATGGATTAATCAGCCAAGGCCCCCTGTGGCAGAACCTGAGTAAATAAGCCCTGTTTCTCTTTTCTTTGCTGTGTCCATTCATCATGTAGACAGCAGCGCAGAACTGCGCGGGAGCCCGGGGCAAGGAGCCTGATGCATGCAAAGCCCAGAGGGCCAGTGAGAATACACATCATTCACACAAACCTGCACCCACTATTTTAAGTTAGTTTACCCAAAAATGAACAGTCTGTCAATAGTCACCCACCCTCCAGTAACTTTCTTTCTTCTGGAACATAAAAGAAGATATTTTGAGAAATGTCTCAGTGTCTTTCTTTGTCAATGACCAAAAATGTTTGGTTACTACGTTCTTCAAAATATCTTGTTTTGTGTTCCACAGAAGTTTTGGAATGACATGAGGGTGAATTAATGATGAATTAATGAATGATTTCCAGGAAAAAATAGTAATTGATGCATCTAGATACTTTCTCAAAAAAGCAAAAACACATGTAGATCCAATCCTGCTTGTGGATGACACCTTCCTGCAGACTTTAGTTCCAACCCCAAATAAACACCTGAACCAGCTAATCAATGTCTTCAGGATGACAAAAAAAAAGAGGAAAACTTGTACCACGAACCTACCCCCAAAGATCACGTTGAGCTGCATTTACTGCAAAACGAGCTGCTCTGAAACACTGAATCATGGGCTGCAGTATTTGTATTTTCAACACAACATTTTACAGATTATTTAATACTTGTTTAAGGCCATTTTATGGTTCTTGTAGGTCATACTTCTCTAGTCAGAAAATACAGAAATCAGATGTATTGGGGCAAGTTGGAGTGAGTTTGGATGTAGATGCTTTGAGAATCATTCTGAAATCGGATCATGACTCCATGAATCAAAATGGAGTAGATGTTAGTTGACGATGTGCATTTATAAAGACTTAAAAAGAAGACTGTCAACCTTGTTATCGTGATATTTTTATCACTTCATCTTTCTCTGTATGTTTGTCAATAGGAGATAATCTTAAAATATCAACTATGCTACCATGAATTAAACAAATTATAATTATAAGTGGAAATTTGAAGAAATATCTTAATGAGCTTAAGGGACAGATTTGCTAACAGCTTGTGCCAGAACAAACCCTCTTTAAGCGTTAAAAAAATACTGTCAGGATTTAATAAAGATGCGCAGTGAAAAATTAGCGCTGCAAAGGTGTGGACAGGGTTATTTTTGCAGTTTACATTATTGCATATGCATTTGTATGAGTTTGCCTTTCAGATGCAAAATTCATGGGAGAGCATTTAAATAAATCACGCAATGTGATTTACTAAGGTTTGCGCTCGTCCATTTATTGGTGTTTGCGCCATGATTTATCGCCCCAAAAAGCATGTCTTAAACCAGAGGCTAACAGGTAGATTGCGTTGGTCATTATGGAAATGATCCGTCTGTGTCTGCGTTCTTTACTTTGCACATCATCAGTAGATCACGCACACAACTTTCCACTACCATTGGCACTTTTTTTTTACTTGTGCTCTCACGCTAATTTGCCCTGTTTAGTAAATCTGGCCCGAAGTCTTTTACTGTCAAATTAATATGTAAAACTGACATGAACTGAAACATTTCAATTAAAACCAAATTCACTTTAAATATCACCTCTATAAACTGGAAACTAAGTTTTTGATAGAATGGCAGATGAAAGAGTAAATCTGCATACTTGATACCAACGTCAGCCTCAGCTCAAACAGGTCAGTCTGCTGAGCCAGAGCTATACATCTGCACTTTCTCTGTCACCACGGATACAAACCAGATCCCACACGCAGGCTTTCATGTGGCCGAGGCTTAACGAGCAGGCTAATAAAGTGAATGAAACACTTCCCCAAACAAACCTGGCTCTCAGAGTTCACCACCAATTACTGCTATCTTATGTCAGTGAGTGAGCATTTACTGCAGAGATTTTATCAGCATTGTAAACACACATGGTCATCATCGAACAAAAACACACACACACACACAGGTCTCTGATTCAGTTTTGAGTGCAACCCCAGGTGCAGTGGTGTTGTTTTAGAATACTTACAGCAATAATGTCCAGAGTGTTGTCACACACCTGTCGGATCTCCACATTTTTGTCATGCATAAGGTCGATGAGGTAAGCTGGGGCCTCTTGGAGATACGGTTAAGGAGTTCACAATTCACTGACAATTAAAGCCTAATAAATCTCAGTTACCACAATTACAAATCTTCAATCAGTAAAAAACATTCACGACTTCATCAAAGTGAAAATTGATAAAATTTCTTGATGTTATGTAAAAAAAATGATATTACATTTTACTATAGCCAGTGATACCTAGTGCACCTTCCTCATTCCTTAATATTAAGTAAGAGCATTGAAGGGTAATAACAGTATTTTATTATTATTAATATTATGAATAGCTCATATTTAGTTTTATTAATGTAATATTTTGTTAATAAAAAATAAAGCCACACATTTTGACCATCCTTGCCATAGAAACTATGTAAATACAGCTCTGGAAAAAATTAAGAGACCACTTAACATTGATTTTCTCAATGTTAAGTGGTCTCTTAATTTTTCCCAGAGCTGTAAATTAGTTGTAAGTATGAGGATGTGAACAGCTCAACAGTTCATTGTAAAATTTCCAAATTGCCATCTTATAATTACAATAGTTTAGACACAAATCTGGCAAAAATGTCTACATTTTGTGGTCTTGGTCTTTAGACTTATTAAAAACCACATAAAAATAGCCTTGGTCTGAGTTTGAGTCCCATTGGTCTGGGTCCTATGTGGTCTGTTATTGGCCTGGATGAAGGCATCTGTAAAAATGTTTTGTCAGGAAACCCAAAAAATTTGCTTCATGCTGTAACATAAAAAATATTATTTAATATGTCTGAATCAACCTGACTACTTCAGGCTAAAGCAAGTCATTTTTATTGGTTTAGGTCAAGTAGAAATAGATCTGTAGGGTAGTGTTGTAGTACTCGAGACCGGTCTTGGGAACATTTTTTGACGGTCTTGTCTCTGTCTCAGATTAAGAGGACTCTGGATTTTGTTTCAAGACCGGTCAAGACCTAGCCTGGATGCCAGCCGAATTAAGCCCCGCCCACAAAATGTTTTGCTCGGCAATTCAGTCTGGACTCGCTCCAAAGAGGAGTTATTACGCCCGAACAGAAACGGACCAATGAAATTGTCAGGGTGGGCTTTAGACGATGATGGACAGATGATCAACAGTAACGTAATCATCCACGTCAAAGGCGCTTTGGGTTGAATTTGCTCTTATCCTAAACGGAGAACTTGTTCGTATAGCCTATGCATTCACCTTCACTATTTCTCTCAGAAACGATGATCGTGTTAGTAAGTACTCTGTGTATCCTTAAATTATTTTATTACAATATTGGCAAAGATCGTTTACACTCATCTTTTTCTTCTAACGTTACTTAATCCAGCACGCGTGTAGACAGGGTTGCCACGTTTTATTGCAATGTCGCGCACAATTGCTACTCAAAACTATAGCCCAAAACAATAACTTTCCAGGGGGTTCTCCGGAACAAAATGGCGTTTGGTTGGCAAAATATGTTATTTTGGCAAAGTTGCCTGCAAAATTCGCATTCCTGGTTTTATATAATCACATAATTGGGGTCGCTTCAACCCGCGGACATGGAGAAAAACACGGACTTGACAACACAGTGCAGTTGAGTTCTGTTGACATTTGACAACTAACGTTACGCGTCGCTCCGTTGCTCTGATTGGTTGTAGGTCTATCCAATTGAGGTCTTTCCTGGCTCGGTCCCACGATCAAAGCTCAACACGGCCCATAATCAAAGCTCAATGGAGCAGTACCAGACTCATCTGACTAGAATTGAGTATGACCACGCCAGGCTAGTCAAGACAACAACTGCTGGGATATCACTAAATGACCAGTGCATTGCCTGATTTATTTATTATTATTTATTCACATCATTAATGTGATTGGATGTAAAAAAATGACTGCTTCAGATGCAATGAATAACTTATTTCTAATTTGATTTATTGTGCCAATTCAGAAATTAATTTGGGATTGTGTCAAAAACGTCACCAAAAATGTATATAAATGCTCACAAAATTCAAGATATTGTTGCAAAAAGTTATGAGATCTGGATTTATAACGTGATATAATTAAGCAATATCACAAGAGCAAGAGAGCTGTTTTCACAATTTTGAGCATGACTGCAAACATGATATTGCTTTTACAAACATGCAATATTTATTTAATTTTATTTTATTATCCTCAACATTATTTATGCATTTGTAATTTACCAATTCAGATGCATCTTCTGTATCGGCTCTGTAGTACAAAGATGAATTTTGTTGTTAATTTCATTTGATTGGTAACAGCTCTATATATAGTGTCTTAAAATAAATATAATTAGAATAAGTTATAAGTAATTTCTCAGGTGGTAATGTGGATCTCTATGAATTTAAGGAGTGCTGGTCTGGTCTAGGTTTTGACTCGTTCTCGTTCTGCCTTCGTCTTGGTCTCAACACACATTAGTCTTAGTCTCGATTTGGTCTCGGATTAGGTGGTCTTGACTACAACACTACTGTAGGGTAATCTCGTCACTTTAAACAGTGTCAAAAAATCAAGCTTGTTTGCATTCTCCTTCTGTCTAGATGCAAAAATAAGCATGCATTCTTACTGTAAATGAAGGTGCAGTATTAAAGATGGAAGAACCCAACAGTATTAATGCATCAGGCCAAACAGCTGTCAAAGTCCTTTTACAAAACAATATAAACATTCTTTTAATATTTTCAGTAAATAACACGCACTGAAAATCTATTTATTGTATCAAGGATACGAGTGTCCTTAATGATGACATCTCTGGTGGCCTGGTGGAAGACCATCTGGTAGAAGACGTAGATGATCTGACACACAAATTCATCGTCTTCCTGTTGGGCTGGAAACAGCAACACAAGCAAATCAAGAACATTACTTTGACCACACTAAATAAAGCATTTTGCTTCATTTGAAGGCAGCACAATCATTTCCTTATCACGAGAATATCTGCACATCAGCATTAAGCTGAAATGCAATACGGGAAAACTAACAAACACGCACACTCTAGAGCAGCTGCGCAGGCATTTCCTATCCAATGGTGCCTGTTCATGTGAGCTGATGTTCAAAACCTCCTCCAGTGGATCATGTTTATGTATGAAGGCTCTCGTGAGAAGCCGCCATTTGGTGAGAGTATCAACTTTTTCTCTGAAACGATACAGAAAGCTCCTATGGAGAACTGTGCGGTTGGAACTGCCCCCTCCTAACTTTAATAAAAGCCTTTATTTCAATTTTGATCTGGCTCAGAATAAACTCATCCCCTGGGATGGAAATTCCTCTAGAAGAATGATAGCAAAGAGGTTTTAGCTGCTCCATGGGACCAGATACTGAATACCGCTACAGCAAGGAGCTGTACAAGCTTTGCACAAGCTACAAATAACATCACAGAGAACATGTCAACGCCTCTTCAGATGAGAAAGAGCCAATGAACGAGTATACGAACACAAGTGCTGAAATGATATGTGTAAATAAAACAATACCCAAGCATCTGTCAATGCAGCGTTGCCACATAATGCTTATCACGAGGGAAACAAATGTCAGATTTGTTATTGCAGTGTTGTGATCAAAGTAAAAAAATATTTTATGGCATGTAGTGCAAAAACATTTCAGATGTTGAATGTCATGTAATTGAGACCATTGTGTCAGGAGTGGGATAACAAAAAGTGGCTAATTAAAAAAATATATTTTCTTCTGATCTTTGAGAGGAGCTGTATATGTTGGGACGGTCCCTATCTTAGCCCTCCACCTCCTTGCCCCCTTAAACATTTATTCTTTTCATGGCAAGGAAAAGCCCTGCCAACAGGATTTATTGAAATGAGGGCTCACATTGAGCAGAACCAGCAAATCTGATGCATACCATGAGCCTGGTGCTTTCCTGTTCCTGAAAGCACTGTCACTTCCCAGCACGTAACGCATAAAGCGAGAACCAGCCCTCTGCGTCCCTAGCAGCCATGGGTTGTTTATTTATTCTAATTTATTCTAATTTAATATTAGTTTAGTCTAAATAAACTCTTCAAAACTCATTCCATCAGATCACATTAGGGAAGACAAAGCATGCCAAATTGAAATCTGGTACTTGAGTGCACATGCAAAGCAGAGGGGCAGCAGTCGCGATTCAGCCAAACAAAAGTAGAAATCAAAACAGCACTTTTCCTCTGGAATTTATTTTTATGGTTCGTGATAATGAAAAAGATTTTTTGTCAAGAGGGTTTGGAGATCCGCTTGTTTTTTAAGCACTCAAGCGCTGACTTAATGCTAATAAATGTGTGTAAATGTTGGCAGCGCTCTTACCATTTAGCAGCTCAATAAGAGCAGGAATGATGCCGGACTTTGCCAGCATGACGGCACAGGAGTCGTCCATTGACACCGTGCCGATCATGATCACCACCTCCAGGATCAGGTCATCCTCGGCTGAACCTGAAACACAGAGGTCAAAGATCAAATGTGGTATAGATGACGAAAATGTTTTATATAATAATACTCCTACAAAGAATACACGTGGATGACTTACTACCTTTGCCAAAATGTGTAATTTATGCACACATAATAATAAATACTAATACTATATAGACCTTCCATTTCAACTGTGACAAATAAATGAGAGTGATGTTAATTTAAAACTCCTTCATGACTTGACTGACAAAAGTTAGGCCATTTTACTTGGGGTGTAAGAATATATCGTGCCACAATATACTGCAATACAAAAATGCAACTATATGTATCGTGGATAATGACAATCTGTATTGTGTATAAATTGAATGGGGAGTATTTGTGGGTCCTGATAATGTCAAATGTCTTATCTTACCAGTAAAAAGTGGCCTACATAATTTTAAATATATCTAGTCAGTGACAGAGTGCAAGCATATTCGTCTAAAATAATTCAGTATTTTTAGCTTCAGAATCATGAATTTTATTCTGGCGTCGCGTACCCATTGTCGCGTACATTGGGTTACCAGCACCGAGTCCAAAGCTATTCATTTCCACCCCCAGTGTAATACCAAATTTAGTATTTTAATCAACAGTAAATTTTTTGTTAACCCTTTACCATATGTCTTGGAGTATCGCAATGATATTGTGAGTTCAGTATAGTGATATGTATCGAATTAGGGTATCGTTACACCCCTAATTTTTACACAAAAAAAAAAGGATTACAAAGTGTATCACAGACGTGACAGAATGGCACAGCAGATTAAATTGTTATGAGTTGCATACTGGTTACTGTTTCACATAGCATTTTAACACATTAGGATGCATGATGCAGTATAAAGTACGGATACTTGACATTAAAGAAATTTGGAAAGTTGAGATGTCTTGACAAACTAACTTTTACAAAGTTAAAAAATTTTGTAAGCTCGTATTATTTGAGAGACGGCATAGACTATTTATACTTCTAAAAACAATTTGTCAGACCACAGGACCTTTTAAATGAACAGACAAAAGCAAAAGGTGATTTATCTGCCCGGATTATTAAAAACCGGTTACATGTTACATGATCTACAACCTCGATAAATAAAAAAAGGACCAAGGGCAAGTGTCATGTACTCATATACAGGTCCTTCTCAAAAAATGTGCATATTGTGATATAAGTTAATTATTTTCCATAATGTAATGATAAAAATTAAACTTTCATATATTTTAGATTCATTGCACACCAACTGAAATATTTCAGGTCTTTTATTGTTTTAATACTGATGATTTTGGCATACAGCTCATGAAAACCCAAAAATCCAACCGATAAAAGAAAGAGTTTTTTTTAATACAAAAAAGTCAACCTTCAAATAATTATGTTTAGTTAGGCACTCAATACTTGGTCGGGAATCCTTTTGCAGAAATGACTGCTTCAATGCGGCGTGGCATGGAGGCAATCAGCCTGTGGCACTGCTGAGGTGTTATGGAGGCCCAGGATGCAGGATAGCAGCCTTAAGCTCATCCAGAGTGTTGGGTCTTGCATCTCTCAACTTTCTCTTCACAATATCCCACAGATTCTCTATGGGGTTCAGGTCAGGAGAGTTGGCAGGCCAAATGAGCACAGTAATACCATGGTCAGTAAACCATTTACCAGTGGTTTTGGCACTGTGAGCAGGTGCCAGGTCGTGCTGAAAAACGAAATCTTCATCTCCTTAAAGCTTTTCAGCAGATGGAAGCATGAAGTGCTCCGAAATCTCCTGATAGCTATAGCTGCATTGACCCTGCCCTTGATAAAACACAGTGGACCAACACCAGCAGCTGACATGGCACTGGACTTCAGGCATTTTGGCATTTCCTTCTCCCCAATCTTCCTCCAGACTTTTGATTTCCAAATGACATGCAACATTTGAGCAACAGTCCAGTGCTGCTTCTCTGTAGCCCAGTTCAGGCGCTTCCGCTGCTATTTCTGGTTCAAAAGTGGCTTGACCTGGGGAATGCGGCACCTGTAGCCCATTTCCTGCATGCGCGGTGGCTCTGGATGAATCTGTCCTTCTCCACAATCTTCCTCAGGGTCCGGTCACCTCTTCTCGTTGTGCAGCGTTTTTTGCCACACTTTTTCCTTCCCACAGACTTCCCACTGAGGTGCCTTGATACAGCACTCTGGGAACAGCCTATTCTGCTTCAGAAATGTCTTTCTGTGTCTTACCTTCGCTTGAGGGTGTCAATGATGGCCTTCTGGACAGCAGTCAGGTCGGCAGACTTACCCATGATTGCAGTTTTGAGTAATGAACCAGGCTGGGAGTTTTTAAAAGCCTCAGGAATCTTTTGCAGGTGTTTAGAGTTAATTAGTTGATTCAGATGATTAGGTTAATAGCTCGTTTAGAGAACCTTTTCATGATATGCTAATTTTTTGAGATAGGAATTTTGGGTTTTCATGAGCTGTATGCCAAAATCATCAGTATTAAAACAATAAAAGACCTGAAATATTTCAGTTGGTGTGCAATGAATCTAAAATATATGAAAGTTTAATTTTATCATTACATTATGGAAAATAATGAACTTATCACAATATGCTATTTTTTTTTAGAAGGACCTGTACAGTGTAGTACACCTACACAAACAGGTAGATGTTAGCTTTACCGGGTTTGAGGTGGTCTTTGAGGTAGGGCACCAGGTTGTACTCTTTCAGCAGGAGCTCCCAGTCCAGGTCAGGTATGGTGAGGTTTGCCATTGTACCCAAGCACTCGATAACAAACTCTTCATCGCCCTTCAGCTTGATCTGAGCTGCCAGATCACCCACATAGTCCTGGAGATTAAATGATACCAATATCTCTAGTTGTTTCTAGCAAGACATCAATTGGCAGAGAAATTCCATTTTTGCTTAGTGAAATTACAAATGAAAAATATTAGGCCTATCAACATATTCATTTTTAAAAATACTGGATCATTATCATGATGTGTATGAATTATTTTTAGTTTAAAAGCGATTGACTGTTATAAAGGTCTTTTTTAATAACATGACCATGCTAAATGATGCTTTGATGTATTTAGTAAGTTTATAATGTGTAACTTGTGGCTCTTCATGGAATGGCAGAAATATTATATTTACAATGAAGAGCTGTTTCAAGGGTCCGTCATGTTGTGAGATGTTCCGGATCATTTTCATCAGCAGCGGGTCCTTAAGTTTGAGCGCTCTTTTCATCAGCTTCTTCAATCTATTACCTGCAGAGGAAATACTCAAATAATCAGTTTCAGCCAGAGATTAATCATAAGTTTAAACAGACTTCATGTATTATTTATTACAGAAGAGCAACAGTCGTCACTGATGTGTGACAGTATGCTATATGACATGTAAACACAGATGTTTGTGACAGTGCAGTTCAGTGTTGCATGTCATTCCGGGGGAAATGAGATACAGGCTCTTACCCTCACATATAATCTGAGCATTAGTCTTGTTAGCAGCCAAGTTGATGCAGAAGGAAATGAGCTCGGTGTCGATTCTCTCTTCGCCATGTTCAAAGAGCATTTGCATGAGCTGCTCACACACAGCACAAGATATCATTCAAAATGTCAAAATTATTAAACACACGGTATTAACATACATGTTTCATACATGATCAC
This sequence comes from Gobiocypris rarus, assembly GCA_023029165.1. Taxonomy (NCBI): domain Eukaryota; kingdom Metazoa; phylum Chordata; class Actinopteri; order Cypriniformes; family Gobionidae; genus Gobiocypris; species Gobiocypris rarus. The sequence continues at coordinate 42,083,706 of CM040915.1, read as the reverse complement.
CACACTATAAAGGTATAGTAGGGCTTGACATAAAAACTTTTGGTTGGGACAACAGAAACATTTCTGAAACTTTGAGGTTGTCCAAACTGTCTTTACACGGCTGCAAACATAGCACCGACAATGTGCATTGACAGACTTTTTTTTTACAGAGGTGAAAAATGTATTTAAACAAAAATTGCAGGAAGCAGTGTATCACATGCTTGAAGGTACACACGATTAACATGATAGCAGGTTTAGAACGACTGATCCTTTTAGGCCGGTTTAGTCCATTCAGCTTATAACACACACTGTTCTAAATATGTGTGATTCCAAATGTAAAGTAGAGAAGAATTAGAAAATAAATATTTTATTAATAATATTTAGATTATATTCAGTACAATTCTGATGATGATGATTAACATCATTATGGATTTATATCTTAATAATAAAAATTCCAATAATAATTATTATTTTATTAATAGTAATAGCACAATTATTTATTTAAAATTATATTTTAATTGTAATTAAAACATTTATTCAATAATAATAATAATAAATATGTAATCTAAAAATGTAACAACAATAATTAAATCCATGTTATCATTATTATGATTGACGTTGTTGCTGCTGCTATTGTTGTTGTAAACAGAACTATTTCTTTACCGCTATAAGAATAATCACAAGGGAACATTAATCTAGGCTGACACCTGTCTGACAGACAAGTACCAGAAAAAGCTTAAATGTGACGCTAAAGTATGTCACAACGAGGCGCATTTGTGATTTCCAAACGTCCTCGTGTGATATCATAACAGGCCTACTGAAGCACAATTTAAAACTGAAGAGGATTGCATGTGGAGTATCGTGCAACAACCAGAGGGAAAACAAAAGAAAAGAAATCAATGATGAAACAGACTGTTCCTGACAGGGAGAAGTATTGGTGTTGTCAGTGTTGGCGAAGGGAATGTTATTTGTGTTTTTATTATGAGCCAGAGAGAGTTGAGGCAAAATCCCACAGTCCATTACAAACAGGCCGACGCTGCAGCTGATTATGGCCCAATGAGAGGGACATTGTAGGCCAATAGGAGATAACTGGTCAGCGGCCAATGAACTGAGCATGTGTGGGTGAAGAGAAGAATGAGGAAATGAACAGATGAAGAAAGATGAGCCGCACAGGCAGAAATGGGCACAGCCTTGGTGTGGGCTGGTTGGATGTTAAACAGGAAGGCACAAACAGACCAATGCAGGCCTGTGAAGAGGCAGCAGTGAGCAATCAGGCCTCTCCCATACAGAGTATCACATAACTGGGTCCCAGGCCTCCAAATCACGCAGTCTAGACTCACTGGCACCTGCTTGCTCCTATTTACCAGCAACGGGAGGCCCTGCCTCGTACCCCTGAGTCATCCCCTCCCTCCCACCTCCGTCTCTGAGCTCTCCATGGTTTCATAGCTCCATAACGCCTGCAAGCATTTCCTCACACACACACACACACCTCACAGCTTTGAGTAATTATAGCTAGACCCCTTTGTGGCAGAGGAATGGGTCCAATGCTGGGCCTCTCTTGCCAGTTCAGAACCCAGAGCAGTGAGGCCGTTTGATCTAAATCCTCCCTTACAGAAGAGGGTCCAGGCTAAGTGCCAGAGCAGACCTGAGGGACACCAGATCTACAGGCAGAAACAGACAGACTGACTTCAGCTATTGATGAAGAGTCAGGGGAGTCTTCAAGATGAGGAAGAGAGAAAGAAAGAACAAAATAACACAAAAGAATCAATGAAAGAATGAACAACTGAAAGAAATAAAAAAGAAAGAACAAACAAAAGGAAAGAAAGAAAGAACAGACAAAAAACAAACAAAAGAAAGAAAACATAAAAATAAACAATGAAAGACAGAACTAAAATGGAACAATGAAAAATAAACAAACAAACAAATGATAGAAACAAAGAATAAAAGAATGAACAACTCAAGAAAATTGAAAAAGACAGAACAAACAAACAAACGAAAGAAAGAAAGAACGAATAAACAAACGACCGAAAGCAAGAATAAACGAAGAATGAACTGAAGAAAATTAAAAAGACAGAATGAACGAACAAACATACAAAAGAATGAATGAAAAAACAAAAAAAACAAACGAAAGAAAGAATAAACAACTGAAGAATATTGTAAAAGACAAACAAATGAATGACAGAAAGAACAAACAAACAAACATACAAATGACTAAAAGAAAGAACAATCAAACAAAAAATTCTAGAAACAAAGAATGAAAGAATGAACTGAACAAAATTGAAAGACAGAATTAACAAAAGATCAAACAAAAGAATGAAAAGAACATAAAAGGAACAACTGAAAGAAAGAATGAACCACTGAAAGAATAAAAAAAGAAAGAACAAACAAAAAAGAAAGGAAATAAACACTAAACGAAATAAAGAGCAAAAACAAATCAACCAAATAACTGACAAAATAATGAACGAAAGAATGAAAGAACAAACAAACGAAAGAAAGAAAGAAAGAAAGAAAGAAAGAAAGAAAGAAAGAAAGAAAGAAAGAAAGAAAGAAAGAAAGAAAGAAAGAAAGAAAGAAAGAAAGAAAGAAAGAAAAGAAAACACTGCATACCTCCCTGAGGAGTCCCGCAGCTATTCTGACTGACATCATGCCCCAACCGTCTCCAGGCGGATTGGTGGAGCGATTAGGTTGAGGAATTTAACTTTTTTTTAACAAGCATCTGGTAGGCATTTTCACCCAATTAGAGAAGACAAGCATTTTAAAGATGACAACGTTCGGGCAGGAGTTGTTTCAGAGAAATTGTACCCAGGCAATTGCTGGTGACCCCACAGAGGCCCCCTCCTATTAAATTAGCTCTGTTATCTCATTAACGCCGTGCGAGAGAAAGACAGCACTACAATTAGCCCACTTTACAACACACGACACACACAACAGCAGCAATAACTTACAGTACTTGGAAGTGAACTCTTAGCATTTGTGCAGTACAGTATGCACACACGTCTTCTATATCCATAGAATACCAGGATGACCAAGGTCTATATTACTTCTTCTATTAATCCTTCAAAGAGGAATCAATACTCAACACAGAACACATTTTGGCTTGCCACATGTGATACTGTACATACAATCGCAACTTTTAGAATCCACATCAATTGTTAACAATTCGCTTAGCAATGAAAATGATCAACAATGAATTTTGCACTGGTCTTTTGCATGGAGAATTTCTGTGCAAACATGCAAAAAAAACATGAGCATTTACATTTTGCTCCTAACAATTGTCACTCTTAGTCACTCTTAGTATTTAACTCTACATACTTCATATAGCATATATGCCTGCATACCTGCCTGTCAATCAAACAGATCTCCAAACTGTATTAGTAGTAAAATTACACTTTTCATCAACTACAATTGAAGATTTAACACAAATTACTGAAAAATGTGTTATTTTTTCATTATTAAAAAAAATCATCTGATTACAATTAACGTGCTACTATTAATAAGAGAATGAAATGCCTATGCCCTGCTAGAACCTGTGCATAAGTTAGTTTTTCTTAATATTATTATGTAATATAATTTATTTGGTCATTTAAACTGTTCTGCATGTCTTTAATCACTTTATATCATAACCTGGGCAATAATTTGGCAAGTTGGGGAATAACTAATTTTTCAAAAGCCATAAATCCCAATAATCAAAAGAGAATAAAAGTGAAGAAGACTCTGACCTGAGGGATGCAGTCAGTATACGCGAACATGGATTTGGATTTGTCATCAACGCTGATGTGGTACAGGATGCGCATCGCTACGTGCTTGTGCGTGTCATCACCTACAGAAGAAAAAAAATGAGGGGAAAAACTTTCAGAGAGATCCACAACGTGTGTAAACTTATAAAGCGCTATCTAAATTGATCAGTCATGGTCAGTTAGATAATGTATTTATACTGGCTCGTGCTGAGAGTGAGTCATTTATCATAGCGATTGGAGATAAGAGCATGTGGTGTATGTGGTTACAATCCAAACTCATTCCACGGAGGAGAGATACACGCAGTACAAACTCTCACACTTCTCCTAACAAACACTCTCATTAATAACACTTTACGCCCTCCTAATGCTGATATTCCCCTGTGAGATAGGAAACACTCGGATAGATCAATGGTATAATCAGTCATTATAAGTCCAACAATGGCAGTCAGGACCCGAGACACCCTAGAACACATTATCACATCGGCGATTGGAAGCAGATGTGATCGCTGGGGAGAAAAAAGTGAAGGAAAGCTGAGTAGGTAAAAAAAAAGGAGAGAAGAGGTTTGCTTAGTTTGTTTAATTGGGGACACAGGAGGAGGCATATATTTTAGTGGCATTAATAAGCGAGGGCCGTCCTGGGCGGGCCCTCGGTGGCTGGAACATGTGCTTCTCGTTAGTGGCTGCAGACGCAGATGACCCACGTCGCTGCCTCATCTCAGCGAGACCAACGGGCTTTACGACACCAGCCAGGTAGCCTCTTAAACTCAGCCCTAACTGTTGAAGCGTAAACGGCTGACACGGTGCAAAAACGTGGAGCAATTAAGCCCTTAGATGTAATCACGAGAATGATCCAAGCTGGTCAGAAAAAGAGCAGCATGTGATTGGCCTCAAATTACACTAAATATTGTGGTTGATGCCTGACAAAGACGTACGGAAGGAGCAGTTGGATTGTTGTGAATGACTGAAAATGAAAACAGACACAAAGAGGAATTATTTTCCTATGACGTGTGTGGCTTAACTCAGAATCGCTGGGTAAATGTGTTTGGCTTAGCTTGATTCAGGATATCTGATATAGTCAAACCTCTGCACCTGCCCCAGCTTCTGCCAAAGTGGGTTTTTGCTTTCAGCGTAACTGTATATTCTTCAGCTTGTAAAGAAAATCATTCAGATGTAGATCATATGCTGGTTTTCAAATGTAAACATTTCAGCATTACTGATTTTCCAGCGCAACGATTTCAAATACTTGGATGCCACCGTAACTAGCATCATTCTAGTTTGAAGATAAGAGTGTATAATGCACATCTAAAGATGACTTTAATTTGAAACCTTACAAATATAATTTGTCAATTAACCTCGCTCGTACAAGTTTTATCCCATTTCTTACTGGGCCAAAGAGATTTATTTCAAATGATATTCTCCTGTTCATTCTTAATCTACTGCCTTAAGAAAGTAAGATTCTGGGCTTGGATGAGATGTGCTAATCAGGAGTTGGTCTACAAGGTTTTCTAAGCCAAGTTTTTTTTTTCTAAAGGGGTCCAGAGATGCCCAATGTGCAGGAAAAGGTGAGGAGAAAAAAAAAAAATCATAAATGTATTTTTAGGTTCATCAAAGTTAACTTATTTCCGTTTAAAGGTTTGGGGTCAGTAAGATTTTATAAAGAAAGGAATACTTTTGTTTAGCATGGATGTATTAAATTGATCAAAAGTGACAATAAGACATTTACGGTTTAACGTTAAAAAAAATCAATTTCAAATAATGTGACAATTCAGAAAATGCAGCTTTGCCATCACAGGAATAAATTATAGTTTAAAATATATTCGAATAGAAAACAGCTGTTTTAATTGTAATAATATTTTACAATATTATTGTTTTTACTGTATGTTTGATTAAATAAATGCAGCTTTCGTGAGAAAAAAATCATACAGACCCCAAACTTTTGAACAGTAGGGTGGGTATGTGCATATATATATATTAGGGCTGTCAAAAATAGCGCGTTAACGGCGTTTATTAGTTGTTTGTTGTTAATTACTTCAATTTTTTTAACGCATTTCACGCATGCGCAGTGTGACAAATTATTCAGGTCAGGAAAGTCCAGTAGCACCTCACTGCAGTACAGGAGATCCAGGGGGCGGAGTTGGATTGGTAGGTTTAGGGGTGGGTTTAGGGATCAGAGGGTGGAGATTGGTAGGTTTAGGTATGTAAGGTGGGAGGAGTTGGATTTCGTGTTCTGCAGTGAGGACTATCTCGGAAAGTCAGGAAAGTGGTTGGGAGCTAGAAGCGAGATGGAGCAGGGTGAGCAAAGTGGGCCTATTGACGGATGTTTCAGCTTGATTTAACCCACCATTATTTGGCTGTGTTAATAAACAGACATAATATGAAAATGATGTATCTGTGTGTCCTGTTATTTATCTTTTGGTATGCATTTCAGAAAAAAAAAATGGTTAGGAGTGTAATTTCAAAATAGTTATTAATTTTGATTAATCCACTGAAAATTCTGATTAATTTAATTAAAAATTTTGATCATTTGACAGCCCTAATATATATATATATTATTGTTATTATTTCTCAGTGAGGGTTTTAAGTAATATCTTAATATCTCTTGTAAACTACTTTGGAAATATATCTTATGCAAAGTCCTTGGCATTCAAAACAGTAAGTATCTGTTTGTGGGGACATTAGGCTGATATTATTGTGTGGTGTAATAGATATTTGGCCTATTTATTTGTTGAATATATGTCATTTACACTATTTAAGGACTGCACGTTTTTGGATTCAGCCTAGTGTTTGTCTATGAATACATTCAGATGGATGTCTTTGTCTATTTTGTCCCATCTCACTTTTTTATCATCTTGCTGTATTAAATAGTTTTTAAAAATGCATCTTAAGATGTCATTCTGTTGCTTATCCGTCCAGCTGTTTTTGAACACATGATAACATAAATAAACCTTGCTGTGCAATTCAACTACAGTGGAATAATGGTCCAATCTCATTATGAAAGGTAAGAGAGTTACCCAGCAGGGCAGTGAGTTTGGGCAGCAAACCCACATGCACCATCTTAGTGCGCAGGCCCGTGTCAAAGGAGAGGTTGTGCAGGAGTCGCAGAGTGACGTTCATCAGGTCTTCGTGTTCACATGGAACTAGACCAGCCAGCTTCTCCACCGTGTCCACCTCGGCCTACAAACGCACAAGTGAAGTACACGTAATACGTTTTAAATTAGATGTTAAAAAGAAACAACTACACAAAATTATTTAAACAATCTTTTCCCTTTGCAAATCACTTAGTCTGGAGAAACAGAATCATCTTCTTTTCTCAGTTGTTCCTACAACAGCCAGAAAATTTGTCCGACATGTGTTTTTATGTACGTACATGATTTCGATTTTCAACGCCAATAGTCTATTTATTTTATCTACAACAAGGATTTGGTTAAGGGATACAGAAATAAAAAACAACTTCTGTCTTGATAAATGCACATTCATAGCCAGAATTAGATTGATTCCAGGTGGACTGACAGTGGAGCAGAGTAGGACAAGCAGGACGAGTCTTTGTACAGCAATGACAGAAAAATCCTGATATACAGTAACTGACCACATAAACTTAAAAAACACCTTAAAGATGCAGCTTTATGCTTAACAAAATGCACTTATAGTGTTTTCATATCTATATTGATCTCAAAGTAATTTGATGTAATCTATTTAATCAGTAACAGTGAAATACAATGCAAATGCATATGCTAAATAAATTGTTGTACATTACGGAGCCCGGCACATGACATGCAGACAAAATCTATATTTCACGAGTTCACATATACAAATGATTAGATAGTAAAAGAGTATGCATATTCGATGTGCTGTCCGAGGAGGGCTCCGAGCTCGGAATGTTGCCCGAACCCAGAGTACCCCCCCCGTATCTCTGGTTAGGATATTAACCAGGCGAGTGTGAGGAGATGGGGTGATGGAGGGATGCAGAAAAAACTGGGTCGGCTAGGTATTTATATGTCTCCTGTCATGCTGATTGGGTAGATCATTTCAATGTGCTCCTCCTGAACTTTGTTAATAAAACATCATATCATGGCCACAATTAATGGCTAATTAGTTCCCTTGTATGAACACAATATAATAATCTGTTCCCTCATTTTGATTTAACTAAAACAAGGGAACAAATTATTGCAACGGGGCCATGACTTAGTAAAACGAGGGAACAAATTATTATATTGTGCGTACAATTTAGGAAACAAAAAAAATTCTTTAATGTGCACAAGATTTAGTAAAACGAGAACAAATTATATTGTGCACACCATTTAGTAAAACGAGAGAACTAATTATTATATTGTGTGCATGATTTAGTAAAACAAGGGAATTAGTTATTATATCTTCGTACAATTAAGTAAAGCGAAGAAACTATGTTATCGTGTGCATGATTTAGAATTGTAATTCTTTTTTTGTGTCTTGTTTTTTCATGTTTGAAAGGGTTTCAAAGTATATTGAGGTATTTTTGTGAGGGGTTTACCATGTCGTTCTTATTCTCCAAGAAGATGCTGAGCTTTTTGAGGAAGGAAACCACCAGTACCAGCAGCTCCTCGTTCTCCCTCTCTAGAGACTTGACCAGCAGGTGCACAATGTTCTTGTTCCTCATCTTGAGCTCTGTGCGGGTGTCCTCAGACAGGTTCAACAGCAGGTAGAATGCAACTACAGACATAGGAAAGGAAGAGGAACACATAAAGCCTCATGAATGATTCCTACTAAACTGGTAAAACGAATTAAAAAATATTTCACTTCCTGTACCTCGCAGCAGCTGCTCCTGTTTGACCAGAAGACTTTGGTATTTTTTAAAGGTTTTCTCATGCTCCTTCCGAAAGCTCTGGTTATCGGGGTCCTCGTCACGTGGATATGTTAAGGAGTTATCTAGTTCATTTAACATGCTAATTTAGGGATTCATTTTTGACTTTTTTATTAAAAAAGAGATTGACAAAAAGGATATAAGCCTTGCTCTTTTTCTCTAACTCATCCTGCCACAGGTCATATTTCTTCAGCTCGTGCTCGATGATAGTCATGCACAGAGTGCCGATCTTATAGTGCGTGATGAGCCCGTGGAACTGAGAGAAACTGCAGGAAGAATACGAGTCGTGAGGGTCTGTCCTCCTCCGACCTCTACTGGCACATCCAGCCAGACACTGATGTATGCGATACAATCTGAGAGCTAGACAATGGCTGGTATGCAGAGACACCGAGACGGACATGCCAGATGAATTTCATACTCTAGTCTTGATTAGTACATAAACAGAACTGAAAGATCAGGCCAAACAACTTATCATACATTTCAAATACATCCTTCAAACGTCAAAGTCATTCTAGCTTGTGGAAAGAAATTTCCACATTAGCTATCTGAAAATGAGAGCCAAGGAAAACCTTCAAATGAGAACACAGTCTTTCAAAGCTCAAATAAATGGTGACAGCTATCTCAGTGAAAGCAGTAACCTGATCTGCGGCCACTAAAGATGTTTTGAGAACATATGGTTTTCTTCAGGCTTTCAACCTTATACAAGAGCTATATTAGAATGATATATGGTATGCAACCTGCTTCTTAAAATGAGAAATTAAAAGTGAAGCTAGTATATTAATCCTCCAAAATTCCTCTGTCAAAACACAGTATTCTTTTTTTTTTTTTTTTTGAAAGATGTCTTTTATGCTCACCAAGGCTGCATTTATGTGATCAAAAATACAGTAAAAATAATAATATTGTGAAATATTTTTTAGAATTTAAAATACTTTATTATATTTTAAAATATAGTTTATCATCATTACTTCAGTCTTCAGTGCCACATGATCCTTCAGAAATCATTCTAATATGATGATTTGCTGCTCAAAAAACATTCCTTATTATTATCAATTTTGAAAACAATTTTAAGGAAACTGTGATGGGACCTAATGGACAAAGATATCCAGGCGCATGGTCCAAAAGGGTTGCACCTTGTCTCTTAATGAGTCATGGGTGTGTTTTGGGCGTAACATGCAATAAACCAGAGTGTCATCTCCCATTTCTTTAAAAGCCAGTTGCGTTTGCACCATGGCGGATTGCTATTTACATGGTGGAATATATACACCCTCAACCCAACAAGTCAGTTTAAATACATGTGTGTATTGCCATGATTGGTCAAATATTGAACCAATTCTGATACATGATAATTCTGATACATGCAATGACTATTCATTATGACATGTAGGCATTTTTATCTTTATGTACACAATAATAATATTTTACTTTGTAATCTTTTTATTTTTAATATCTGTCATGTTTGTGGACAGTATCTGCGTCACTGTGTGTAACAAGCAGAGTGTACGCGCGTTGTGCACCCGTCAGGCACATATTACTAACACTTCCTGTCAATAACAACAACAAAAATACTTTAGACCAGGTTTTTGTTGGTTAATGGCGCAGTCGTTTTCAGTTGCCTTAAAGTAGCAACATGCCAACAATGCGCCTGAACACACCTCGGTTTCAGACCAGCACGCCCATGGATGAACTGATGGGGCGAATGCATTTGTTATTTAAACAACGTGGGCGCTGGACGTCAAAATGATAACTGCGTCGCGCCATAACAGGAAAATTGCTCAGAGTAGGTTATTTAAACTAAAGTGTGATTTAAAGTTTTAAAATATAATTCTGAAGCAATGGATTTGTTGTTTGCAGTGTGTTTTGCTGACTGTAGCTAAGATGATTTAAAGGGGTTGAATTTGGAGATGCCACTCCTCAGAGAGAGTTCACCATACTGACAACACATTAAACATCAGCATGATTATCCGGATGCTAGAATCCCCCTTGGCCAGTGTCTATTCTATTCTATTCTATTCTATTCTATTCTATTCTATTCTATTCTATTCTATCCTATCCTATCCTATCCTATTCTATTCTATTCTATCCTATTCTATTCTATTCTATCCTATTCTATTCTATTCTAGGCCCTTTAAAGTACCACAACAGTATGGCTGCTGACAAAAGGACAAAAAAGCTGTAAAAGAATTGTGTACCCTGAGAAGCAGAAGAAGACATAGATGATAATAGTTGCTAACTCCACACTGTGTTTCCAGTCCTCTCTCAGTACCCGGGCCAGAGCTCCAAGTGCAGTCTCTGAAAAACATCAAACACATCACAAACAAATCAATAATAATCGCTGACACAGATTAAACCCACACGCCACCAAAAAAAAAAATCAATCATTTATTGCAAAAGAAGTCAAAACCGCCAAAGTTATTACGCTGCTATTGTGTGGCAGTTTATGACTTTTCATATGTTTCATATGTGACGGAAGTTTGTTACAGAATAATAACACTGTTGACAGTGAATTCAGAAAAAAACAATTGGTTAATTTAGTACCATTATGTAGGAGCTCCTCCAGGTTATCGGGGTTACGGGCCAAATGGAGGATCAGAGTGGACCCTCTGATCTTCTCGGGGATGCTCTCGTACAACAGCTCTATGTAATCATCGATTTTATTAATATTGGCCTCCTCATCAATCTGAAAAAAATTTGATTATGGAAATACATCAACTTTAGTTAAAAATAGGGCTGTCAATCAACTTAGATGTACGTTTTTCAAAATTAAAACATTCAAGAAACGAAATACTAGGACTACGATGTAAAGACGCAGTCCTCCATTAATATTAACATTTCTACCAAAGAGGTTGTGGGTGATATTTCATTTGTTGAGCTACACTGATGATTGAATTACACTGTTCAAAGACTGCAAATGACTTTACTTTTGTTAGACGTCCCATCAGGGTTTGGTTTATATACAAATTGGAAGAAGGAGGATCAGTTTCAATCAGGTTTGTTCCATTATTCGGTAAAAATCACACAGAACAGAATTAATCAGTTATCATGTCAAAATAGATAAATGTGTTAACAGCATTAAAAATGAGCAGCATTTAACATTTTTTAATTAAATCACATGTGTTAACACATTCACTTTGTCAGTCCTAATTACATATAACTTAAAATGTGTCTGGGTAGGAAACAAAGGCGTACTTCCGTTCCTTCGAACGGCAGGAGCTCTCTGGGTTTCGGCGGTTTCTTTTCCTTCTTCTCCGCTAAGGACAGACAACATGAAATAACAAACATCATCATCATTAAAATGTCATTTTATATGATAAAAATAAATAGCAAAAAAAATAAAAATAAATACTGCTAAAACAAGACTGTGAGTTGCTCATAGAAAAGTATAAAAAAAAATTAAAAGAGGGATTTACATTTACTGCTGAGCTTCTTTCGGTTCTGTAAATACAGCAGCAGATGCTCCACCTCCGCCAGTTTTGATGGATGAATGATTTTACACTCTTCCACCACCTTCCTGGCCAGGGAGGATATATCAGTGCTGGCATTCAGACTCCTCAGCCGGATGCTAAAGAACAAACATAGGCACAAATGTAAAACGTGTTGAATGAAATGTAATAAACAGAATAGACAATGTACAGTATGTGCATATACACTTAGCTAATATCAGCTTACATTTTCTGGCATTCCTTCTTTTCCTCAAGCCTGGCATTGCCCGACTCTCCTAAAATGGATGCTTCCACCTCATAGTACACAACTAGAGCCTTTTCAGTGGGATGCACATCGATATCACCAATCCTACATTTCCTAATAGACACAGGAGAGATCAAGGCTGGGTCATGTGACAGTGAATCGCAATAAACAATGGCCGTGTCTCAAACCCTATAGAGAGCTGCCAAGCCTAAAAAGCATAAGATTGTGCATCATAAATACAGTTTACTCGGGACGCCCCCAAAAATACAACATCAATTTCTAGATGAGCAGAGGCTGGTATCACAACGGGATGGTTACAGTAGGCCACGCCCATCTACAAGTGAAGCGGATGAATTTGACCCAGATTTACACTGCACTATAGAAATTATAATGTAGTAATTCACTTGAAAACAAGCGAGAGTGAACACACAGATTAATAATATACAATATACACATACATGCAGTGTATCTCCCTTAATAAATGGACATAATCGAACTAACATAACGCTGTCATACTGCGATGTACGTTTAAGTTAAATGTAATGGTTACCGCTGCAAATACTGCGAATCGTCCGGCTGCATTTTACTCCGTTCATGTGAAAGCGCGAGTCGTCGGTTTGGCTGCTTTTCAGACTGTTGTTGACATTAATGAGAATCAAAGCATCGTTCATCCGCACTGCACTGATCCGCTGTCACCCTCACATCTGATGGGTCGAGGAGGCACAGAAGCCTGGACCGAGCGCGGTCGCCATCTGCAGGACGGGAGGAATATGAGGACGACGTGTTGTCTTTTTTTAAATAAATGGATATTTCCATAAGACAACAAACAAACATGCATTTCTTCATTTTAAATTATGGATTGTAAGTTGTAACATTGGTTATACATAAGTAATTTATAGTTGGGAATATAATCGAATTCATGCATAAATGAAAGCAATTATAGGCAACAATCTTAGAGAATATCATTGATTTATTAATTCAATGTAAGGGTGTAGGACATCTGAATTTATAAATAGGTACATTCATAAAATAAACTTTTGTACCATTTTTAAAAATAATTTTCCATTGTGGCTTTGCTTGTGTGTCATGTTGAATGTGCTGGACACCTGGCTACGGTCGGTCATCACCAGTGTGGTTTATGAAAGGATTTATATTCAGAGAGAGGTGATTCATATGTTTGTTGTCATTGTTGATTTAAGAGCTATCTAGCAGCAGAATTTATATATCCAGATTTTTCCAGCTCTTCTCTGTTTTTCACTCCAAAATAGGATGATATTTGTTTGTTCTGGCAATGAATCCAAACCCATAGGTGAATGTTTAGAGAGAGAAAAAATACTTTAAGATGAAAATAGTTTCCCTGTTTCAGTTTCACAAGTTTTTGATCTATTTGACTGGAGGACACTGTTCCAAAATACAAGTCGCCAGATGTTTATAATATCTTCTGAGCAATAAAAAAATATGCTGTACCATAAACATCAGCCATTCGTACTTTTACGCTGATGATCAGTTCTCAATGTCAACAGTGAACACCAATATATTGTGTTACATTATAAAAGACTATTAATGTTTGAGAATAGTGAAAACAATATCAACAGCATTGGTGGCCTATATTGTATATATATAGTGGTGTTCCTAAAATCAGCGGCCTATAGCACAGGGCAGCGGATATACTCTCTGCATGAGTTCCCACAGATTCAGTCTAGTGACCTTTACCAGTTATACTATACTATAATGATCTACACTGGCTCACACATGTGAGTCATAGCATTACCCAAAACCAGTTTACCATAATTAAATGTTTTCATTTCTCATAATGAATCATCCAGTTGGATCCATGTACCGGTCAGCCCTTGAAAGCTGGCCAGCGTTTTTAGGGATGTTTTCAGGTTTAACGTTGCACTCATGTGAAACTTTTTCTTTTTTTCCAGATTCATCACAGTTGGGGCTCTATTAATGATTTCACTGACTGCTCATGTTATTGAGGATTCACCGTATTCTATAACAACACAGAGGGCCCGCTCTGCTTACGGTTGTTTGCTGTAGCACATTTTTGTCCCACCACGAAACACGATGCTCGTTTTCCCGGCCCACCCTGCAAACCACCCTCTGACACATTAGAGATGTCTAGCACGCACTGCAGCAGTAACAGCAAAGTAAAACAGTAATCCAACTAATTTGAAACATTTTGGGGTGATTTACAGGCAAAGCTGTGAAATATGACTTTAATAATGGTTACAAATGGCTCCACTGCCGTCTGTCTGAGAAACGCAGAAGAGCTCGAGAGCTTATGAAAAAGGCGGCCCGTTTGGCATATTTCTGGCAGCACATTTGTTATCAATGAAATGTGAAAATGACTGTGGTGTGGCTGTTACGGTTATTGCAGACTGAACTGTTGATGAAGTCGCTGTCCTGTGGTTCTGTTGTAATTGAGCTGAAGGTGCTTTCATGTGTCAGACTGTGGGATGTGTGTGGTGCCAGTGAGCTGACTGGATTGGTGCTGCCCCACATTTACGAGCCAGCTTGTTTGTTTCAGTACTCCATAACAGTGTGATTTTACTGTTGACAATCTGCGTCAATAAGGTATTTAGATATATTTAGCGATTTTACTGCTTTGACAGCTTGAAAAGACATCAGGATACTGATCCTAAATGGAAAAGATTTTTTATTAAAACAAAGCAACTGAATTATTGGCTGAACTTGTTAAAAATGTGCCCGGAACATTGAGGGAACATTTCTCAAACTACTGTGTGACCTTCAGGGTCATTACACTCACTTCAGAAGTCATTACACATCAGAAGCTACTTTGACACTCGTTCGGTCTCTCATGTTTTATGCACATGCCTTGTATGACCCGTAGGTGAGCGGCATGCCACGTCTGACACCAATAATATGCATAAGGTAACAGAACAAAATGGGATCAAACACAGGAGCCCTCGTACTACACCACCACATAAACCATCAATTTAGAATGTCTTGCTTTTTTCTGCTATATATAATCACTGTTGAAATGTAAGTCTTCAAAGGATGCATTTCACTGTAACCTCCTGAGGCGGATACTTCAGAAAACATTTAATTGAAGGGCCGCTTAGCATGACGGTTCCCCTTGAGCATTATAAGCATCTCGGCCACATTCATCATTAATAATAAGGAGAAAAAAATGGCCACCGATCATAGTTCCGTGCGCAGATTTATGACTGCGCTGATGTGGAATGAAGATGGGAAGAGTTTCACAATGTGCGCCTGCTCCAGAAAGAGTTAAGGAATGTTGTTCATTGTCACATGATGTGGGAGAAGACAGGCAATATTCAACACTCCCTCGACACCCCCTCTCTCTGCCGGGCCCACATCTTGCCCGCAGATGTGGTGATACCACAAACACTTCAAAGTGCCTCCCCTCAGACCAACTGATATTCTGACGCCAACTGTAAATGTCCTGGACACGCAGGGTGGAAAATATGAAACCTTTTAAATGACTCTGGAGGAACTCCTTGAGAAAAAGAAGCACTTCATTGTGACGATGGAAAAGTTAGAACAAAAGAGTTTTTCTATCTGAAGAGTCATTGTATCTCAAAGTGAATTAGGCCTCTGTTCCAGAAAAATAACATTGGCTCTTTTAGTATTTGCAGGGATAAAACATGTCTTGCAAGCTGTTTTGGGTTATGTAATAGTTTGTTTTTGATTTTGGGTCATTTTAAGTGTCAAATGCTTTTGTACCAGCAATAATGTTCAAAAGCTTTGGGTATCTTTTGCTCACCAAGGTCACATTCATTTGATCAAAAATACAGCAATAATGTGGAATATTATTATTAAGTTACTGTTTGAATATATGAATTTTCAGCATCATTACTCCAGTCTTCAGTGTCACATGATCCTTCAGAAAACTGATTTGGTTCTCAAGAAACATTTCTTATTATTATCAATGTTGAAAACTGTTGTGCTGCTTAATAATTTTGTGGAAACCGTGATGCATTTTTCCAGGATTTTATGATGAATAAAATAACAACATTTAAATTAAAAATAAATTGTTTGTAACATTACAAAATGTCTATTGTCAGTTTTGATCAAATTAATACAATTCAAAACAGCATACCTCAAACTTTTGAATGGTAGTGTATATACTAAATAAATGGTGAATGGACAGAAAATGAAATGAAAGAAATTAAATGAAATTGATCGCACTCTGTTTTCTTTCTCCTAAATGTTTTATTAGTCACCTCTGCTTCAAACAGTAGCATGCATGCAAAGACACAATATCAGGTCTTTAAAGGTCCTCAGAGACAGCAACACTTTGACCTCAGCCAGAAAACAGCAACTGAGAGGCCACAATTAGAGCAAGACAAAACCACACCACAAACCAACACAAGAAAGTTCAGCATTTGGTTCATCTGAGTACCGAATTATGCCTCAGTCTCTGTCATAGTCTAGACAGACAGTCATCTTCCAGATATTCCAAAGGTCAAGACTGCATAAAGCTGAGCATATAAGACAATAACAGAGCAACAGACAACATACAGTTTAGAGGTCATTATACAAAAACATTTGACCAGAATCAAGTATTCCAGAGAGTCATGTAGTGAAATAATATAGTTCAGCTTATAAACTGTGAGATAATATATGTTTGGATCATGTCAGCCCATCTTCAAAAGTGTACATAGACCTGAATTGTTATAAAATTAAATTACAGTGCCCTCCACTAATATTGCCACCCTTGGTAAATATGAGAAAAGGTGGCTGTGAAAAAAAATCTTGTTTATTACCATTGTTTATCCATTTGAGCTTTCATTCAACAAAACAATCACACAATTCTAACCTTTCATTGAAGGAAAACAATTGAAATTGGGGGCCACAATTATTGGCACTCAATTATTGCACCTTCCTTTTCCAAATTAGAACATTCTTCTCCTTTAATGCCTGATGAGTTTGGAGAACACCTGACAACAGATCAGAGACCATTCCTCCATACAGTATCTCTCCAGATCCTTCAGATTCCTAGCTCCACGTTGGTGCTTCTTCTCTTCAGTTTACCCCACTTATTTTCTACAGGGTTCTGGTCAGGGGACTGGGACGGCCATGGCAGAAGCTTCATTTTGTGCTCAGTGACACATTTGAGTGTTGATTTTGATGTTTGTTTTGGATCGTTGTCCTGATGGAAGATCCAACCACGGCCCATTATAAGATTTCTAGCAGCGGTCAGGTTTTGATTTTTTAGTGTTGGTATTTGCTAGAATCCGTTATTCCATGTATCTGAACAATATGTCCAGGACATCCAGCAAAAAAAAAAAAAGACCAACATCATTAAAGATCCAGCGGTATATTTAACTGTGGGCATGGGGTGTTTTTTTAAAAACCCATCTGGTGGGTTTGCTTCCCCAAAAAAAAAAAAGCTCTTTTTTTGTTTCATCTGACTGTAGAACCAGGTCCCTTTTGATGTTCCAGTCATGTCTGACAACTGAAAATGCTAGAGTTTGTTTTTAGATGAGCTCAACAATCTTTTGCTGCACATCAGAACTATATTCTTTGGTTTTACTCACTGTGATGAATGATTGAGGGAATTTAGCCTTTGTGTTTCCTCATATTTAAACTCATGTGGAATAGGTTGTCATGCCTGGACAATTTCATGTTCTTGTTAATATGAATGGGAATAAACTTCTGAAGGGTGCGGATTCTGAAATCTACTGCCGCTTTAAGCTTTAATATACCTATATCCTAATTAGATGTATAATCAAAGCCTTAATCAATATATGTCCTCCAATATTATTATTATTATGATTTTTAATTATTCTTTCCAGTTATTATATTATTTAATCAAGAGAACCACTGATTGTTTCTTCATTTATGTTTTCTGAAGTTATTTGGTCTCTGAGGAGTGACTGAGGGTCTGGGATGTGTGATGTGTTGCTAAACACTTGAACATGTTGTCTTGTGTTTGGATTTTGGAGGTATCACACACCCCTAACATGCCAGGAGTGCAGTAATAGTGCTTTCTTACTTAGCCCGGCTTCCAGAGATGAAATATGGATTGGTCTTTCCTTTTATATTTTATTGTATTTTTATTGTATTTACTGAAACACTAAAGAATTATGTTAAATACTGTCTGTACCTCTTACTGAGAGAAAGCACATGTTATCTGTATGTTTTGGGAAACTTTCTGGTCAGAACTGGAGCTCAATCAACTCCAGCCTTGGAGTGTATCTGTGTATGTGCGCTAGTATTCTGTGTTACAGATCAATATTGAAGGAGTACAACAGGAGAGTGACAGGATGTTGTTCTGGACAAGTTGGCGCCTGCTCAAGCTCTGGAACGCCACTATGTGCCTAATTCCGGCGTGAAAGCATCAACAAGTGATCTATGGACCTGTGCATCTGATTAACTAACAATGTGTGTAAAAATTGCTATGACTACCTATTTTATCTTAGCCAATTGGAATCATTCAACTTGGAGTAATGACGTTGCTAGACCTTGAAAACAGTATAAAGGCCTGTTCACACCGGGACGAATTTCGCGCGTGATATTCGCCGACGTTTAACGCCCCGTGACTAAACAAAGGGCGCCAATGTGAGTGAGCACACCGACGTGAAAAACGCCACGCGTAAAAGCGTAATTTTAAAAAAAACGCCTCGGGTTCGTTTTATTTGGTTTGACGCGCCGCGTCAAAAACTATACGACCAATGAGATGCTTTTGCTCACGTGTCTGGAGATTCTGAAGTTACAGTAAAACAAAACTTGGGGGCGCTCAAACACAAAACGGTCTTTCCGAGCACACATACGTAACGGCGAAGAAGATATACTAGCTTCTACACTGCCGGGAAGAAATAAGACGAGGAAGATGCAAGGCAAGATGAATGTAGAGCTGCTGGTCTCGTTCTTTGTATGATTTTGACAAACGCATAAATACTTGCTCTCCTCTTCTTCTCTTGTGTACCGGGTTATTTCTGTTTTACATTAAGCCCCATCTAATGTCAGCAAATCAATTTGCATGTTCACTCGGCTCATCGTCAGCGAAAATCGCTTGGGTGTGAACACAAAAAACGCGTTGAAAAACGCTGGCGAATAATGCGCGCCGATATTCGTCCCGGTGTGTACGAGTCTTAACTATTGAGAAAATCTGTAGAGAGGGAGCGCGGCTTATAAACTCCTTGTGAGACTTGAAGCTGGCTTCTGCTGATAACTATTCTTCAGTAATTTTTTCTTGAATTAATTGCACTCCTGACTCCTGGTCTTGGGTCATAAACTGTAATCCCCCTAACAGTTTAGAGATATTTTACTCATAAGAATTTCTAGGGGAGCCAATACTTGTGGCCAACATGCATTTATTTCATGATGTGAGTTTTCCCCCACTTTCAATTGTTTTACTTCAATGAAAGGTTTGAATTTGGGATTTTTTTTTTTTTAAATGAAAGACCAAAAGGATAAACAATGTTTATTTTCAAAGCTGCCTTTGCTCATATTTACCAAGGGTGCCAATATTAGTGGAGGGCACTGTAGTTTTATAAATAAGGAACTAAACATGAGGACTTTTTCAGCCGTGACTATCGAACAGATCAACAGAAAACATGACAGTAAAACTAGCACATATTCTTTTAATTTGGCAAGTATAAGAACTCACACCTGATCTTGATGGGCGATCCAGCCATGATAGATGTATAAGTTAATAGGGAGTGTGTTTAGAGTGAACGTTATGACACCCCTGAAGTGGCCTGCTGGTATTGTACTGGTTCACAGTTGACAGAATCAGAGAGTTCAACTCCATATGGAACATATATCACTCAATCTTCCTAACTGCTGTTGCTGCCGCACTTATTAAACTCACTTTAACACATGGCAAGTGGGCTTCATGCTGCAAGTCTCTCACACACTCTTTGTGGTCAGCTCCATATATTTCACAGGCTCTGACTACTGCAGGAGGATTTGATTAGTGTGCGATGCTGAGATCTGTCATCTTTTCAAGCTCAGCCATAAAGACATTTCTCAGTGGACTTTACTGACTAATCGTTTGGTTGAAGGGACACTATTTGCATCTATTTTTTCTTTCCCTTATGGCAGAGCCTTTTATACCTGTACCTGTTCTCACCTCTCTTTTTGGTTCACATATTCTCATTCTGTGGAAGTTTTTTCTGTTGTTTAGAGTGAAGGTGAAAGTAGCACACAGAAGGTGATGGCATAACCGTAGCTTCTCTCTAAAGCTGGGTGTATTTTTATGAATGCTTCTAAAATTCGCTTACCAGCTGGTGGATTTTCAGGACATTTATGTAAGTATTAGGGTATAAGGTAACGTTGTAGAGTGAGAATTTACTAAAATATTCTGATTTTATAAATAAAAGACTAATACACATATACACCAACATTCAAAGGTGTGGGATATCTACTGCTGAAAAAAATTCACATTTTTAATGCAAATCAGTGCACAGAATCTTAATCAACCAACGTGAGTTTTAGCTTGATGACTTGTTATACTCATTCAAACCAGTAATACAATTGAATGTTTAAAAGAAATTCTGTGTCTATACCCAAAAGGGTTAAGGAATAATTCATTAATAATTTTTCACGAACCATGTCTACTGATTTTTTGCGTCATCATTTAGTCATAGTCATCATATACCAATGGAACATGAAGAGCAAATTAATGACAGTCCAGGACACCTGTGGCTAGTGTAGAAATGCAGTGGTGTTTTATTTGGATCTTTTTACAGACCTCTGAAGCAAACACATGGCATATTATGAAATCTCAGTTTGGGTTAAATGACTCATTTATTAATAGCTGTGGTCCATTTTCACAGTGCCTTCAACAGCCTAAACCACATCCTGCTCAGTGAATCAGCTGATGGAAATGTGCAAAATAGTCTTTCTACATAATAAACACCAATGTACAATAGCCTCATACCAAACACCTAAAAGCAACACCTCATTGGGCTACAGAAAATGTAACTTTGGTGAAAAATTTGCCTTTGTGCATTAATGTTGACGACATGAGGCTGATATTTGATTAGGGTTCATGGGGGACAATAGTCTGTACCAGCTGCTTATTTTCTCATTATCATAAATGATACTCAAAAGAACACATAAACTATTTTAAGCCCAGAGTGAAAGGGAGAAATGGGAAAAGTGCAGCCACACATAGTGGGTTGCTGTGTTTGCCAGCGCTCTCTTGCTGATGGCAATATTGAAGTAATCTCAACCAGATGTTCATTAATGGCTTTTTAAGAGATCTCAGGGAGCGAGGTGGAGAAGCGGCCCAGATCTGCGCTCTGATCTCAGGCTCGCTTTCACAGTGCCAAGGGCCCGGAGCTCCACAATAACACACATCATCTGACAGCTCCGCTCCCTAGCAACCAGCCTGTTTACAGGGACAACACTCACCACAGGGAGGCTATTTGCAGGCTTCCTCAAAAACATATCTTTCCTACAATTATGAAAATGATGAGTCTAGAGTTTACTGTAAATTGCCAAGAAGACTGGGATTTTCTTCTCTGGATGCATGTCTTACTATACACGGAACCTCATAAATGAAGCTAATGATTATAAAGTGACTTATTACTTTATATATACAGTATATATATTAAACACATTTTAATGGTTAAATGGTTATGGCTTTTAACCTTAGATACCTGATAAATGCATTAATCAGCTATTGGTTTAGTGGTGTAACGAGGCTGTAAAAGCAGAGTTTTTTTAGTTTACCTGTTCGGCTTGATGGCATTTAATCTCCCGACAGCTTCTGCAGTACCATTTAGCCACTTGTTAGCAACCGTCTTTTTTCAAGACACATTACAGCTAAAAGAAAATCATGAATGGGGTAATACTGATGTATTTTAAGTCGTAGAATAAAACGTGAAAGTGTCTTGAGCTTGTGTTCACCACGTACAGACCTTAATTCAGTCATTTAACAAAAATCCCATCCAAAAAAAACATTGACTTCAGGATTTTGGAACCAGAAATGCTAAAATGCTAACTCGTTTTGATGTTTTGGCCTACAAAGTCAAGTCATACCTGCACCACTCTATTATTGGGTGATACGAGGGTCCATGGACCCTCCACTGGAGAAAGCGTAACAGCTAACTTGGATCACATATGTGCCTTGATAACCAATCACATTACAGCTCACATGATCCCAGCCTGTGTTCCCTTGGTCTTGTGTGGACTTTTATGTTATTTCCTGTTCTGCACTTTGTTTTGTAGTCCTTTGTAGTTTTTCTTGTTGATTAGTTCTTTGATTCTTCCCAGGTATGTCTTATTTGCCAATTACCCCTTGTGTATTTAAACCCCAGTGTTTCTTATATTCCTTGTTGTATGCACCTAAGAAGAAAAAGACGTAGGGAGAGCTGAATCCATACGTAGTCATCATCATCATCATCATCATCATCATCATCATCATCATCATCATCGTCATCGTCATCATCGACGCGACAATGACGATGATGATAACGATGATGATGATGATGATGATGAAGACTACGTATGGATTCAGCTCTCCCTCGTTTTTGGGTTACAACAGTCTGGACGTCATTGAATTTTGTTCAGTGTTGTGCAACAGTCAATCACTGTTTGTGGATATCATAGAAATGAATGAGAAGTGCCGTTAACCGAATCATACCTGTCGCGCAATCGTCTGTGACTTCTCTTATAAAAGAGCCTTTTTTCATGTAAACTCTAAAAATAGATCACTCCAAAACAATGTTGAAGATTAGCATATGGACTGCCGATTCATTAAATGATAAGCCATTTACCTAACCTTGCAGACTTACCTCCAAGCTTTGCAGCCACTAGGCCTGTTTATGAGTAAGTCATTGAATGCATTCATTTATCGGATTCTTCAAAAACGCTGTTTCTTGAGCCAATTGCTGAATTCAGGAAAAAAAGTCAATAAATATATTTACTCAGCCAATTCGCTCAAAATCACGTAGTATTTCACCTATTCTGTTTTTTGAATAGGCCTAAATTAATTCAGACATACTATTATGTTGGCATACTGTTTTTCGCCTATAGGCTACTTTACTATTCACACACAAGTATTAGTTTATTAAATTAATTATAAAGGAATCTGCAATATAAATATGATCCAAGAACAGTTAAAACCATTAGACACTCATTTATGAGTTTACCAGATCAACAACATAGCAGTGAACCATCAGAATTTTGAAATGTTTCAAAACCACATTAAAATCAATCTCTGATTCGAAACTAAAGATTTGTAAATGTTCCGAAAGCACAGTACGTTTGGAACGTTTACTTTGTTTGGAACTATTTTAATTGGCGACGCAAAAATACAAAAAGTTACTGGTAATATTGTGTCTAAAATGTTACTCAGTTTTATATTCTTGTTTATTGAACTGCTGATATCACAGATATCCCTGTAGATAATCACTCAGTGAACACTGGAAGCAGCGCCTCCTACTCTCCAAATCTATCACCTATTAGAGACTTTTTTTCTTGAATTTTCTTCAGAATCTCAGAGCTTTTCACAGGTTTAAGGGTTTTGCTGTGCCAGAGCTCAATTTATTTGCTCCTCATGTGCACAGACTGCCAGCTCTAGTCTGGTGCTGTTGAGTCACTCTCCATGGTTTTGATCAACAGAACACCATGTACTTCCTTTGTTCCCTAATACAAACCAAACATGGAAACAACTGAGCATTATTACGTGAGTGATGAGGTTTACATGCATTCCTAATTAGATATGGGCTTTTAAAAACGACTACAGTCTAAATTTAGACCTTTCTTAGATCTGCTCAGAATAGAGCCCACCGCTTTCCATTTTTCAACAAACAACACGTCCAACCTCAAGCAAATAGCATATAATTGAACAACCAAATTGAACTATTAGCATTGCATGATTTGGCTTGTTTGTGAATGACAGTGTGCTTTAAGAAACACGACAAGCGGTTGCAATAATTTCGAGCAAATCTTGAGAGTGCAGGTATTTGTCCTCCATCATTCTGACTATATTTGACGCTGCAAACATCCACGACGCTGCTCTATTCACCAAGTAGGCCCTACCAGTCCTGCCAGGAGGCATTTATGTCAGAGAGTCAAGTTTGATGGCAAACTTGAAATGATTTTCATCGTCTCTGCTGCCAGAGGCTGCTTCAGGCCTCCTTTTGTTCTCTTGGTTTGCAATGGGTATTGCAACAATTACGGGACTGTAATGCTAATGATGGGTTTAAAATGGGCATTTTGCTGTTCCCTCCAGACTTGGGATCCCAAAAGACTGAGATTACCTAGGCGAACCTCAGCACAGATGCGGAGAAGTCCAATTGGTAACAGATGTGAGCCCCCTGAAATGCTGGCTTGGATACCACAGATATATAGGCCCTCAAGGCCATTGCAATATTATTGATCAACTACAAAAGCAGCATTTTTTGTCATAGGTCTAATAACACTTAATTATTTAAGAGCTGAATAAAGAATCTTGTAAAAACAATGTTCTGAAAGCAAATGAATGCCAAGAGTGCATATTAATATTCAGTGCACTTCAGGTGTGCCTATGTGACAAACTGTGTTGTGTATTTGGGTGAGGCCCAATCGTGTCTAATAAACATATGGGAAAGCATAATAAACCGGGGAGTATGAACGTTTATCCTAAAGCCCCTGAGGTGAGCCCCTACACTCAATTACCTCTGTAAACACCCCACAGCCCACGTTTCTTTCTCTCTATGTGGCTGAGAGACTCACTCAGTTGTAATCAGCCCATATCTGGGCAAGAGTTTATTTACTGGGCGAAGGAAAACAAAAGAACATTTTGAGCTTAACTAAATAAACTAGCTATTAACCCTGTCATCCACTTAAACTAATGGATTTAGCCGGTGTTTGCTTTTTCTGATACTTACACAAGGATGGCATTTTAATGGCGTTAAATAGGTGAGACAAGCACATGGATGTTGTTGTGGATGTTATACTGCCTTTTCAGCCGAGAGGCGCAATCACATTAACTAAATTTTGCCGTCAAAAAAGGTCTATTGTCAATAATGTAGCGATGTATGAAGCCCAGCTCACCAGAAGTCACTTTCAAACCAAGCAGCTTTCTGTTGATCAATGCAGTGAATCTGTGTGACCAACTTAAACCTGTTGTGAAATCTGCACAAGGAAATGTAATATTGTGTATTCCTATTAAAATTACTGGTTGCCTTTCAATATCGGTCTCTCAACGTTTCATCATTGATGACACAATGGGAAACACCTTTCACCTAGAAATACTGAAGCCTAATTGATTCACGCTATTGCCTTGCAATAACCAATGGTGTTTAAGCGTGTGACACTGGGGCAGCAACACACTCTATTGCCAAAGGTTTTGGGACGCCTGCCTTTACATGAAATTTAATGACATCCCATTCTTAATCTGTAGGGTTTAATATTTAATAATAGAGTTGGCCCACCCATTGCAGCTATAACAGCTTCAACTCTTCTAGGAAGGCTTTCCACAAGATTCAGTGTGTTTATGAGAATTTTTAATCATTCTTCTAGAAGAGCATTTGTGTACAAGTACCGTTCTCCTAGCAACCGCCAAGCACAAGTACCGTTCTCCTAGCAACCGCCAAACCCTTGTCTTTTGGATTGCCAGACAGTGGAGTGTAATTTGTCACTCCAGAGAACACGTCTCCATGCTCTAGAGTCCAATTGCGGCGTACTTTACACCACTGCATCCGACGCTTTGCATTGCACTTGGTGATGTAAGGTTTGGATGTAATTGTTCAGCCATGGAAATCCATTCCATAAAGCTCTCTATGCACTGTTCTTGAGCTAATCTGAAGGTTAAAAGTAGTTTGGAGATCTGTAGCTAATGACTCTGCAGAAGGTCAGACTTGTGCGCCTCAGGATGAACTGACCACGCTCTGTGACTTTACGTGGTCTACCACTTCGTGGCAGCGTGGCTGAGTTGCTGTTGTTCCCAATTGCTTCCACTTTGTTATAATACCAATAACAGTTGACTGTGGAATAATTAGTACTGAGGAAATTTCACAATTGGACTTATTACACAGGTGGCAACCTATCACGGTACCACGCTTGAATTCACTGAGCTCCTGAGAGTGACCCATTCTTTCACAAATGTTTGTAGAAGCGTCTGCATGCCTAAGTGCTTGATTTTATACACCTGTGGCCATGGAAGTAATAGGAACACCCGAATTCAATGATTTAGAGGGGTGTCCCAAA
Source organism: Gobiocypris rarus (assembly GCA_023029165.1). Classification (NCBI taxonomy): domain Eukaryota; kingdom Metazoa; phylum Chordata; class Actinopteri; order Cypriniformes; family Gobionidae; genus Gobiocypris; species Gobiocypris rarus. The sequence continues at coordinate 42,057,327 of CM040915.1, read as the reverse complement.
ACTTTTGGCAATATAGTGTATTTCCTCGGAATCTTTCTCTTTCAGACAGCTATTCTGACTTCAGGAAGCCATTTACTGCTGGCCAATGAGATTTGCTTGATTCTTTACGTTTCGGTGAGTTTGACCATTTCTTTAAGCTGACCAGTGAACACCCAAAGGCCATAAAGCAGGAAGCAGCGGCAGACGGAGGCATGAGAGTCAGGGGATGAGCTCACGTTGAGCCTCGATTTCCTCTGAGCTACTTGTGATTTTCACCTCTGCCTGGACCGACCTATGTGGAAGCCAACCTTGAGGGATTAAAAAGCTGGCATAGGTCCTGCAGGCCCATTTCTGAAAGTGCTTACGACAACAGCATTCTCCCTTGAATAAAGCATGAATTGCTCCAGCTGCTTATTTGCATTAATTAATGGAGTGTAGTACTGTCTTTAATACACTACCATTACGTACACCGACGCTGCCGCCATTCAATTGCTCTTTTATGATAAATCCCTAGCTGAGCCGTAGCGTTTATAAAGGCGTATGGTTTTGCTTACACTAACCACTATGTAGGTTGGTGCTGCCGCCGTTTTATTGCCTTGCTTGGTAAACACTGGCTGCACTGCTGTTCTCATGAGAGGGTGTAGAGAGTGTATCTGCTATGTCTCATGTTTACCTTTATGTTCCTCTTCTTGAACTTGGATCCACATATAAAAGCATATATTTGAGTTGACAGAACATAAATTATGTTTGAAACCACATTCCAACTTCAGTTGTTAAGTCTTAAAGCAGGTTGCCTCAGGTTTTTGAGTTTTCTAAACTTCGCAACTGTGAGGGTGTGTCAATATGTTCAGTATCACCCAGATACAACCCAACTGTTGTTGACAAGCAGTAATCTGGGTTTAGACCCCGCCACAGGACTCAGGAAGTTCTCTTCAACCCCAAATGTTTAGTTGGTGGTCAGACAGATCAGCTGAAGTTACATCGACTGCTAAGCAGTTTCCACAGGACAGCACACCCATGTTTAAAGCAAATGGGAGGTTGTTCCAGACAAATTGGTGGAAAAGTTAAATTCTGCGGTCACAACAGTGCTTATATGGAAAGTTGCTAAGTATGTAAATATGAGCAATCGTTTAAACAGTAAATAACATAAAAAACCTTACCTCTTTATACATAACAGGACAGATACTGTAAACAACTCGTTTTACTGTTCATATCACTTGATGCCTTAGTGATTCCCAGACAGATTGAGTGTATGGGTAGAGGTGGGAATTTTTTTCGTCAACTTTTTTTGCAGGTTACATTGATACACCAGTAGATGGCGACAACTATTGGGTATACAACCATATATCTGGAGTATTTAATTGATTACAATTCAAAAATTCCAATATTACCAATAACACAAAATTAACTAAAAGTAGACCTAAACATAACATCTGTCCATTTGACACATTCATTTAATTAATACACACCCTGCCCTGCCCCAGACCTTCGAGGGTCATCTTATATTTCATATTAACCATACTAAATTTATGCCATAAAGGGGCATACAGTAAAAATAGTGATGCAGCATTTTGTCATTTTTCACAGCTGATTGGGGAAAAGTAGCTAATAGTTAATAACATTACATTGCCAAAAATGATCAAATCTACAACATTTGGACATTTTGAAGATCTCAGTTGATAACATTTAAGATAAGGTTGGGCGACCCTTCTGTATGTCCTCTATAAGTAAGCATCTTACATACAATGTATATGTCTCACTAATTTCATCACCTCCCTCAATGGCTTGTCAAATATGTCTTCATCCCGGGTCACATTGGCATAAATATATATTTATGACTTTTCAGATTGGACATGCTGAATATTTTGCATTCTGTTTAGATCGCTACTGTTTGAAATGCAATATGCAGGCATTCTGGCGCAAACTCTGGATGTGCTTGAGTGCTTTTGCTTGGGAAAGGGGATTCTGTGACTTTAGGTCAGTGGGAACCAGATATTGATTGGGGCACTGGGGTTTTGACAATTTCTGCAGCTGACCATGACTTTAGTTTGATTGTGTATGAGTAAGTGCATTTGGGGCTAGAACCTGGCTTTTGTACAGGAAATGGAGATGTATTGGTCCTAATGGTAATTGAAAACACAAGGGAAGTCTCTGATGGTAACACACTCCCTGAAGAATGTTCAGTTTCCACTAACTGGTGTGCTCAATTCATTCTCGAATGACAGTCCTAAGGCCAAACACAAACTCATAAAAGCCTTGTGTTTAAACACGTTTATACAGCAGTTAGTTCTGGTCCTTAAATCTGATTCTCCAAGCACTGATATAGAGTGCTGCAGTGATGACATGTTGTATGCCAACCCAGAAATTACATCACCCTGGTTCGATGTACCAGGAAGCCTTTTCTTCCCTATTGTGACGTACATCCGAGTGAAACGGCTGATCAAACAAGAAAAATTGTAGGATGGGACTTAATTTTGTCCATCAGGAATTGATTGGATCATTAGATGGTTGTAGTTTGCTATTGCTGTGATCTTATGATTTATTAGTATACTTTTAAACTAAAGATAAAATATATTTTCAGTCTACTTTTTATGTGCTTCTCAGAAATATACCTTGACTTATACTAACAGAAAAGTCAGTTGTAAAAGTATATTTGGCCTTGTGCTCAATCATTTGATGGAGATTTAATTAATAGTAGCCTATAATTAAGTAAGTATACTTGGCTTTTGTTTACTCCTTTGACTAATAAATACTTTTTTCATATAGTTTTTCATACTGTCTTATTAACTATAGTTGAGTTGGCTAGTGTAGTGTACATAGGAATTTACTTCAAATCTTTACTCTTAATTTTTCATAATGTCTACACGTGTATCTGAATCAAGCGTGCTGCACACGTCCTAAAAAGTGAAACCAAAGCGCCTCAATCGCCCCCAGGTGGTTGGTCCCAGTATAGCTTATATACCCCGCCCCCTCCATTTATTCTAATGCGACGACAGACAAACTTAAACAATCAAATTACACTTTAAAGCTACACTGTGTGATATCTAGCGGTGAAAAGGTATATGACCATCCAGTGAATATTAGTTTCTGTTCCTCTCAATTCCGATTTCGTTTTAACTCCTACGGTGGCTGATTTAGTCCAAAATTAATATGTCTTCCAGTTCGATCAAGTGATGAGGTTACTTTAGAAAACGATTATAATTTGCAGTTATTTAATTTGTCATTTAACATGTAGGTTATGACATCTATAATAGTGAATGAATGATGAATAATAGTTTTACCTTTACGTTATTTTTTACCATTTCATTGCTAACATCAGAGCTCAGGTTCCCAGACGAATGCAAGCTAATATTAGTAAAGTAACTTTTATCTGTGCTATCGTTATTCTGTATGTTGTACGACATCACTAGCGTAAGGCAAAGTTTACATTGTAGGCTATATCAGTCTCAAGCAATCCCCCTCTTCACATTCGACACCGTGCCATCGAGTGTTAAAACGCGAAAGGCGAAGCTTGAATTTACGGGTATGTCCCTCTTTGGCTAATGTACTTTCAAGATGGAGGGTCAACATGGCTACGCGCCGTCGAACCCCTCACCCGTATGTATTTTCAATGGCATATTATACACTTACGAGAATACTTTATTACTTGAAATAAGTAAATATACATTAATGGGCACATATATTTTTGAAAGAACTAAGTGTTTTTAGCTAAGAATAAACTAAAAAAGTTACACAGTGTAGCTTTAAATATTTTTTCCCCAAATATATTTTCTGTCATTTAAGTAGTTTTTATCATGCTGTTGAAAGTTTAAGTGTACTGGGGTGGGACGTCATGATTGACAGCTGTAATTGATAGCTTTGACTGCTCACAGAGGCACCAACAGGCTTCTTTCTGGATTTTCAAGGGGAGATAGCTTTCATTTCTACGTTTCCATAACTGTTTATTTCACGTCGATATAATGAGTTTTTCAGCATTAAACTGTACAGGTACTGCGGGAGTGTGAGCAGGGTTTTGATATTGTTGCTCTACTTCCTGCTCTCTACTCCGCAGACGCAGGCCCCAAAGCAAGATGTCAGCACCATTAAGATAGTGAAGAGGTATCGTTCATCTTTTTTTTTTACAGTCTATGATCTGAATGCATACTGAAGAGAAATCACTTTAGGACCCAGCGGAACAGCCATTTGCTCCATATAGAGCTATAAGGCCATGGAATATCATGTTATATTATCTTTTTCCCACATGAGGTCGGCAAAGACACCCAATGTAAGTTATTTTGAGCTGAATTAAAAATGTGAGTCATTTTGAATTGATGCTGAAAGAATGTGAAGAATGTGCTTAAATTATTTATTATTTATTGATAAAATCTAATTATTTAAAGGTAAATACAATTATTGCATTACATTAAATTTTAATAAAAATAGAACAAATAAGCGTAATATAAATTAAGTATAATTTTAGGGGTTCGCCGCGAGGGAAGGATGTGGGTAAAGAGTACAGAATCTCCGGTATATGGGAAGTTCAGATCATTTTACTGACTCTTTACTGATCTCGTTCAGCAAAATAACCAAATCTTTTTTTCAAATAATTTCGTTCTGAAAAAATGAACTTTACTTAAGTATACTTTAAAAAATGAACTTAAAGTATAGAGTGACATGTTGTCTGCAGTGTTTTAGCATTACATAAAAATTAAATTTTAACGTCAGTCTAAACCTAATTACATGAAGTTTATTTAATAACAAAAATTGAATCAACTATAAAAATAAAACACTTTAGTCTTCACTGTATGAATTAAATATACACTGATTTTTATTGAAGCTGCAAAAGTTATTCCGTCAAGAATAGTGAGTGATTTTCTCTGTCTATTGCACACAGACAGGTTTAGGCTGCTGTCACTTTAAGAGCTGCACGGATCCAACATAACTGACTGTGTTTATGTGAAATACCCACCAAGACATTTTGACAAAATGTTGTGTGTATTTGGTCATATGAGCTGCATAAGAGAACTGAAATCAGGTTAAAACATTAGGCATGTCACACGTATGTAACAGTCATGTGTCCAGTATATTCTCTGCCATCTGCTCTGGCCTAGAACTTTTTGTAATCTTTTTAAGTATAAAAATCATTCAGTTATCATAAGCCATTGGGATATGTAGGCTACATTTGCAATATTAGGGTATTTTTTATATATCGCATGCGGTCCTTATTTCCATACACAGTTGTGCTGTGGGTGTTGAAATATACCCAAAAGAGCAACTCTCTTGCTCGTGTAAAATTGCTTAATTGTTTCTTCAATTTTCATTACTTCAATCTAATCTAAATTACAAAAGCAAGCACACATCATACATAAAACCTTCTGTCTGCTATTCTTCTACAGCTGTCTCTTACCAATCAGTGCCATCAAGCCCAGCAGGGCTCTCTCCAACCGGGCAAGGAGTTGGAAAGAGCGCCGTGCACCCTGCTCTGGGTCTCAGCATCCCAAACTCACTGCAGATGTGGAGAGCTGCAAGGTCAGGGCTGGAAGTTAAAGAACAAATTCAGAACAGAAGTTAGGGAGCCCATTGGTGTTATGGAAAAGGGACATCCTCCATAGTAAGGTCAGGGTTGTCTAGAGAGCATGTGGCCACTTTAAACACATCAGAGATTTGAATGTGCATATGAGAGACATATGCAAGTACATCAATACACTTTATCTTTGGCTGTTTTATCTTACTTTTTCTTCTGACCGAGTAGTCCAAGATCTTTTTAAATGTCAAAGCTGATGGCTAAAGGAACCTCTGAACTTTGGCTTCTGTGTTCATGGAGCTGGCTTGATTTTCTTTAACCTCTTGTTTCAGAGAATATCCGACTGGCAATTTCCTGTCCATAAATCATGTTGAGTTTCTTTCATGCTCAACACTAGATGGATTTTATAACTATAAAATGTTTGCATAGAAAAAATAACTATATCAAAGAATGTGTGTTTAAAACTTAAATTTTTAATGTTAAAAGATTAGTTCACTTAAAAATGAAAATGACCCCATGATTTACTCACTCTTAAGCCATCCTAGGTGCATATGACTTTGTTCTTTCTGGTGAACACAATCTGAGTTATATTAATAAATATCCTGATGTTTCCAGGCTTTATAATGGCAGTAACAGGGTATATTGTTCAAAAAAGTTCAAAAAAGTGCATCCATCCCTCATATACGTAGCCTACTCCACACGGCTCTGGAGGGTTAATAAAGGCCTTCTGGAACGGAGCCATGTATTTATAAAGTTTTAAATATGGATATTTTTTCTTACACAAAGTAAAGCTTCCGCCAGACCACATTTAACCGTATTTAACACAGAAAAAAGTGTACCGTCGTTAATGCCTCTCACAGTTCAAACGTTATCTGACGTTGTACATCGCGCCAGTCACGTTTTTTTCTTAAGTTGAATATATGGAAGGAGGTCCGGCTGTTAAATATGGATATTTTTCTGCAACGCATCGCTTCGCCTCAGAAGGCCTTTATTAACCCCCGGAGCCGTGTGGAATAGGTTTGTGATGGATGGGGGCACTTTTTAAGCTTCAAACTCGTGAGCGCCATTCACTCCCATTATAAAGCTTGGAAGAGCCAGGGTATTTATCACTATAACGTTAACTGCAATTGCATCCATCAGAAAAAAGAAAGTCATATGCACCTGGTGGCTTGAGGGTGAGTAAATCATTTAAATTTTTTAAGTGAACTAATCCTTTAATGTTATCTGCAACAACTTCAACAAGTTTTTTCAGATTCCCAACTGCATCTTGAACGCTGCGCTTCCAGTGAGTGCTATGCTATCCACTGTGCTTGCACTGTGCAAATCTAAAATATTTTGAAACCTAATTTCCTGTTTCCTGCTTGAATCCTTTCTTCTGCCATGCTATGAATTGCCTCAGGCTCCCTAGCACCTTCATCCCATCATATTGGTGTAAAATTTGGATGCCAATTTGTTTGAGTTAATAGGTGACAGTCGATGAAAATACTTTCTGAAGTCCTGCTGGAGTTGGCATGACAAGCGGCCTTTGTGTCTGAGAGTTTAGAAGTTAAGTGTTTAGAAACTTCGGCTGAAACTCGCTGCATCAGCGCTTTGATTTATTTCTTATTTGTGTGTTTTAGGGTTGGTTCACCCAGTATAAATAAACCTATAGTGAAATGATCGTGTATACATATCCTGCCCATGAAACAAAGATTATTTTTGATTAAGTGCTCTCAAATGTTCATTAGCTGAGATTCAAAGGCTTATTCAGAAAGGTTACGGTGTGTTGAAATGAGGTGGGTCATTAGAGCTCAGTATTATCAATCTTAGCACCACCCTTGATGAACAAAGAAAAATGTGTTTGTTGATCTTAACAAAGTTTTTTTAATTTGGGATAAGGTATTTCTTAAAGTGACTGTTTTACCACCACAGGAATAAATTACATTTTAAAAAAATATTACAATGGAAAACATTTAAAATTGTAATAATATTTAACAATATTACTGTTTTATATTATTAATCAAATAAATGCAGTCTTGTTGAGCATGACTTCTATTAAAAACATAAAATAATTACCGACCCCAAACATATTGCAATGAGAGTCTTTCTCACCCAGTGTTGTCAGCACTTCTAGGCAGCCGATGCTAAATATAATCAGAATGTAGTCAATTTTTTAATCTCGTCAATCCCAAATAATTAAACAATACAGTCTTTCTTCGCTAATATCCTATATGTGCTTCTTTCCAATGTGCCGTGACAAATTGATTTGACATTTATCCTCAGGCATCGTTTTGGAAAGAAATATGACTTTATGGATTTGGCCTAAATTTGTCTTTTGTCTTGACATACCAATAATGTATTCAGTCTTAGAAACACAATTATCATATTTTCATTGATGTGCCCCCTCCATCTTTTGCAGCCCATGTGTTTTCTATCAGAGCCCCTCACTGTGGCAGCACAGTTTGGCACAGATAAATTCCTCATATTGTGACAAATGCTCATTACGTTTTCAGGAAACTTTATTAGAAATGAATATATCTGCACTATGAAGTTGGACCTTGGGTGTCAACAGACTTCCAATGCACACATACAGTTACTGTTCTCTTTCCCAAATCTGCATCAACTGTCTCACGTCTCTGCTTGTGTTACATGCTTCTCTCCTGAAAACATGAGGCTCTGATTTCAGAACCAGGCCTGCTGATAAAATCAGGATTTAATAGACAAATAAGGTAAAATTGGATTAGCGTTGCAATCTGCACAGTCATCTTACATCTGTGTTTGGGGAAAAGCTGAAGCAGACCAACACTACTCCTATCACGGCCTATAATCGCAGTTCTCCATGAGGACCTGCAATAAGGCCCTGCCATTGGCCCATCACTCAATAACTGGGCTAATGGCCTAACACTTCCCATTAATAAATGACTACTTCTCCTGGCCTCTTGCTCCTTCAGAGGTGATATTCATCACTGCTCTTAATTTTGTTTATCTTTTCATGCTCTCTCCCCTCAGCGATGGCCATCAATTAGCCACTCTGGCCTTCCTCTTCACGGCTTCAGCCCGTCGGCCGGCAGGGTCAAAGGGTTAATATAAGAATGAGCCTAATTTCCAAACAGCTTTAAGTCCCAAGAGGTCTCTGGAATGTGAAGAGGTGGTGCTTAAACGCTGCTCTCCAGGCCAAGACGATCAATATATTATGAGCTAAGACAACCGAGACGGTAATACAAGGCAAATTATCATTGTTGCTGTGTTTCGGCGTTGTAGTGTTGGCCCTCTTGCTCTGCAATGCAACAATGAGGTCAGGGAATAGCAAAATGCAAGGAAGAATGATTGCTGTATAGGATCTGTTGTTTTTCGTACAATGTTTGAATTTGATCTTGGTAAAGGTTTTTTTTTTTTGGAGTTGTTACTACTGCCCAGTATTTTTAGAAGCAGTTTTCAGCATTTTTTATTTATTTATTTTTAAATCATTCAGTCTAATCTAATTTCTGTTAACATTGCATGCAGTAGTTTAATAATGCCACAGTATTAAAATAATTGAGGGCAAGATTATACATTAAACAATAGGCTACATTTATATAATCATAATTCGGTTTTCCAGAACATTTTAAGGCAGGTGCTTTACTTGTTTATCTTTTGTAAATATATGCCTACTCATTAAAAGACAATGATAATATTATGATAATAAAAATATCATATGCGCATTTTAAAATTTAAGCGATACATATACAGCTTAGACGTGTATATGAGACTATATGCCTGCTTTAACAGTAGTTCATCTTCATATAGCAGCATTCCTCTGGATCTGCTTTTAATTTAGTGGGGTTCCTCTCCAGACAACTTGGAAAAGTGCGTAACATGAGACGTAAAAAAGTCTGTGTGATAAATACAGAGCACTAACGCCGCTGGCCACGCATTAGTTATAGATTGTAGCTTTTGACACAGTATGTAAACGAAATAGGTTAAATAATTGGATTACAATAAATCATTAATAACTACTGGACATGTATTTTTTTGTTCGTTGTAAGAGAAAATTACAAATCTTTATCTCGTATAAGTATATAACGTCAGCACAGCTGCACCATTTAAAATGCAAGACAATTATGAAATTGAATGCGGTTTATAAAACGCTGGGCATTTAGTTTTAAAGTTATGTCTAAGAAAACAAAACCGTGCTAGGAGATCACTTTGGATATTTGTAAAGGGAGGCTATAAAAATTTAAACTCCAAATTAACTTATTTTTATAGCCACTTATGGACTTTAAAACTAAAGTTTGTTTTGTTTTTTTCTTCAATGTGGGGCACTATTTATACGCCTTCACTGTTAGTTGCAGGCCCTTGTTTCTTTCCTTGCTGTGCTCGTTAGACAAACAATATGTTATGAATAAAGTGAAAGGCTATGTTATGAGAATGTCATGATGCTGAAAACAAATGTTGAGTATAAGGTGTGCACATGCGGCTATGTTTGTAATACACACAGAGGTCCATGGCATAGGGTTAGACACGAGCCCTTTTTACAAGAGGATTCTCGAGTCTGATCCTAATAATTATCCCAATGAACTCAAATTGAGCCCTATGGACATGTGATATGATCCTTGTGACAAATGATCCAGAGCTGCTACAAAACGGACTTGCTTTCATGAAACTTATTGTCCTCCGTGTTGCCGACAGGGGTAAAAAAAAAATATATATATAGCCTAGCTACATTTTAAATTAAACTAATTTGAATATTGATAGCCTACTTATACATTAGGCTATATTGCGTTGCTTTATAGCTAATTTTACCTAATTACTAATGCATTTTGACTGATCAAATAAACTTAAAATATCGGTCCAAATGTTTAGGACGAGTTATTCCTATAAATTTCTATGTATTTTATTTAATCATTCATTTGGAGTATAGATGTAGCCTAATGCTGGATTGCATAACGTTCCCATGTGAACGTTTTTTAAGGTTATTCCTATAACCACAATAATAATTTAGTTCCATAATTAGGCCTACGACTAGCCTATTATATAGCCTACTGTAGGCTACACTGTGCAATCTATAGGTAAAATGTATCACGTAAATTATATTGCTATATCTTTTAAAATCATCTTACCGTATTATTAAAAATATTAATGGTTCGCTTATGTGGTTGTTTCTAATGCGATTTTCACTTTGAATTGGTTATAAGCAATAATGTGATTGACGACTCATAAACTTATAACGACAAAATCCAAAGATGTTTTCCATTTTTATGATCGTCTTGTTTTATTGTCAAAAATTATTTGTTGCTGTCATGACCTCTATTTCCTTCAATGATAAATACAGGGAACGTTTTGTCCTCCAAATAAACCCCACCACATTTTAACACAGTCCTCCGGTTCATTATAACTAAATGACCGCTGTTATATATTTCAATATCAGTGCGTTTATTGTTGTTTTTTTTTACTTCTTCTTCTTCTATAAAACAAATTTTGTTTTAATGTTTCAGGGTAGATTATTATTTTTTACTTTTATCCATCCAGTTTGCTTTTTAATTGCCCACTTTTCGAGAAGAATATAGAGGTCGCTAGACGTTGACTTTTTATTACTGTAATTTTTTTAGTGTATAAATGTATTTCTTTATCCATATTCATATTACTCTTAAGCCCTGCTCATAAAGAAAAACAAGTTATGGAGGCTGATTAAAACTTTTCTTGCTGGTAAACTATACGGGCCTGCTTTTGTTCCCCTGTATTCCTCAAAGAAGCACATTTCATTCTTCACAAAGATTCAAGGTTTCGATATGTGGCAGATTTATGGGCAGAGTAAAATAATAATAATAAAAGTAAAGCTTTGCGCTGGCACAGGCAGCGAGCTGGGCTTCGAGGGAGAAATGGGATCTTGGGGGAAAACTAATGATGAAGAAAGATCTCCTCAATCCAAGCTCCTTAATTAAATGCACGGAAAGAACGAGAGAGGCACTGCACATCTGGATTCGATCTGCGCCCCTTTGATGGCATCAAGTGTTCTTTTCCCAGACCTAGGAGGCTGACGGAGGCAGCTTGGAGCCTGAACTCATGTCATTGCGACACATGCAGAGCTCGATCCCCTCCTGTCGAGAGACTCTTTAAAAGCGCACGCAATGCTTCGACATCCTCTGTAAACCGATTCAAAAAGAACAACATTTTAGTGTCACATCATGGACTGACACCAAATAACGCACGATACCCATAAGAGCTTTGCCAGTGTGTAACTTTGATCATTTTAAGTGTTCGTGATTAATATAGCTTAACATCAGCTAAGCTTAACAAGACGCTTTTGCCTATGCAAACTTATCTTTAAGACACCACATCGTGTTGTTTAGTAAGGTTACAGACTATTTTATGCATGAAAAACAAAAGTGATTTTGACCACTACAAAGACATTTAAATCTGTTCAAATCCCAGCTGTGAAATGCAATAAAGGCCACCGACAAATAATCATTTTCAAGTTGATAAAAATGACGACACAGAAAATAATATTTTTTGGACAAAATGTGATTTTTCATAAATAAAAGGTCTAAATAATTTTGGTTTTGAAAACAACGCATGACAACAAAAATGGATTCATGTTATGCTATTGGTTTGGATTAATATAGGCTATGACAAAAAAAACTGCTTTTTTTTTTTTTTTTTTAAGAAATAGGCTAATAACAATAAAAGATGACAAACTAGCTACATATGTCAAAATTTAATTAGACATTGTAGTCAAAGACTAGCATATATTTTTTTCCATTTAAACCCAAAATAATTTCTAATGAACAACGTTTAATTCAGAAATATATAGCCTATAGTTCATCATATTTGTCGTTTTTATTATTATTATTATTATTATAGGGGTTTTATTTTATCAATCGCATTTTTAATGTAGCAGATAGGCTATAGTTGAACGTTAGAAACGCAAACAAAAAACATTGCCACGTAATTATAGTTCCTTGTATGTCTATCATCCCTCCCCAGGGCTTCAAATGCTCGTGTATTTTGCTCTCAGGCTCCCCTCAGCGCCAGTGTGTGCCGATTGAAGTACCGGAGAAAGGAGCTGAGAGAGGCTCGTCCGACCTCCTACTATTGGGGCGTAAATCGTTCATCTGTGCCATCAAACCTTTCTCGCCAGATTACTCCTTCCCTCATTCTCGGAATGAGAGGAGAAAGTCCCTGTTTCAGAAACTAAGAGGGAGTCGTCGGGTAAACGGCGAAGACTTGGGAGTTCTAGATTTGGAGATGTCTTTCGGTGATGCCTTTTTCCACAAAGACGCGTGACTGTCAAGTACGTTACTACTCGAGCGATAATTACGCTTGTTTGGATCCATGTGAGACTGAACTACGGATGTAGAAATCAAAATCGATCTGTTTGTCGAATATAGAGAGATTGTTTATGGTCAAAACTTAACCCATGTTGGTTATAGGTAGAGGATTCATTGGGTTTCGCCAGTTTGCGTCATGACTTCCAGCTATGCTCATGTAATGGACAGACAAGCCACGCTACCTAACCGACTGGAGAGTCAGATCACCGCGAATCAGGATCATTTACAGGCTAAGAAGAACTTTTCCGTGAGCCACCTGTTGGATCTGGAGGAAGCGAGGGAGATGGTGGGAGCTCAAGCGGAGGAGAGTGTAGGAGAGGCGGGCAGGAGTATGCTGGAGTCTCCGGGACTGACCAGCGGCAGCGACACGACACAGCAGGAGAGTAAGTGCATGAGTAGCCTGTAACATGGGTGAAGTATCAGGATGGATTTGTCCAAATTTAATAATAATTATAGCTAAGAGTTAGACTAAAAAAAAAGTCTGGCAAAAAAAATAAATAATTGGAAATGCTAGGCTACTTCATTAACATTAGCTACTTCTCTTTATGGTCTCCCAATTATTAAACATGAGTAAATGCAATGAATTTGCACGCGCAAATATTGATAACACACTATGAACACATGGCTACACATGAACTAATAGTGATTAGCACCTCAGCGTGCATAAACCGGTCACGTCAGCAGATATGTGACACATCAGTAAGAGAACTGAAGGATGCGGGTCACTTTAGGCATGGCGTTACAAGAGGACACAAGTCCCAGCTCTCTGCGCTCTGCTTTATCTACTCGATGTGCGTTTAGTTAGCAATTAAGACATGTAATTAATTGAAGTGTATTGTTGCATATATAGGCATTCCAAACATAAACTCCACTCGTTTAAATAATAGGCCTACCTAAAATAACCTACAGCCAGACTAAAACAAATATACCTATAAGGTTAAAATAAAACAATATCAATGCAAAATTTAAATTTTTAAACAAAAAAGTGGTATTTTTCTAAACTTTTCATACTGTCATAGCAGACCAACAGTATTTTTTCTGTTTCTTTTGATTTAATATTTTCCCCTCAATGAAGCCAAAAGCAAGTGATCTCGGATCTGCAAATTCATATTAGGAAATATAGGCAATAGATATTGTAAATGTCTAGAGCCTACGTTTCAGATTTAAATAGTCCAAAGTTCATTGAATTAATTAGTCTATTAGACGTGCATTTTCCAAACTATAGGCCTAAGGGTAGTTATTATGTTTTAACAACTTTCGTTTATTTTTATACATTATTATTTATTAACATAGGCTTTGTATATTTTTAGGCTTCATATTCATAAATTTAAACCTAAAACATTACGAAAATGACTAGGCCTAAAAGAGCCTCTTGCTCATATAGGCTACCGTCTTGTTTTGCAAAAGCTATAGGCTAATTCTGTCTACATGATGGGCTTAAGCCTATTTTTTTGCAGATACAATTTTAAATCTTTCTCTTTGAATCAACCAAGCCACGAAGATTAACATTTTAATAAATAGGCTACATGCTGGACGCGTGTATTTCGTACAGAGGGAGAAATACAAATTAGAAAAAAAAATATATGGAATAAAAAAGACTCGAGGGCATTTCTGAACAATTTACGCCACATTACAGATGTGAATTCAGTGTATTTTAAGATGCGGCCTCTGAATTACCATAACTGAAATGAAGATAAATCTCCAGTTGGCCTAAGCGCATATAGCTGATAAAAGACGATAAAGTCGAGATGATTTTCGTTGTCACCAAGCCGAGCACACAGCTGTCACACGGGCTGTTTATGCTCTGGGCCCAGTGCTGATAACCTCTTCTTTCAACTCTCTTTGACTTAACGGCCTTGTAGGAATTGGCGCGAATCGATTCGTCACTGGGGTATTTTGTCCCTCTCTGGGAAGTTTTATGGAGCGATTTAAGAACTGATTGATGTATCCAAAGAGGAGTGAGTCTGCAACTATCTGCTTCTCCAAAAATTATATCATTGCCATTTTACTACTAGAAGAAGCCAGAATACTTTTAGAAAGATAGTAAAAGAAAGAAAATAGAATTTGTATTTGATGTAGCCATAGGCTAATCTGTTTTCTATGGATACATAGTTTGTGAAAACTGATAGGCCTAGTTTTAACCTATACAACCTGATGATTGTATTATGTTCCATTTCTGTATGTGTAATATTAATATAATAATTAATATTATAATGTATATAAAATGATGCTAGACTGGATGAAATACAAATAGTACATCACATCAATTACTTTATTTAATAACATACTTTAATGTAAAAAAAAAAATCCTAAAAATCTGTCTACGCACTTTTGTCACAAATCACATTTCTTAAAATATTTTATGTAATCATGAGAAAAGTCAGGAAATTAAAAAAAGTAATAATTTGGCACATTTTTTCACAATATAATAAGAGACTGGAGTCATATTGACAACAAAAAGAACATAAGGGGTAAGCGGGTTTATTAACCTATAAATGTGAGTGTTGAAAACGTATAAAATTGGAAAAAGTTTTTTTTTTTAAATAAATAAATAAGGATCAGTGTTCTTGCTTACACTCTTTAAGCTTTGATTAGGATATGGTTTTAGGAAGGATCATCCATTAAACAGTTATAAACGTACAGTTTTTCTAAGAAATGTTTGTGACTTTTGGCTGAATTTCCATTCACTAGTTTGAATTTAATATCCTTTTTCCAGGTTGTAACCTGTTTAAGTACAGACCTACTATAATGGTGATATTCATACCATCCTTAAATCTGTGTATGTGTGTGTGTGCAGATGAGCAACTCAACTCAGAGGAGAAGAAAAAGCGTAAACAGAGGCGGAATAGGACCACGTTCAACAGCAGCCAACTGCAGGCCTTAGAGAGAGTGTTTGAGAGGACACACTACCCCGACGCTTTTGTCAGGGAGGATTTAGCACGCCGAGTCAACCTCACTGAAGCTCGAGTGCAGGTTAGCAATGGCCTACAGAATGTAATCGTGCTCACTGTCTCCACGTGATGTGGAAGCAGCAGTAGCACATCCCTGTATTTTACCGTCTCCGTTGAATCTAAACACATGATGGTAAGCCTGCTCTTCACATGTACATGTCAAACCGAGCACCTTTCATGATTTTCCAGGTGTGGTTTCAAAATCGGAGGGCGAAGTTTCGACGAAACGAACGTGCAATGTTGGCCAGTAAAAATGCCTCGTTGCTCAAGTCTTTCTCAGGAGAAGTAACAGCCATAGAGCAGCCCATTGTCCCACGACCCGCTCCCAGACCCAACGACTACCTGTCCTGGGGCAACTCACCATCGTACAGGTTAGATCTCAATTTTTATGCCTATGCTGCTGTTTCCATTGGTTGTGCAGAAGGTTAAGAATATTCTGGGTTATTTACAGATGAATGAAAATGGACGGCATCTGCAGCATGAATATAATGTTGCCGTCTCTCATTTAAATAAATGCAAATAAAAGTAGTATACTTGTGTTTGACACTATCACACAATTTCTAAAGTATAACAATGAGATTCAAACATGAAAAGTGTTAGTATGAGACCAGTGTGTGACCTGTCAGTGCAAAGTTACAGTACATTCGAATCAAGGTCATAGGGTTCAGTGCAGGGAAAGTATGCAATGTAAATCTATACAATAACTGGTAACACTTTACGATAAGATTAAATTTTAGTTAACATGAGCTAAGATATTTTGAGAGGATATTTTAAAGAACACAGTTGACGGCACCCATTGACTTCCATAAGGAAACAAATACTATGGAAGTCAATGGGTGCCGTCAACTGTGTTCTTTAAAATATCTTCTTTTGTGTTCAACAGAAGAAAGAA
The DNA here is from genome assembly GCA_023029165.1 of Gobiocypris rarus. Lineage (NCBI taxonomy): Eukaryota > Metazoa > Chordata > Actinopteri > Cypriniformes > Gobionidae > Gobiocypris > Gobiocypris rarus. The sequence continues at coordinate 42,040,716 of CM040915.1, read as the reverse complement.
ATGCATACATAATTTAACTTAAGGGTGAGAAAGTGATGGCAAAATTTTAATTTTTGTCTATTCCTTTAATGAGCATGCGTAAAATGAACCAACAGTGAACAGTTGTATTTATTAACTAACAATGAGAGAATTATAAATACTGTAACGTACTGCTTAATGTTAGCTAATATACATTAACTAATGAGACCTCATTGTAAAGTGTTACCCAATATTTGCAATGTCAGTAGCTATGGATAAAAGCGTCTATGTAATTCTGTGTAACTATCCATAACGCACTGTTTACATGGAGCTGAGTTCTGCAAACTTCACCTACAGAAATGACATCAGTGATACATAATTATTAATAAGAAGTAGTTTAAAGGATCGTTTAGACACTCTACAACTTGAGTAAGAAGCATTTTAGGGACGATTTCATAAAAATGCTTTAACAGAAATACCACTTTACATTTCTGTTTTAAAAAAAAAATACTTTAACCATATTTTATTCAAACTAAGGGAGTGAAAATTATTATAATGATGAATTATTAAAAAATATAAATTGATTGTCTTGAAACCAGAAATGTGGTGCCACAAAATATGCTATCCATATGAATTCAGTTTTTCATCAGAAACATATTAACCATTTTTCTCCAAGTAAATAAAATGAAAAGAGACAGAACATGAATTGCAGATCTTTAATATTATTGAATAGGGGCGTAACAGTACGCTCATGTCACGATTCAACACATATCAGGATACTGATCTCTTGATATGATAGACATATGGTAAAAGGTTAACAAAAATGTACTCTTGATTAAAATGCTAAATTTGGTATTATATATATATATATATACACACATATACACACACATGTATATATATAGTACTGACACTAAAACTTTTTTTTTGGCTCAACTATACACAATACAGATTGTCACTATTCACAATACATATTGTTGCATTTTTGTATTGCGATATTGTGACAATATATTGTTACACCCCTATTATTGAATTATTCATTATTAATGAAAATTGTGACCTCTCATCCTGACAACCTGACTTCTTCTTTACAGCGCCATGGCAACTTATTCTCCATCATGCGCTAACAACAACACAGCCCAGGGCATGAATATGGCCAACAGTATCGCCAACCTGAGACTGAAGGCCAAAGAATACAGCCTGAACCAGGTACCCACCGTCAACTGAAGTGGACAGCAGGGCTGTCAGAGACTCTGAGCCACGTGTCAGAGAGAAATCCCAATGTCCCGACAAAACCGGCATAAATGTTGTTTTCTGTCCTCCTATATGTGTTTTACTCTTATCCATCAATTCTACAAGGAAACGAGAATTTCTCCAAGGTACTGAGCTTTCCTAAACCAATGATTTACATAAGACTGTCATGTTTTTGGCATGTGGGAAAATGACATGTGGGAAAATTCAGTTTTGGAAAGCACAAAATGGAAACTTTTTCTGTTCGCACTCACTGTGGCAGCATGAGTGTGGTCATCCCGCTTGAAGACCGTGGCTTACTATAGATTTCTTTCTCAAGACTGTTGCCGACCACAGGGATTTGATGACCTCTGCGGAATCCATATACTACAATCTTGTGGACATCTGGGAAGTTTTTAGGATTTCCTCTCGATTTCTACTTGGAACTCATAACTATGCACTGAGGCCACAAATTGGGATTTGGATATTTTGATTATTTGGAACTGGGTGAAATTTGGCTACCTTATTAATGTATTCTAAAATCACTCTTCACTGTTTTCAGTTAAAACATGCTGGGGTTATTTGTTCGTTTTTGGCATATTCAGAACTAGCCATATATGTAAGTAATGAATTTGGAGCCTTGTTGATTTTACCCATTTATTTTGTCTAAGCATATCTAAACATGTAATATTCCTTTGCAATAAAGATGTCCAACGGCATTGCGCTTCAGGGTTAGAGTGTCCTCAAACGTCTTAATGGCCTGCCAGAGAACACTTCAGCATTTACAACAATTTGACCATGTTTTTACCTCAAATATTTTTAAGATTCACTAATAAGCATGTATATAGACTTTTCATATTCTCTGGTTTGTTCTGTTGCTGGCAGCAGGTCCACATATCGGATATCAGTTCTTATTTCATTATGTACGTATAGCCTCAGAAGAGGTGTTTTAGAATAAAACTAGATGAAACATTCTCCCACTACTGGCCCATTGAATGACACCATTACACAACTGAAGGAAAGGCAGGTGAAATCATTGAGAAACCCAAGAGTAGTGAGAGTGCAGATGGTACGTGTGCTTTTGCAAAGTTTGTGGGCTCCCATGGATGGCTGTTACTCTTTTCTTCTCTCAGTGTGAACATCTACCTTTAAAGTGTAAAATAACTCCTTGTCGGGACTCCTGGGGGTTTCGCGAGAAACAGTAGAAAGCTTCCTGCGGCTCTTTTCCCCTCCACCCGTTTTCAACTCTGTTCTTTTCTAGGGTAAACAAAAGCAAGGAAACTACAAAATTTAGCTAATCAAACTGGTCATTTACAATGTGATCCAAACACTTCTAGCGCTGTTGCTCTTCCCCTGCCAGCTATCGTTCCATTAAGGTGCTTGTGTATTTGCTTTGGATTTGAGAGCGTTTTAAAGGTTGAAGAGAAAAATCAGCTGACAGGAGCCTTTGCGTTTTACTACCTGATGATGGAGACTTTGGTGTTGCGAGGTGAACTTTGATTCCTTTAAGCAGTCTTCAGGGCCGGCGCTGTTAATTTTTTGTTGAACAGGAATGTTTACTTTCAAAACAGTCTGTTTATGGCGCAGGAAGCGATCGTTTGAGTTTAAGTGGCCTCGGGCTGTTTTTGAACGGCTGACACTGGCTTGTTTATGTACCTGATGGCTCCCTAGGTCTGCTGATTACATGTGACCTCAAGTGACCTCAGAGACAGTCAATCGGAGGAAGGGGGTGAGCCGGTGAGTTGTTTTCCTTTTCATCTGTCTTTCAGCTCTGTGAAAGAAATCTGTCAGCTGTCATCAATGTGCTCCAACAATTTGTTTACATCCTGTTTTGCGGGATGAAATGAGATTCTCACACAGCATTGCTAAAAACCATAGATGTCAGTGCACTAAATTAGTGCACTTTTAATTATTGTATCAGTTGGCTATTTTATTGTGCATGCTCTTTTTACATTTTGATTACCTTTGTCATCATCTAACACTTACTTAAAATGAATATACACTGCTTTTCAAAAGTTTGTAAGATTATTATTTTAAGATATTAATACTTTAATTCAGCGAGGGTGCATTTAAATTGATCAGAAGTGACGGTAAAGATTATAAATTTATATTGAAATTAAATGCTGTTCTTTTGCACTTTCTATTCATCAAAAAATCCTGAAAAAATCTCAGCTTCCCCAAAAATATTAAGCAGCACAACTGTTTTTAACATTGATAATTATAAGAAATGAATCCGCATATTAGAATGATTTCTGAAGGATCATGTGACGCTGAAGACTGGAGTAATGATGTTGAAAATTCAGCTTTGCCATCAAAAGAATAAATAGCATTTTGAGATATTTAAATAGAAAACGGTAATATAATTTTACAATGTTTCTGTTTTTATTTTTGAGCAAATAAATGCAGCCTTGGTAAGTATGAGAGACATTTAAAATACAAAAAAATGTATCGATCCCAATCTTTTGAAAAAAGTTAGTGTATAAAGTTAGTTAATCTTTAACAAATCTAATTTTTATTTTTCATATTATACTTTATGATGTTGTTATGCCTATAAATCTATAAATTCACTTGTAGCATTTAAGCTATTTAGACAGAACAGTGGAGAATGCAGAACTGGTCCCCCAAATTAACCTCCGCTTCAGTCAGATGAGTTTGAATATATGGTGTTATTCTAACTGTAAAAAAAACCAATGGAAGATAAGGTTGTGTAACATTCAATAAATTGTTGCGTTAGGCTTTCCAAATACAGTTGGCAGCAGCCTCTTCACATCCAAGAAGTCCAGATTAGGGCCGAGTACATTCCCGATTGGTTGACCGCTCCCGAGTTAGCAGTGATGGACAAGAACTGTGTTTCTCAATGATCCGAGTTTGAGCATTTTCTTACATGATGCATCTATATTAAATTTCCAGTCATTATTCCATTTGTGATGCCTTTAATGTGGTTTCTCCCCACAAGCTGGGCTCGTTCCATCCAATTTACAGCGGAATCTTTATGATCCAAGCAGTTCATGAGTCAAACCCTTTCCAAATAAAGCCGTCCTCTGAGGACCTGCAATACACGGGATGTTCACTTTGGAGAGGGAGCCATTTCCTATTTTGACAGTTTTTTTTTTTTGACACTACCCTCTTTGAACCATTTATATCAAGGTCGATGGGCCTTGAAGGTTCCTTAACAAAGTAAGTCTCTGGTTGGAGGATTTTTAATGATACATGCAGAAAGCTGGACGAATTCGTTACTGTATTCGCCAACGTCAACCCAACACCTAAGAATGAACTTATTCGTAAGTTTTATCCTGTAATGTTCTCGGGTGGGCTACTATGCTCATATATGTTTGTTCACACTTTAGATTTAATAAATAATGAAAAGTCTTTGCTCATGTCCCAAGGAGAGCTGTTTGAGGAAGCCACTAGAAAAGAAAGAAAAAACAACTTTCATGTTGTCTCCTCTGTCCCCCTGCCTGGGCGTCCATCTTACCTTTCACAGCCTGGGCTCGCTGACCCCAAGTGCTTCCAGATGTCGTCTAGCTCTAACCTGAGCCCCAGTGGCCCTGATCATACGTCCACCCCACCCCCACATCCCTCTGCACCCTGCAGCCCTCTGACAGAGCCTCCCCATGGACGGACAGCTCCACAGATGACAAGCGAGCAGCTCACCCCCATCAACCTCCACATCTGGAGCCCATTAAGAAGGAGACAGTCAGAGAGAGAGAGAATGCTAAAGAGAATGGGGTGGGGGTTCAGTTAAACTAGTGTTGGCTGAACTGTGGTTTGATCTCTCCTCAAGCCGTTACCTTTGAAAATGCCACTTTTCTTATGTATATAGCTCATTATAGTAAACATAATTGTAGATAATCTCAGGGAAAATCGATACAATTACCATGTAAATAAAAAGAATTCTAATTATGACCACATGGGTTATTATGTATCATACATGTACTGATAACATGCTACTTTTAATTAAATCATTAAAGAAATCTGTCATTACTCACTCTCATGTTGTTTCAAACCCATGCTATTTTTAACATGGATTTTTTTGAAGAAGAACATTATTTAACAATTCATAATAATCATGGGCTGTCAAGCATTAAAAAAACACTGTAAAAACACCACAGTGCAAAAACAACTTCTTAATGAGTTTAAACTTATTTTCCATAAAAAAATGTCTAAAATCCTTGAAAACAGGATACGTTTATTTGAGAAGCAACACTGAAATATAATTTGTAAGTGCCAAGACAAAATACATTTATATTAAAGATCCACAACATTTTAATTTAGTTTAATTAAGTATTGCTTCTCAAGTACATTTATATTGTTTTAAAGATTTTAAAAAATATTTTAAAATATTTAAATAATAAAATATTCAAATTAATTTCAGTTGTTTTTACAATGGATTTTTAAAAATATTTTCAAAAATAAGACACTCAGTCACTTACACTAAATCATAATTAAACTGTAATAGTTAAACGAAGACGACTTTAGAATTTCAATAAATTTGTTGAGCGATATTTGAGCTTGGCCCATTCAGAAAAAAAAGTAATAAATAATTCAATTTCAATAGATATGTTGTGAGATCAATATATGTTGTGTTGTGCGCTCAGCCCATTCAGAAATAATAAATGTATAAATGTAATAATAATAATAAATGTTTAAAAATAAAATGCAGTTCTAATGAATCATAATAAGAATATCTATTCATCAAACACCAATATTTATGATCTTGGAAAAAAAGTATTTTGTTCCTTGAAGACGGCATTCCAGATTGTGGAAGTTATGAGGCTTTAAACGTTGTTGCATTTTTCAGGGATGATGAATGCTGGAGATGAAATGGTCCAAAATACTGGTCACTTTTTCTCTCACAAAGACACATCAGCCCTGAAAATGACCATGATGATCTTTACAGCATTGAAAAATTTGCTCTAGGTCTGATGAGATGCGCTGACCCAGCAATGGTCAGACTCAGATCGGATGAATGTGTTATAGTTTAGTGTATATTAAAGTTTTTCTAAAGGTCTGTCCTCAAACAACCTCTCCTCTCTTTGATGGAAGTCTTCCAAATTGCCTTCAGGAGAAGTTAGTTGAAATGGACATCTCTAGTTGATAATGCCCTCTGGAGCAGTTTAGACCCAGAACTCATCAAAGCAAACTATCCCAACATTGCTCGGCCAGCCTCTGTTCTCTCTGCTCTCTCCCAGAGGAGGAAACCTTCTGAACCGGCACCTCCCCACACAGGCCTGGCTGACTCTCATTTCCTCAGCATGAGTGAACAGTGATGTGGCTCTCATGTTCGAGTCTGTCATGGTTCATTACTGATCACTCTCAGGTACACAGACATTCAGGGCCAGTGAATGAGTGAGGTGAAACTATAAATGTTCCATATTGGTGTAAATACACATCTGAAACTATTGAATAGCTGTAAGGGGCACACAGGAACTAAATTATTTAAATATCTCCCCATTTTGGATCATTTAGAATAATTTTGAGAATAAACAGGTCAGTCAAATTCTTCAAAATAATTTACATTTAGAGACGTCAGCACGAAAGGCATGTTAAGCTGACAATGAGTATTGTCCTGAAATTTTGTTTTAATAGTTAATAGGATGGCACTCTATTCAATGTGTAAAAGATTTTTACAGATCTATATATTATAGATATCTCTATATCATTACTATTTTAATACAACCCCAAATCAGAAAAAGTTGGGACAGTATGGAAAACGCAAATAAAAAAAGAAAGTAGTGATTTCTAAATTTACTTTGACTTGTATTTCATTGCAGACAATATGAACACAAAATATTTCATGTTTTGTCTGGTCAACTTCATGTCATTTGTAAATATGCATCCTTTCCTGTCATTCAGACCTGCAAAACATTTAAAAAAGTTGGGACAGGAGCAATTGAGGGCTAGTAATGAGGTAAAATGGTTAAATAATGATGTGATTTGAAACAGGTGATGTCAACAGGTGATTGTAATTATGATTTGGTACAAAAGCAGCATCCAAAAAAGGTCTAATCCTTTAGGAGCAACAATGGGCAGAGGATCGCCAGTTTGCCAACAAATATGTGAGAAAATTATTGAAATGTTTAAAAACAATGTTCCTCAAAGAAATATAGGAAGAGATTTGGATATTTCACATTCAACAGTGCATAACATAATTAAAAGATTCAAGGAATCTGGAGGAATTTCAGTTCGTAAAGGACAAGGCTGCAAGCCTAAGCTGAACAACCGTGATCTCCGATCCCTCAGGCGGCACTGCATCAAGAATCGTCATTCATCTATAAGCGAAATCACCACATGGGCTCAGGACTGCTTTGGCAAACCTTTGTCAAGTACCACAATACGTAGGTACATCCACCAGTTAAAAATGTACTGTGCCAAAAGGAAGCCCTATGTTAACAGTGTCCAGAAGCGCCGTTGACTTCTCTGGGCTCGGAGGCATCTGGGATGGACCATCACACAGTGGAAACATGTACTGTGGTCAGATGAATCAGTATTTCAGGTATTTTTTGGGAGGAATGGATGCCGTGTGCTCCGGACCAAAGAAGAAAAGGATAATCCAGACTGTTACCAGCAACAAGTCCAAAAGCCAGGGTCTGTCATGGTATGGGGTTGTGTCAGTGCCCTTAGCAAAGGTAACTTGCACTTCTGTGAAGGCACCATTAATGCTGAAAAGTACATAGAGATTTTGGAGCATAATATGCTGTCTTCAAGAAGACATCTTTGTCCAGGGATGTCCATGCATATTTCAACAAGACAATGCAAAACCACATTCTGCACACATTACAAAGTCCTGGCTGCGGAGGTAGAGGGTACGGTACTTGACTGGCCTGCCTGCAGTCCCGACCTGTCTCCAATAGAGAATGTGTGGCGCATTTTGAAGCGCAAAATGCGACAACAAAGACCCCATACTGTTGCCCACCTTAAGACTTGTTTGCAGGAAGAATGGGACAAAATTACACCTGAAACACTTCATCACTTGGTGTCTTCAGTCCCTAAACGTCTTTTAAGATGAAAAGGAATGGCAACATTACAAAGTGGTAAAAGCTTTACTGTCCCAACTTTTTTTTAAATGTGTTGCAGGTCTGAATGACAGGAAAGGATGCATATTTACAAATGACATGAAGTTGACCAGACAAAACATGAAATATTTTGTGTTCATATTGTATGCAATGAAATGCAAGTCAAAGTAAATTTAGAAATCACTTCCTTTTTTTTATTTGCGTTTTCCATACTGTCCCAACTTTTTCTGATTTGGGGTTGTATTATTATTAGTAGTACTAGTAGTAGTAGTAGCACCCACGTTCGACTTCCAGCTTGTTGTCCTTTCCGATCTCGTCCCCCTCCCACGTTTTATCATTCAACCATATTTTAGTTTTTTTAAAGGTAGCCTAGCCTAACTTTTTTTGTTCAAAATTAACAAAATTCAAATGAGTTAATAGTCAGTAATTCATAGCCTGTCATTCTCCTATGCTGTTATCATAGTGTAAACAGTGCAGCGCTTCCGAGTTCTATAAGGCAGAATGCTGGCTTACCATTGGCCGCCTCTGTTCACGTGAGCACCACGACATATGCGTGTGATGCTGATGTAGGAGCTAGCCAATGGTGAGCTGCTGTTCTACCGTAGAAATCAGAAGCGCTGCACTGTTTACACTGTCAAGACTGTGGGAATCCGACACAGGCAAGAAGAAATTGTTGAATAAAATCGTAATTTTTTTCATAAAATTAAGGTTGAACCACGGTAGTCACGTGGACTATCTCTTTAATACCTTTCTGGCTCTCCGATTTCATCAAAAATATCTTAATTTGTGAATGAAGGTCTAATTGTGCGTTCACACCGCTGGCGGCGAGAGAGTCAAAGTGGCCATAAGTCATTCATTTTCAATGGAGCTCCTGCGAGAGCGATGCGGTGCGGCACGTCTTGGACGATTTGGGCATTGATGGTCGTTGAAATCAACTTTATGGTAATGAGCTACGGCGCGGTTCGGTGGCAACCAATCAGAATGTATAAGTGAGAGGATTCCAGAGAAAGCAGGCCTGTAAACTTTGGTTCTGACCACATTAGTTCCCAAGCAAAATGGAGGAGAGGTTGATCATTGCTGTGGTGGGTTTGATAAGAATGGGCGCAACATTTTTGCTCTAGAACGTTCGTTTTTCAGCGGGCTGTAGGCTGCACACAAAATAATGTTAATGTTAATTAAAGACCACGGCTAGTAAACGTCTCCTATAAAATGCATATTGAACCATGCACTTAACACTTAACCATTAACACAAAAGCCACACCCCACAAATGGCTTTTAATTGGTTTATTTAGTTAGCAAACATATAACTATGATTGTTAAATTCGTTCCATCGATCTGTTTTCTTTTTTACTTTCACATTTGAATGTTTTCATGAGGTTAACTTATACGGTTATACCCTACTTGTGGTCAGTCAGCACAAATGCCGATCAACATGATTGTTTGCTTTGGCCCCTTTAAATAAAGTTTAAAAAAAGACCAAGCATTCGATCTACGTCAGAGCATCAGCTTGTCCACAAATCTTTCTACAGCGTCGTTGGCAGGGGGGCCAGAGCTAATTTTGACGCTCTCGTCAAAGGCGGTGTGAACGAACAGTTATGGGTTTGGAATGACATGAGGGTGAGTAATTAATCACAGAATTTTCATTTTAGGGTGAATTAACCCTTTAAGCCTAACATGCTGCCTTTGGAGGATGCATTCCAAGGCAGGAAGGCATCAAGGCATACCGAATCCAATGTTAGCTTCAATCCAGTCTCCTGAGAGACCTTCATTTGATGGATTTTTTGAAGGCAGTAGATGTAATCTTCACCAGCTATAATATCCCACAATCCTGTGCATTCCCTTCTGTCAGTTAAGTAAAGATGGTGTCTGAAAGTTGCAGTTGGTGGTCAGTTTGTGTGTAAATGTTTGTTCTTGACCAATTCTTTCCACTTCTGATGTCATTCATAGCTAGAAATTACTATTGTAGTTATTTATTTGCTTAGTTATCACCAAAGCATGCTCTATTTTGCTGTAGGTTGTTACGCTGCCTCAGAAGTCTGCCTTTTCAAAGTCATTGCCTGATAAAGCAGCGAATCAGCTGCCTACGTTTTTGGTCGTGTGATGCTGCATCCACAGCACTAGATGTAAGTCCAAGATGGTGCTTTATGAGCCAGCACAGCATAAAGAAATCATGGCTGAGTGCACCTTTAAACATATTTGTAAACCATCCAACTGCTCATGGCATGTGGACCAATTGAAGTACAGTTTTCCTTTCCTTCTCTGTTGCTTTAATGGCAACTCCCTCTTTCCCCAAGTGAAGGAAACAACACTATACTAAAACTCCAGGAGAAGGAAAACAGGTTGAGGCGGAAGACGGCATGAGAGAGTTTTTCTAACAAAGTAGCCACACCATAAATCTGCAGCATAGGCTTATGGAAGGAAGTAGTGATATTATACATCTGTCCCAGAGGCTTTGCACCTTCCTCCCCAGGCTGATTAAGTGGACTCATTCATAAAGGCTGCTATTGTCCAGCCTTATCATAACTCATCCGTATATTCAATACAATCAGCCCCCTGCTGCAGGTAAACATTTCACAGATTTACATGCTTAATTACGGACTTCACTGGACCAAAGAACTTACAAAATGGAATTCGAGAAAACTAATAATAATAATATTAATATGTTTATTTTTTATAGCACTTTTCAAGAACCACAGGTAGCATATTATCACTTTTCAAGTTTGTTTTGAAAAAATTATTTACAACAAATTATTAGATTATGAAAAAAAAATAACAGCAGGCCCAGGACAATTATCCTGATCTTCTAATATATAAAAGATCAGGATAATTCAAAAGCAATGGAAAGATATCATGATATATCAGATATTATGATAAATAATGAAAAATTACACCAATCAGGCATAAAATTATGATCCTGTTGGTCCCCCTTTTGCTGCCAAAACAGCCCTGACCCGTCGAGGCATGGACTCCACTAGACCCCTGAAGGTGTGCTGTGATATCTGGCACCAAGATGTAGGTATCTAGCAGCAGATCCTTTAAGTCCTGTAAGTTGCTAGGTGGGGTCTCCATGGATTGGACTTGTTTGTTCAACACATTTGACAGATGCTCGATTTAAATGAGATCTGGGGAATTTGGAGGCCACCTTCCATGTCTCCGTTGTCCAGTTCTGATACTCGCGTGTGCGTGCGCTCACGTTGGTGCTTTTTTTTTTTAGTGGACCAGGATCAGCATGGCACCCTGACTGGTCTGCGGCTATGCAGCCCCATACAACCAGCATTAACTTTTTGAGCAATTTGAGCTACAGTAGCTCGTCTGTTTGATCAGACTACACGGGCCAGCCTTCGCTCCCCACGTGCATCAATGAGCCTTGGCCGCCCATGACCCTGTCGCCGGTTCACCACTCTTCCTTCTAACACATCAACTTTGAAGACAAAGTTTTAACTTGCTGCCTAATATATCCCACCTACTAACAGCTGCCATGATGAAATAATCAGTGTTATTTACGTCAGTATGTTATGCCTGATCGGTGTATAGGTTAATATAGTTAGCTATTTCTTATTAGGGCTGTACCTAATATCATCTAGAGCTACTTTAAATCATGAGTAGCAACAATTTTCAAGTTAATTTGATATGAAATCCATTTAAGGGTGGTCCAGTTCTGATGCTCACATGCCCACTGGTGACACTTTCAGTGGTGGATTGGGGTCATTAAATAATATAACATCTTGCGTTCTCTCCAAACAGGGTCTGGTCAGGAGGCCGTGGAAAATCTGCCTTCAATTTCCTTTCTGGCAGCACACGGAAGTGAACCCTGAAGTTTATTTTTCCAATTACCAATTATGACTAATTGACAGTGTGGCGAGAAGATCTCCACAAGCTAAATGCTATTATCAAACACTTCAGATCTGTTTCTGATTACAGTGAATCAGTCAGCGCTGATTTGCATCTTCTGCTGTTTAGCTTTGCATCAGTTTCCCTCTTTTCAGCATGTTTTGTTTTTTATGTTAAGAGACTTTCTAAACATCAAAAGAAATTAATAAAGCAAAGTTTCCTAGTATTTGTATGCAATCTTCAACTTGATGTCATATGTTGACTTGTTACAGACTCTCTGTAAAATCAGGAAAATCTCTGACCACAGGTCATTGATGACCTAGTTTTCATTGACTTTTATCATATTCAGACAGGAAGCAGTTAGAAAGCCTGTGAAAAAAATAAAAATAATAATAATAATGTGTAGAAATTAATCTGGTTGATCTACTAATACAAAAGCATTCTGGAGTCATCTGTTTTAAATCTGCTGGTAATTGCATTGGATAGTATTTTAATGATGTTCAATCTCCCTTTCTCTCCTTGCTTTTTCCCACTCTCCAATGCTCTTTTTCCCCTTTCACTCTCTCTTTCTCTCATTTGGATTTGATTAGGGTTGATCAGGATCTCTGCCAGAGTATTTCACAAACACACTGGTGGGCAACCGCGGCAAGTCCTACAACTGGATTCCAATGTGTGTTTTATTTACATGCTAGATTTACAAGATTCCCTAATTCATTTTCCAGTCCTCCCTATTTAGGGATAAAACTCTGGGTTCTCAAGCCCTTGGAGGGGATGTTAGTATCAGATTGAGTATTTTTCAGGAAGTATAGAAATACAATGATGTAGGGATTTTTTTAAACTTAAGTATAATACATAATTTCTCAAAAATGTGCTAGTATTTCTGAATTTTTAGAAAAAATTCAAAATAAGGAAAAAGGTATTTATTAAAAACTTATAATGGAATGCAATACAAGGGGGAAGGACTACAAACACAAATCTTACATTTGCCACCAAAGGATGGAACACAGTCAAAGGATTTTTCCTGAGAAATCTTCCATGAGAATCTAATTCAAGATGTTGCTTGCCACTGCAGCTTTGCTCTTTCTTCACAAACGCCGCCCCTTTGCAACGCCTACCTAACGCAAACATCGAATTAAATTGCAAGGGAAGTTGTACTGACTCTTGACTCAGAGTGGAAAGAATTCCCTCCCTAAATCTGGAAACTTTGACTACAATATCAAGGGGAATAGCTGAAAGACCACTTAAAGGGTGGAGAGTGAAGGCGTGGGTTTTTGTTTTCCATCATCATGCTAGTCCACAGAATGACTAAAGAGTTTGATCGGTTGGCCTTCTCCGCAACATGAACAGAAGGGCAGGAAAGAGGTATGAGGGAACTATTGCTTTTCCCACACTAAAAATGTTAACAAACACTCTTTTCTGCCTTTAACAGTCTGTCTGGATATGTGCCACATGGTTTTTGACACATTAAAACACCACACACAAATGTGTACATGTACAATTGCTCTGAACAGAGCTGGACTAAACACAATTTAGACAAAAATCATTTGCTTAAACCATCACCCTCAATAGCCTACTCCAAGTTCATATAAATACAATTAAGTCTGCATAGCAGTTTAAAGTTAAACTGAAATAAAAAAATAATGTTAGTGATAGACAGGGGATCTGAACTGTTCGTTCGTGCCGTGCTGTTTGAATCTGGCCCTGGCAGCCGTGCCGCGCGCTATACATCAGCACTATCGGTTTTCAGCCAGTCCTCAGTAGGGATCGCTGAGGAATGCTGTGCATTTCCCCTCTCGAAGCCCATTGGCTTTAGCCTCATGTCACATGATCAGCTCCTCATCAGCCTCACAAACTCCAGCCAATGACAAATTATCCAAAATGGGGCAAATATTAACACACCGGAGCAAGCTGCTGGTGACTCTTACGAGTATAATGGTTTTCTGTTCTTTCTTAGGATGATCAGACAGTCACTGATGTCTATATATGCATATATTTCTACATGGTATTCACTTAGTACTGTACAGCAGGATCTAGCATGCTCTGTAATCTCAAAATTGAGCAGCAAGTGGCCCATGTCCTAAGTATGCAGTAATGCAATAATATAAATGCTAAATATATAGTGTTCATGTAACAGTACTGTATGCATGTTTATCATTTTCAAATAATTCCTCCTCCACTTTTCACATAATTGATTTCCAAATCTAATAATGCATATTTGCTAACATGGGCCACTTGTTTCCACGTTTAAAAGTAGTTTTATTGATTTCCATAAAAATAAAAAAAATCACGTTTGCTGCTAATGAACTGTTTAAAAGTATAGTGTAAAAGTGTAGGCCAGTTGTTTGAAGACCTACTTTGCCCCTATTTTAAACAGTGGACCCCTTTTTTCCTTCTTTTATGCACAGTTCAGTTTTTTTTTATTAGAATTACAAAACTATTACACTGTAAAAAGTGTTCAGTTGACTTAAAATTAAGTAATAAACTTCATGCATATTTGAAAATGTTATTTGAATTTGACAATGAACTTGACACTTTTCCAAATTTTTTCAATTACGCATGAAGTTTATTTACTTAAAGGGTTACTTCAGCGATTAGCATTAAGCTTTGTATCAGTAGAAACCCGGAGTATATTCAAATTATCGTACTTTCCCCCCTCATATGACCCTGAGACGAGAGAATTATGTATTTTCTTTCTGGAAAAATTCCTCAGATGATACAAATATCGTAATTTTGCATCATCGGAGGAGTTTTTGTCCAGAGGCTAAAGACTACAGCCAGCAGGAGGCGCTATTTCCACATGTTTTCAACATCGCACTCACAGCGCTCACAGAACTTGGCTCGGGGAGCAGCGGAGATTCATGTAAACGGAGCGGTGGAGAGCAAAGTGAGTGTTTCAACTTTTCAAATTAATTCCTATGAAAGTTCAACTTCCAAAGACATGAACTGAAAATGCACCAGACTGTTCACGTGCTGTTAATGCAGCCGCAAATCCCGCGATTACCTCAGCTCATGTGATGAATGTAATCCGACTCCTGCTGTGTTTGTGCCGTGGCCGTGACACTCAATCGACTCACTCATAATATATTGAACAGACACATTCAGTTTTTAATTGTAGCGTCTCTAACTGAACTGATTTTATTAAAATGAACACAGTGGGCAAGTAAACCATGTGCCTAGCGTAGGGCAGCGAAGTGCTTTCTGGGAATTGTTGTCTTTCATCTCCATGAGACAAAAATAAATGTTCTGTGTTTTCTCAGTCTAGAAGGCACCAAATTCAAAAATAAATTTCATATTTCTACTACATTAATGACCCAGTTTAAATACAGATTCATCTTCCCAGCGCTGAAGATAATAATTTAATAATTTTAAGGCAACAGGTATCCTCACATTTTTTTAAGTTAAGTCAACTGATCACTTTTTACAGTGTACATTCATCCACTTTGTCTCTTGTCTCTTTTCTGCCTCTAATCTAAAATATTTCTCTAAAACAGTCCAGTTTGATGACTCAACATAGCCATGTTCACATCCACCACATTATTATCCAGTTCCCTTTCAACATCAGTCACTTGGCGTTGCGTCATTCTATTATGCTATGGGGAAACCACTTTCTCCAGAAATACAAAAGCCTGATTGGAATAACAGTGTTGCACAGCAATGGGCGATGATGTTCAAGTGTACAAATTAGGGGTGGGAATCTCCTATATGAGGTGCTGAATGACTTTTCCTCAGAATCTTTCTCCCTCAGACTGCAAAACAAGCCTTCTTTTGTCATTGATTCATCGGCAAATGTGAATTACGGATTACGCTTCACTGATCCCCTTGAGCATTCCAGATGGACCGAAGATATAGCTATTTAACCTTGTTGGATCTGCACAAAACATATCGAGCTCCCTGATGGACACAAGCATTTTTGTTAAAGCAAGTTGAAGCATTAAGAGTTCCTTTTACTGGAACTAAGGGTCCAAGTCCACACCTGAAAAAACAACCCCTCACCAAACTTTACACTTGGCACAATGCAGCCAGGCAAGTACTGCTCTCCTGGCAACCACCAAACCCAGACTCATCCATCGGATTGCCAGACAGAGAAGCGTGATTCGTCACTCCAGAGAACACGTCTCCATGCTCTAGACTCCAGTGGTGGCGTGTTTTACACCACGTGCTGACCCCACTCTGTGATTTTACGTGGCCTACCACTTTGTAGCTGAGTTGCTTTTGCCAGTTGCTTCCAGTTTGTTATAATACCACTAACAGCTGACAGTGGAATATTTAGTAATGAGGAAATTTCACGAATGGACCTATCACGGTACCACGCTTGAATTCACTGAGCTCCTGAGAGCGACCCATTCTTTTACAAATGTTTGTAGAAGCATCTGCATGGTGCTTGATTTTATACACCTGTGGCCATGGAAGTGATTGGAACATCTGAATTCAATGATTTGGAGGGGTGTCCCAATACTTTTGGTAATAAAGTGTTTGTTGCTATGCAACTTATGATAGTTGTATCCTATACACTTTTCCACTGTGAGACTACTTCACTTGCTTGAATGCCATTGGCCATTGTGGTGCAACAGCGTCATTCCAATCAGGCTTCAGTATTTCTAGGAGTTCTAAAAGTGTTTCCCCATAGCATTATGGGATGGTGCAATGTCTCGTTTAGGTCCTCGAATCTGATTAGCAGCGTCCAACAAGTCCAACAGCACTAAGACGTTTCATTGTTTGTATCACTTGTCGCTTGTCTGCGTTTGTGCCTTCCAGACTGATTCTTTACAGATCAACTCTTTCTACAGGTTAAATCATTATGCCAGTAGGTGGCGACAGAAACACTCTTTCAGGAACACGACTGTTGTTTCTGCTGCTTTCTTTTGGAATGATTGCATAACTACCTAAAATGCTAGTTACTTAATTATCAACTTCATGTTTACTGAACTTTTGTGTAAAAGCAATTCCTGATGGTCTGAACATCAGTACTGAAAAACTAGCCTAAAGCACCCAGAGAGTTGTC
This sequence comes from Gobiocypris rarus, assembly GCA_023029165.1. Taxonomy (NCBI): domain Eukaryota; kingdom Metazoa; phylum Chordata; class Actinopteri; order Cypriniformes; family Gobionidae; genus Gobiocypris; species Gobiocypris rarus. Next base: position 42,023,679 of record CM040915.1, on the reverse strand, counting down.
AAACTAATCAAATGAGGTAGGTTTGCGTGTCAGAGGATAATATGGTACTATACTTTGAAGAGACAATTATTATTCTGTAAGTGCTCTGCAGAGGTCTCTGTAAGCTTTAACAACTCCATAATAGATATGATTTACAGCTATGTGGAGTGCGTGTTTCTTGTCCACAGGCAGGTCATTTGAACAGCAGCTGTCTAAACACAACACATGTGGTGGGTGTGACCGATCCAGTGGCAGCATGCTCTCTCTTCCTCTCTCGCACACTCTCTATGTCCCTCTATCTCTCCTTTTCTTGGTCTCTCACTGCAGCGAATAAAACACGTCGGTTCCAGCCAGCACTGATACTAAATCACATCAACAGAGACGTTGGATGACACAAATATGCGTGACCAAATCCAAACCTCTCTTCTTGAATCCCTAATGAGTTAGATATTATCCAAAGCTTAAAAAGACTTATTTTGTGTGTTGTTATACATTTGTCTAGTTATTCATGGACATACTCCAGCTAATTTCCCAGTGTTTTTGTTTGTAGCATATTTAAGAATTGAATGTTGAATTCTGGCTTCAATTTGTAACATATGGCACCAACATGGTCCAAGAGATTCTCCACAATCAACCATTGGAAATATGACCATGTTAGTCATTGATAATCAAGCCTTGGGGCCTGAATCATGTTAAAGAAGGGGAATGAATACATGTCATTCTTGGAAAGCACCCCTAAGTTCATGTTTTTCCCAGGCTCTGGTGGTTAGAGGTCCAGCATGCTGAGATATCAAGAGAGCTGCCTCAATCCATAACAACTGATGTGGCATTGACAGCTTCTTTTCGACAGGGTCTGCCACTGTCAATCACTCTCGTGACAGTTTGCCAAAAAGTGGAAATAATTATTATTAAATTAATTAAATATTATTGGTTTATTTTTTCTTTATAATTTTAATGAAATACATTTAAATAATAATCATTTCCACTTTTTTGTTGCTAAATCTACTCTAATTTACATATGCATTTTAATAAGTTCGTTAATTCTCCCAAATAGTTAAATTCTCTTACATGTTGATGTGGACATCTGTTTCAAACACAATATGGAAGGGAGCCGAGCAATTCCCAAATTTTTGCACTTGAAATTGCATACTCTCTCGAGTAAGAACTTATTTTGAATAATTACTTCACGACTGCTTAAAAAAAAGCATGTTCTATATAGTGTGTGTGTGTGTGTGTGTGTGTGTGTGTGTGTGTGTGTGTGTGTGTGTGTGCGTGTGTATTAATGTAATCCCGATGTACTACATTCCCCATGTTGTCATTATCATGTGACCTGCCAGCGTCAGTTGCGTCTCTTCAATGCTATTTTCCTGTCGCCTCATGGGATGGTACAGTGCCCATCGTATGAACACTTGAAAATCTCGCCGGAAGAACTAGGTCATCCGGTTACTTTTTGCCTACTGTTTTATGAGTACTGTTAATTTGGACTTTTGTCACATATTGTTTTTGCCAACTATATAGTAGGGAAATATGCGATTTCGGATACAGCCATGGCTTCATGGAAAACAAAAATGTGATTGTTTTTTTATTTTCAATAGCAGTCTGTAGCTATTGACTAAAGTTGCCGACTTCTGCGCACTGTGCGCCTCAGCATGTGCTGACCCCACTCTGTGATTTTTCTGTGCCCTACCACTTTGTAGCTAAGTTGCTGTTGTTCCCAGTTTCTTCCACTTTGTTATAATACCATGAACAGTTGACCATATAATATTAAATAGTGAGGAAATTTCACAAATTGACTTGCACAGGTGAAAACCTATTACGGTACTCCGCTTGAATTCACTGAGCTCCTGACAGCGACCCATTCTTTCAAAAATGTTTGTAGAAGCATATGCATGGTGCTTGATTTTATACACCTGTGGCCATGGAAGTGATTGGAACATTTGAATTCAATGATTTGGAGGGGTGTCCCAATACTTCTCGCAATAAAGTGTATGTTGCTATGCAACTTATGATAGTTGTATCCTTTACACTTTTCCACTGTGAGACTACTTCACTTGCTTGAATGCCATTGGCCATTGCGGTGCAACAGCGTCATTCCAATCAGGCTTCAGTATTTCTAGGAGTTCTAATAGTGTTTCCCCATAGCATTATGGGATGGTGCAATGTCTCGTTCCCTCGTTTCAGGCAACCAAGGATATGTTTTAAGCTTAGGTGCTTTAAGCTAAGATGTTTCATTGTTTGTATCGCATATAGGGAAATATGCGATTTCGGACATGGCTTCATGGATTATGGTGACCCTCAGTTAAGTTGCAGTTGTCTTGCAGCCCAAACCAGTCTTGTTTTACACATTGAGAAACAAAAATGTGAACTTGCACAGTGATTTTTGGAAACGGACCCTGAAAGTCTATGGTGTTCCTTCTGGGTCGGCACTTCATCCACACTGATTGTCTCTGGATGTAAAAACAAACATTTATAACCTTGGACGAAGTAGCTTGATGGAAAATAAACAGACACATTTCTAAAGTGCCAGATGATGTAATACGCTGAAAAAAAAATGGATATAGACATTTTTCAAAATGGTAATAAAACATTGGAAGCACTGAGTGAACTGATCAATACACTGGAGAACAATTCATGAAGATGACAACTATCAAATGTATTGCTGATGAAGTTTTATCACTCTACTCTCCGCTCTTTGAACTCATTACATGAGGTCAACCAACACGTCTAAATGCGAAGTCAAAGTTGAGTTCTTTTGTATTTGCGGTGCTGAAACTTTGAAAAATTCTGTTTATTTCAAATTTAAACAATGAAACATGCCAATTATTTTAAATGTGAAACATGCTATTTATTTGAACTTGAAACAATTAAACATTCTAGTGACTGTTATTGAGTTTCTGAAAAGACAAACAAGTAATAAAGCAGAGGTTTTATGCACCAAATGTTTGATCAGAAGAAATTGTAACATTAAAAAAAAAAAAAAAACTGAACTCTGCAAAATTTCCATCTGTTGGCTGATTAGTTTCATTAATTAAAGCATTTTGTTGCAAAATCCTCTCTTTTTTATTTACCAGGTCTACTTTATTCTTTTGATTTCATTCTAACTGCTGGATTAGTTATGTTTTGTTCTTTAGCAGATGGAAATTTTATTTATTTTTTTACAGCAACAACAGGTTCTATTTCCTGTTGTTGTTTTCAATTAGGCTGTGAAGTCTTTAAATGTCCCTCACTATTTAAACCTTTCTCATCCGTTCTCCATGATGTTTTTAATCATCTTTAATGAGTATGTGCAGTAAATGTTTAGGACCTGCTAGATGTTTGATTGTTGCCAATATGGATGTGATTGTGGCCTCTGGGATTCCCCCTAATAAAAACCACACCAGCATTATTATCTCTCTGTGGTTTCACCTCCTGGATTTTTCCCTTCTCTTAACAGAGCATTGCTTGCCATCTGGCTAAAAGGCTTTAAAATGTTGTGTTTTAACAGGAGAGGGAAAAACAGGCCTGTTCTTGTCAGCTGTGAGAATATGCCGAAGGTTAAGTGCTTGAATTCCAATAACGCATGATCAAGAAAACATTAGGGGTGTGAGCCTATATTTAAAAGATTGAGAATATACACCTTATGATCCAGCAAACTCACTGTCAAAACACCTTTATAGACTTCAGATGCATGGTGTAAACTATAGTTTTTATTAATATTTAGAATTTTATTTTTTTTAATGTCTGAGGTGTTATATGCATTTTTTATTTCCATTTTAGTTTTTTTTTAATGGTTTTAGTTTTAGATGACTATAATATCCATGATGCAAACCCTGTGTAATTTGGCTTTGCAAATATAGGGTGAATTTTAAAGCCCATTTTACTTGAACTCACCCACATTTGCGATTCACCAGGGGCCTGTACCATGATGGTAGATTAACTATGGGGGTAATATTGTAGCTTTATTCCAAACAAATATATTGTTATCCACAAATAAATGTAAAGTTCACAAAAAATATATAATTTCACAAATCAATAGAATAAGATCCACAAATAAATGCAGGAGTTTCACAAAAATGAATTAGATTCACAAATAAATACAATGACATTTGTGAATAACAAAAAAATCCACATAAATATTTTTTTGTCACAAACACACAACTCTGCCTTGCATAAGTTGCATTCATTTGTGAATCGCTTCCTGTGCATTTGTGGATCTCTTCTTGCGCATTTGTGGATCGCAGCACAACGTAGACTCCACCCACCGTCTACTTAAGCCAATCAGATAACGGCCATATCGTGCTGACCAATCGTAGCACGTTCTCGCTTCAACCAATCACGTTTTGGCGTACTAACAGGGCGGGAACAGAGTGACACCGAACTTGTTACCAATCTAATAATTACCAGTCTTTTTGAAGTTGAAGATGCCACTATAGGAGATGCTGCTGCAGTGACAGCTGGCTGTTGGAGAAGCCGCAATTTCAGCTTATCTGATTTAATACCAAAATTGTGCAGCACATCAGAAACTAGCTTCTGTATTAACTGAATAACAGTTTATATTCACATTTAATAACATTTCAAATTAATATTTAATAAACAGCATTTTCTATGAAGGCATTATTTTATCGTCACTGAAACATGAAGGTGATATTGACACTATTTTGATGTGAATCTAATTCATTTTTGTGAAACTCCTGCATTTATTTGTGGATCTCATTCTATTGATTTGTGAAATTATAAATTTTTTGTGAATCACTTTACATTTATTTTATGGATTACAATATATTTGTTTGGAATAAAGCTACAATATTACCCCCATAATTAACAAACTCAGGGTTATAGGATTAGTTTTGAGTTGACAAAACCAAACCAATCACTTCAGGCTTTGTTGGTCCCATGATGCTGATCATCAACTCTCTCTGTCAACTCAGGCTTTGATCCTGAGTTTGTGGAGCGTGTGCACGTGAAAGTGTGACATCAGCAGTGAGCAGCCAATCACATGCCTTTCAACGCAAAGTGTGACTCATTTCTCGCGAGAGAGATAACGTGATTCAAAACTCTTTTGCTGAAGATAAAGACATTGAAGTATACATAAAGAATTTAAATGCATTTACAAAGAAGAAAATACTTTTCCATGTAAGAGGATAAATAAAGAAAATATCTTGCTACTAGTGCAAGTGAAAGTTGTGAAATGAGTTTTATATATATAAAATGTAAGCACCAAGACTGCATTTATGTTATTTAAAAAAAACTGTAATATTGTGAAATATTATTAAAATGTAAAATAACTGATTTCTATTTGAACATATTTTACTATGTAATTTATAAAATATCATTATATAATTATAAATTATATACAATCATTATATTAAGTAATCATCATTAGACAATTTTTTTTTTTAATCATGTAGTGACCTTTCATTTGGAGCAAGAGAAACAGGGGGCGTGGCTTTATTGCATCAGAGATGAGTCACTTTGCTCACAGCTGATTGGTTCAAATTCAGTTTGCGATCTCTTATCCCGAACATAACCTGCTCCGGAGCAGGTTAGCTGCGCAGCGTAAGTTACTATGGAGATGAACATTGCTAAAAGCCAAACCACTTTAATGGTACTTAAAACCCAGGATTGGTACAAACTAAGCTTAAACATATCTGGCTAGCTAGCTAAACCGGCTTCATGGTATAGGCCCCTGGACAATGCATTCATTGATTATCGTTTTTGTTGTGTTCTCCTACTTGACCTGCCCATTTTTGGACAAAGACCTGTCATTTCTACACCACTTGAAACAGTTGCAAGGTTATCGGGATATGCCAACTTTTATTAACAAGTAGTTCTGGCACCACCCAATGGCCATTAAAAGAAAGTTTACCTATCCCTGTCACAGGCACTGAGGGAAATAAATATAAATTCTTGGGAAAACCTACACTTGATAGTATAAGTACAAGTTTAAGTAGGCTATAAACTTATTTATAAATTCAGATCACAATGACGCTTCAGCTTACAACATATTAAATAAAATGTTCAGTAAACTTGAACGAATAAGGTAGGAATAAAACCTCTTATTTACCCTCAAATGACATATCTTCACTCTAAAAAACTATTTTCAACCCAAGGGCTGGGTAAATATAGGACAGAACACATGTTGGGTTAATTTTACCCAGCAAATTGGGTTGTTTATTTAACAAAGCATAATGGTTTGATTAATTTTTACTATAATATTATTTGACTTGTATAATACAATAGATACATTAATTAATGTTCATGGATTAACTTAAATCCTCTTAACTTTACACAGCCACTGGTTTGCATGAAAATTCCTTTTTTTTTCAATAATATTTTAAAGTATATCATATATCGTTTATAATACATATTGCCTACATTTAAGCTTGTTTAAAAAATATTAGAAGTAAACATGTAACATTTAGAACTTAGAAGTAATTCATGTGTAATGGACCAGTCTCTTGCCCAGTTTCCACCGTTAGGGCGCTGGATCTCGTATTCATGCTGTATCATGTTTAGCAGAGGAACTTCTAATTTTAGACCACCGCCCTGTGTTTCAATCGAAGACGAAATATGCGGTGACTGGCTACATAAACAAACAGTGAACAGCTCTGAGGGAATATTTCAACATCCTATTTATATGCTTTATCTTTTTTGAAGGAGCAGAACTGCTCTCTCCTGAAGAAGAGGTCAAAAAGCCTGTGATAAATAACTCAATCCCTGGGTTACACAATAACTACCCAAACACTGGGTTATTACTTCTGACCCAGGATCTGGGTTACACAAACTACCCAAACACTGGGTTGTCACATCTGTCCCAGGAACTGGGTTACACAAAATCTACCCAAACACTTTGTTAAGTCTGACCCAAGTTAAGGGTTACACACAAACTACCCAAACACTGGGTTGCTACTTCTGACCCAGGATCTGGTTTACACACTAACTACCCAAACACTGGGTTGTCACGTCTGTCCCAGGAGCTGGGTTACACAAAATCTACCCAAACACTGGGTTGTTACTTCTGTCCCAGGAGCTGGGTTACACAAAATCTACCCAAACACTGGGTTGTCACGTCTGTCCCAGGAGCTGGGTTACACAAAATCTACCCAAACACTGGGTTGTCACATCTGTCCCAGGAGCTGGGTTACACAAAATCTACCCAAACACTGGGTTGTTACGTCTGACCCAGGTTATGGGTTACACACAAACTAACTTGCTGGGTAACTTAATATACCCAAACAATAAAAAAAATAACCCCAAAAAAATGACCCAAAAGGCTTAACCCAGGATTTGGGTAGAAAAAAATAACCCAATATTCTTTTAGAGTTTTGAAAAGCAGGGTGAAAGAAAGAAAGCAGTGATTAATAGCATCATTAGTAGTTTACTTTAGAGAGTGTTCCAGATCTTCAGGGAGCAGTCTAGTATTATTTCACAAAGCATATTAGAAATACACTGGCTGACCTGCAAGGCAATATGCAAATAAAGTCAATGAAAAGTATGGCTTGCCTTTAGATTTTGTCTTCATTGCAACCAGATTTGTGCCTAATGAGGAGCAGATTACGCCATGATTCTGGTCTGAATTAAACAGCAGGCGTTAAGAGCTGCGGGAGGCACAAACTAATGTATTTTGTATGTTCTACTGTAACTAGAGGGCTTTTAATGTGTATCAGCAGTACTGCACAATGGGAAAACTAGATGACAGAGTTCAGTCCAACTCCAAAAATATTGAAGGTTCTCTGATAGAACTCAGGGGCCATTCACACAGAACGCTTTTTTCCACAGTTTTTCAATGTAAACACGGTCAACAAGTTGTGCTCGCGTCTTTGGCATTGTCTTGTGCATGACGTGGCATTCTAAACATGCAACGTTCAAGTTAAAATAAGTTTAGCTTTTAAAAACCCTGCTCTAGACCTTTTATTCATTCGTATTTTGCTGCTCCACTGTCCTGCGTCTCACATTTTTAACAGTAAGAACATGTTCTGTATGAACTGGCCCATAAGCTTCTTATAAAGGCAGAATAAATAGGACACATCTGTACTGACATGTGACTTCAACACAACAGTTATTGTTTAAAACTCCAAGCAAAATGTCATTGCTTACTATTGTGTTCTGTGAAGTACAGTGTCACTGAAACAATCTATTGTTGCACAATAACATAATGGATAATTCACAGTGGTTTCTATAAATGCTGTTCCAATTAGTGATAATTGCTCCTTAATAGGATACAGCTGAACGTATGGTTTTGATTTATTTCCTAACCTTCAAAACAAAGATGTTATTAATAAATGTTTCGTTGGAATTTTCCCATGGGCATTTGTGAGTTGTGTAGTACATGACAGGAGATGAATAGATCAGAGGTGTAACTGAAATGCATTTCACATTAAAAAACAATGAACTCCAACTTTGGATAACCAAAAATCTTGTTCCCTCTTATTTTTGCAGCCATAGACATTACCCACGCTGATTTATAAAGAGAAATGACATCAGCAAATGTGCTGAAGCACAATATACCACCACCAAGTGACCCATGCATGATTATCAAATGTTTAAGCAATAAAATAAAAAAACTCATTATATTGCAATTATGCATTAACAATAATTAAATACATGAATGCTCCACTTTTGTGTGTGTAATTTTTAGCAGGACCTGGAAATGCAGTCACACTACACAGCCAGCACACAACAGGCATTATTGGACACTTTAAACACAAGACCTTGTATCACCTCATGGACTCGTTTGCCACCTTGTGGACAAAAACTATATAGCAGGTACATACAGGTCACAGACCAAGAGGCATAACATTATTGACAGGTGAAGTGAATAACACTTATTATCTCTTCATCACGGCACCTGTTAGTGGGTGGGATATATTAGGCAGCAATGTGTTAGAAGCAGGAAAAGTTATCAAGCGTAAGGATTTGAGCGAGTTTGTCAAGGACCAAATTGTGATGTCTAGACGACTGGGTCAGAGCATCTCCGAAACGGCAGCTCTTGTGGGGTGTTCCCAGTCTGCAGTGGTCAGTATCGATCAAAAGTGGTCCAAGGAAGGAACAGTGGTGAACAGTGATCGGCAGCCAAGGCTCATTGATGCACGTGGGGAGCAAAGGCTGGCCTGTGTGGTCCGATCAAACAGACGAGCTACTGTACCTCAAATTGCTCAAAAAGTGAATGCTGGTTCTGATAGAAAGATGTCAGAATACACAGTGCATCGCAGTTTTCTGCGTATGGGCCTGCATAGCCACAGACCAGTGAGGGTGCCCATGCTGACCCCTGTCCACCGGCGAAAGCGGCAACAGTGTGCACGTGAGTATCAGAACTGGACCAAGGTGGCCTGGTCTGATGAATCACGTTTTCTCGTACATCACATGGATGGCCACGTGTGTGTGCGTTGCTTACCTGGGGAACACATGGCATCAGGATGCACTATGGGAAGAAGGCAAGCCAGTGGAGGCAGTGTGATGCTTTGGGCAATGTTTTGCTGGGGAACCTTGGGTCCTGCCATCCATGTGGATGTTACTTTCACACTTACCACCTACCTAAGCATTGCTGCAGGCCATGTGTACTCCCTTTCATGGTAACGGTATTCCTTGGTGGCTGTGGACTCTTTCAGCAGGATAATGCGCCCGCCACAATGTAAAAATGTTTAGGGAATGGTTTTAAGGAGCACAACAACGAGTTTGAGGTGTTGACTTGGCCTCCGAATTCCCCAGATCTCAATCCAACCGAGCATCTGTGGGATGTGCTGAACAAACAAGTCCGATCCATGGAGCCCCCACCTCACAACTTAAAGGACTTTAAGGATCTTCTGCTAACATCTTGGTTCCAGATACCACAGCAAACCTTCAGGGGTCTAGTGGAGTCCATGCCTCGACGGGCTGTTTTTGGCAGCAAAAGGGGGACCCACACAATATTAGGTCATAATGTCATGCCTGACCGGTGTATATATCTGCCACTCTCCTCAGCAAGGCTGCATTTATTTGAACAAAATACAGTAAAAACAGCAATAATGCTAAATATTGTTACACTTTAAAAGGTACACTGTGTAAATTTTAGCGGCATCTAGCGGTGAGGTTGCGAAATGCAACCATCCACTGCTCACCCCTCCCTTTCGAAGCACATAGAGAAGCTCCGGTGGCCGACACAGGACAAAATGCCATGAGAGCAGAGAATGACTAGTGCTCTGTAGAGAAGTTTGTCCTTTTGTAGAAACATGACGGCGCAAGATGGTGACTTCACTGTACACTGTACTCATTCTAACGTAATAAAAACATAACGGTTCATTATGCAAGTTCTTTAAACACCACTGATAACAGTTATGTATATTATATTGCATTTCTGTCAATATATCCTCATAAATACTACATACTACACCAACTATGATTTATACGGCAATCATTACTCCAGTCTTCAGTCACATGATCCTCCAGATATCATTTGAATATGAAACTGATGAAAAAGTTGAAAACTGCTTAATATTTTTGTA